>CAWUFW010016392.1:0-311956 GCA_963921515.1 Calotriton arnoldi | reverse complement strand
AAATCAAACACTCACCCCCAGTCAACTGATCTGGGTTTAATCCATCATCATTCTTTAGCTCACTCCACCACCCCAGTTCAGACATGGCCATATGCAAATCAGTCTGACCCTGTGCCTCATGGGAACAGTCCAGCCCGAACTGCCAAGCCATGTCTTTCCTGGACCGGAAACAAGCATCCTGGGACCGGTTTCGGGTTCAAAACCCTCATCAGCCAGGCTATCTTGAATCCAGTGGCAAAGTGAGCAAGGGACCCACGTCTGGGCATACCCTGCCAACTTAGGGCGAACAAAGCGATACCAAAGGGGATGATGGACGGAGCGTTAGAGCAAATCAAACACTCACCCCCAGTCAACTGATCTGGGTTTAATCCATCATCATTCTTTAGCTCACTCCACCACCCCAGTTCAGACATGGCCATATGCAAATCAGTCTGACCCTGTGCCTCATGGGAACAGTCCAGCCCGAACTGCCAAGCCATGTCTTCCCTGGACCAGAAACAAGCATCCTGGGACCGGTTTCGGGTTCAAAACCCTCATCAGCCAGGCTATCTTGAATCCAGTGGCAAAGTGAGCAAGGGACCCACGTCTGGGCATACCCTGCCAACTTAGGGCGAACAAAGCGATACCAAAGGGGATGATGGACGGAGCGTTAGAGCAAATCAAACACTCACCCCCAGTCAACTGATCTGGGTTTAATCCATCATCATTCTTTAGCTCACTCCACCACCCCAGTTCAGACATGGCCATATGCAAATCAGTCTGACCCTGTGCCTCATGGGAACAGTCCAGCCCGAACTGCCAAGCCATGTCTTTCCTGGACCAGAAACAAGCATCCTGGGACCGGTTTCGGGTTCAAAACCCTCATCAGCCAGGCTATCTTGAATCCAGTGGCAAAGTGAGCAAGGGACCCACGTCTGGGCATACCCTGCCAACTTAGGGCGAACAAAGCGATACCAAAGGGGATGATGGACGGAGCGTTAGAGCAAATCAAACACTCACCCCCAGTCAACTGATCTGGGTTTAATCCATCATCATTCTTTAGCTCACTCCACCACCCCAGTTCAGACATGGCCATATGCAAATCAGTCTGACCCTGTGCCTCATGGGAACAGTCCAGCCCGAACTGCCAAGCCATGTCTTTCCTGGACCGGAAACAAGCATCCTGGGACCGGTTTCGGGTTCAAAACCCTCATCAGCCAGGCTATCTTGAATCCAGTGGCAAAGTGAGCAAGGGACCCACGTCTGGGCATACCCTGCCAACTTAGGGCGAACAAAGCGATACCAAAGGGGATGATGGACGGAGCGTTAGAGCAAATCAAACACTCACCCCCAGTCAACTGATCTGGGTTTAATCCATCATCATTCTTTAGCTCACTCCACCACCCCAGTTCAGACATGGCCATATGCAAATCAGTCTGACCCTGTGCCTCATGGGAACAGTCCAGCCCGAACTGCCAAGCCATGTCTTCCCTGGACCGGAAACAAGCATCCTGGGACCGGTTTCGGGTTCAAAACCCTCATCAGCCAGGCTATCTTGAATCCAGTGGCAAAGTGAGCAAGGGACCCACGTCTGGGCATACCCTGCCAACTTAGGGCGAACAAAGCGATACCAAAGGGGATGATGGACGGAGCGTTAGAGCAAATCAAACACTCACCCCCAGTCAACTGATCTGGGTTTAATCCATCATCATTCTTTAGCTCACTCCACCACCCCAGTTCAGACATGGCCATATGCAAATCAGTCTGACCCTGTGCCTCATGGGAACAGTCCAGCCCGAACTGCCAAGCCATGTCTTCCCTGGACCGGAAACAAGCATCCTGGGACCGGTTTCGGGTTCAAAACCCTCATCAGCCAGGCTATCTTGAATCCAGTGGCAAAGTGAGCAAGGGACCCACGTCTGGGCATACCCTGCCAACTTAGGGCGAACAAAGCGATACCAAAGGGGATGATGGACGGAGCGTTAGAGCAAATCAAACACTCACCCCCAGTCAACTGATCTGGGTTTAATCCATCATCATTCTTTAGCTCACTCCACCACCCCAGTTCAGACATGGCCATATGCAAATCAGTCTGACCCTGTGCCTCATGGGAACAGTCCAGCCCGAACTGCCAAGCCATGTCTTCCCTGGACCGGAAACAAGCATCCTGGGACCGGTTTCGGGTTCAAAACCCTCATCAGCCAGGCTATCTTGAATCCAGTGGCAAAGTGAGCAAGGGACCCACGTCTGGGCATACCCTGCCAACTTAGGGCGAACAAAGCGATACCAAAGGGGATGATGGACGGAGCGTTAGAGCAAATCAAACACTCACCCCCAGTCAACTGATCTGGGTTTAATCCATCATCATTCTTTAGCTCACTCCACCACCCCAGTTCAGACATGGCCATATGCAAATCAGTCTGACCCTGTGCCTCATGGGAACAGTCCAGCCCGAACTGCCAAGCCATGTCTTTCCTGGACCGGAAACAAGCATCCTGGGACCGGTTTCGGGTTCAAAACCCTCATCAGCCAGGCTATCTTGAATCCAGTGGCAAAGTGAGCAAGGGACCCACGTCTGGGCATACCCTGCCAACTTAGGGCGAACAAAGCGATACCAAAGGGGATGATGGACGGAGCGTTAGAGCAAATCAAACACTCACCCCCAGTCAACTGATCTGGGTTTAATCCATCATCATTCTTTAGCTCACTCCACCACCCCAGTTCAGACATGGCCATATGCAAATCAGTCTGACCCTGTGCCTCATGGGAACAGTCCAGCCCGAACTGCCAAGCCATGTCTTTCCTGGACCGGAAACAAGCATCCTGGGACCGGTTTCGGGTTCAAAACCCTCATCAGCCAGGCTATCTTGAATCCAGTGGCAAAGTGAGCAAGGGACCCACGTCTGGGCATACCCTGCCAACTTAGGGCGAACAAAGCGATACCAAAGGGGATGATGGACGGAGCGTTAGAGCAAATCAAACACTCACCCCCAGTCAACTGATCTGGGTTTAATCCATCATCATTCTTTAGCTCACTCCACCACCCCAGTTCAGACATGGCCATATGCAAATCAGTCTGACCCTGTGCCTCATGGGAACAGTCCAGCCCGAACTGCCAAGCCATGTCTTTCCTGGACCAGAAACAAGCATCCTGGGACCGGTTTCGGGTTCAAAACCCTCATCAGCCAGGCTATCTTGAATCCAGTGGCAAAGTGAGCAAGGGACCCACGTCTGGGCATACCCTGCCAACTTAGGGCGAACAAAGCGATACCAAAGGGGATGATGGACGGAGCGTTAGAGCAAATCAAACACTCACCCCCAGTCAACTGATCTGGGTTTAATCCATCATCATTCTTTAGCTCACTCCACCACCCCAGTTCAGACATGGCCATATGCAAATCAGTCTGACCCTGTGCCTCATGGGAACAGTCCAGCCCGAACTGCCAAGCCATGTCTTTCCTGGACCGGAAACAAGCATCCTGGGACCGGTTTCGGGTTCAAAACCCTCATCAGCCAGGCTATCTTGAATCCAGTGGCAAAGTGAGCAAGGGACCCACGTCTGGGCATACCCTGCCAACTTAGGGCGAACAAGCGATACCAAAGGGGATGATGGACGGAGCGTTAGAGCAAATCAAACACTCACCCCCAGTCAACTGATCTGGGTTTAATCCATCATCATTCTTTAGCTCACTCCACCACCCCAGTTCAGACATGGCCATATGCAAATCAGTCTGACCCTGTGCCTCATGGGAACAGTCCAGCCCGAACTGCCAAGCCATGTCTTCCCTGGACCGGAAACAAGCATCCTGGGACCGGTTTCGGGTTCAAAACCCTCATCAGCCAGGCTATCTTGAATCCAGTGGCAAAGTGAGCAAGGGACCCACGTCTGGGCATACCCTGCCAACTTAGGGCGAACAAAGCGATACCAAAGGGGATGATGGACGGAGCGTTAGAGCAAATCAAACACTCACCCCCAGTCAACTGATCTGGGTTTAATCCATCATCATTCTTTAGCTCACTCCACCACCCCAGTTCAGACATGGCCATATGCAAATCAGTCTGACCCTGTGCCTCATGGGAACAGTCCAGCCCGAACTGCCAAGCCATGTCTTTCCTGGACCGGAAACAAGCATCCTGGGACCGGTTTCGGGTTCAAAACCCTCATCAGCCAGGCTATCTTGAATCCAGTGGCAAAGTGAGCAAGGGACCCACGTCTGGGCATACCCTGCCAACTTAGGGCGAACAAAGCGATACCAAAGGGGATGATGGACGGAGCGTTAGAGCAAATCAAACACTCACCCCCAGTCAACTGATCTGGGTTTAATCCATCATCATTCTTTAGCTCACTCCACCACCCCAGTTCAGACATGGCCATATGCAAATCAGTCTGACCCTGTGCCTCATGGGAACAGTCCAGCCCGAACTGCCAAGCCATGTCTTTCCTGGACCGGAAACAAGCATCCTGGGACCGGTTTCGGGTTCAAAACCCTCATCAGCCAGGCTATCTTGAATCCAGTGGCAAAGTGAGCAAGGGACCCACGTCTGGGCATACCCTGCCAACTTAGGGCGAACAAAGCGATACCAAAGGGGATGATGGACGGAGCGTTAGAGCAAATCAAACACTCACCCCCAGTCAACTGATCTGGGTTTAATCCATCATCATTCTTTAGCTCACTCCACCACCCCAGTTCAGACATGGCCATATGCAAATCAGTCTGACCCTGTGCCTCATGGGAACAGTCCAGCCCGAACTGCCAAGCCATGTCTTCCCTGGACCGGAAACAAGCATCCTGGGACCGGTTTCGGGTTCAAAACCCTCATCAGCCAGGCTATCTTGAATCCAGTGGCAAAGTGAGCAAGGGACCCACGTCTGGGCATACCCTGCCAACTTAGGGCGAACAAAGCGATACCAAAGGGGATGATGGACGGAGCGTTAGAGCAAATCAAACACTCACCCCCAGTCAACTGATCTGGGTTTAATCCATCATCATTCTTTAGCTCACTCCACCACCCCAGTTCAGACATGGCCATATGCAAATCAGTCTGACCCTGTGCCTCATGGGAACAGTCCAGCCCGAACTGCCAAGCCATGTCTTTCCTGGACCGGAAACAAGCATCCTGGGACCGGTTTCGGGTTCAAAACCCTCATCAGCCAGGCTATCTTGAATCCAGTGGCAAAGTGAGCAAGGGACCCACGTCTGGGCATACCCTGCCAACTTAGGGCGAACAAAGCGATACCAAAGGGGATGATGGACGGAGCGTTAGAGCAAATCAAACACTCACCCCCAGTCAACTGATCTGGGTTTAATCCATCATCATTCTTTAGCTCACTCCACCACCCCAGTTCAGACATGGCCATATGCAAATCAGTCTGACCCTGTGCCTCATGGGAACAGTCCAGCCCGAACTGCCAAGCCATGTCTTTCCTGGACCGGAAACAAGCATCCTGGGACCGGTTTCGGGTTCAAAACCCTCATCAGCCAGGCTATCTTGAATCCAGTGGCAAAGTGAGCAAGGGACCCACGTCTGGGCATACCCTGCCAACTTAGGGCGAACAAAGCGATACCAAAGGGGATGATGGACGGAGCGTTAGAGCAAATCAAACACTCACCCCCAGTCAACTGATCTGGGTTTAATCCATCATCATTCTTTAGCTCACTCCACCACCCCAGTTCAGACATGGCCATATGCAAATCAGTCTGACCCTGTGCCTCATGGGAACAGTCCAGCCCGAACTGCCAAGCCATGTCTTTCCTGGACCGGAAACAAGCATCCTGGGACCGGTTTCGGGTTCAAAACCCTCATCAGCCAGGCTATCTTGAATCCAGTGGCAAAGTGAGCAAGGGACCCACGTCTGGGCATACCCTGCCAACTTAGGGCGAACAAAGCGATACCAAAGGGGATGATGGACGGAGCGTTAGAGCAAATCAAACACTCACCCCCAGTCAACTGATCTGGGTTTAATCCATCATCATTCTTTAGCTCACTCCACCACCCCAGTTCAGACATGGCCATATGCAAATCAGTCTGACCCTGTGCCTCATGGGAACAGTCCAGCCCGAACTGCCAAGCCATGTCTTCCCTGGACCGGAAACAAGCATCCTGGGACCGGTTTCGGGTTCAAAACCCTCATCAGCCAGGCTATCTTGAATCCAGTGGCAAAGTGAGCAAGGGACCCACGTCTGGGCATACCCTGCCAACTTAGGGCGAACAAAGCGATACCAAAGGGGATGATGGACGGAGCGTTAGAGCAAATCAAACACTCACCCCCAGTCAACTGATCTGGGTTTAATCCATCATCATTCTTTAGCTCACTCCACCACCCCAGTTCAGACATGGCCATATGCAAATCAGTCTGACCCTGTGCCTCATGGGAACAGTCCAGCCCGAACTGCCAAGCCATGTCTTCCCTGGACCGGAAACAAGCATCCTGGGACCGGTTTCGGGTTCAAAACCCTCATCAGCCAGGCTATCTTGAATCCAGTGGCAAAGTGAGCAAGGGACCCACGTCTGGGCATACCCTGCCAACTTAGGGCGAACAAAGCGATACCAAAGGGGATGATGGACGGAGCGTTAGAGCAAATCAAACACTCACCCCCAGTCAACTGATCTGGGTTTAATCCATCATCATTCTTTAGCTCACTCCACCACCCCAGTTCAGACATGGCCATATGCAAATCAGTCTGACCCTGTGCCTCATGGGAACAGTCCAGCCCGAACTGCCAAGCCATGTCTTTCCTGGACCGGAAACAAGCATCCTGGGACCGGTTTCGGGTTCAAAACCCTCATCAGCCAGGCTATCTTGAATCCAGTGGCAAAGTGAGCAAGGGACCCACGTCTGGGCATACCCTGCCAACTTAGGGCGAACAAAGCGATACCAAAGGGGATGATGGACGGAGCGTTAGAGCAAATCAAACACTCACCCCCAGTCAACTGATCTGGGTTTAATCCATCATCATTCTTTAGCTCACTCCACCACCCCAGTTCAGACATGGCCATATGCAAATCAGTCTGACCCTGTGCCTCATGGGAACAGTCCAGCCCGAACTGCCAAGCCATGTCTTCCCTGGACCGGAAACAAGCATCCTGGGACCGGTTTCGGGTTCAAAACCCTCATCAGCCAGGCTATCTTGAATCCAGTGGCAAAGTGAGCAAGGGACCCACGTCTGGGCATACCCTGCCAACTTAGGGCGAACAAAGCGATACCAAAGGGGATGATGGACGGAGCGTTAGAGCAAATCAAACACTCACCCCCAGTCAACTGATCTGGGTTTAATCCATCATCATTCTTTAGCTCACTCCACCACCCCAGTTCAGACATGGCCATATGCAAATCAGTCTGACCCTGTGCCTCATGGGAACAGTCCAGCCCGAACTGCCAAGCCATGTCTTTCCTGGACCGGAAACAAGCATCCTGGGACCGGTTTCGGGTTCAAAACCCTCATCAGCCAGGCTATCTTGAATCCAGTGGCAAAGTGAGCAAGGGACCCACGTCTGGGCATACCCTGCCAACTTAGGGCGAACAAAGCGATACCAAAGGGGATGATGGACGGAGCGTTAGAGCAAATCAAACACTCACCCCCAGTCAACTGATCTGGGTTTAATCCATCATCATTCTTTAGCTCACTCCACCACCCCAGTTCAGACATGGCCATATGCA
Source organism: Calotriton arnoldi (assembly GCA_963921515.1). Classification (NCBI taxonomy): domain Eukaryota; kingdom Metazoa; phylum Chordata; class Amphibia; order Caudata; family Salamandridae; genus Calotriton; species Calotriton arnoldi. Next base: position 304,317 of record CAWUFW010016392.1, on the reverse strand, counting down.
AATCAGTCTGACCCTGTGCCTCATGGGAACAGTCCAGCCCGAACTGCCAAGCCATGTCTTCCCTGGACCGGAAACAAGCATCCTGGGACCGGTTTCGGGTTCAAAACCCTCATCAGCCAGGCTATCTTGAATCCAGTGGCAAAGTGAGCAAGGGACCCACGTCTGGGCATACCCTGCCAACTTAGGGCGAACAAAGCGATACCAAAGGGGATGATGGACGGAGCGTTAGAGCAAATCAAACACTCACCCCCAGTCAACTGATCTGGGTTTAATCCATCATCATTCTTTAGCTCACTCCACCACCCCAGTTCAGACATGGCCATATGCAAATCAGTCTGACCCTGTGCCTCATGGGAACAGTCCAGCCCGAACTGCCAAGCCATGTCTTTCCTGGACCGGAAACAAGCATCCTGGGACCGGTTTCGGGTTCAAAACCCTCATCAGCCAGGCTATCTTGAATCCAGTGGCAAAGTGAGCAAGGGACCCACGTCTGGGCATACCCTGCCAACTTAGGGCGAACAAAGCGATACCAAAGGGGATGATGGACGGAGCGTTAGAGCAAATCAAACACTCACCCCCAGTCAACTGATCTGGGTTTAATCCATCATCATTCTTTAGCTCACTCCACCACCCCAGTTCAGACATGGCCATATGCAAATCAGTCTGACCCTGTGCCTCATGGGAACAGTCCAGCCCGAACTGCCAAGCCATGTCTTTCCTGGACCGGAAACAAGCATCCTGGGACCGGTTTCGGGTTCAAAACCCTCATCAGCCAGGCTATCTTGAATCCAGTGGCAAAGTGAGCAAGGGACCCACGTCTGGGCATACCCTGCCAACTTAGGGCGAACAAAGCGATACCAAAGGGGATGATGGACGGAGCGTTAGAGCAAATCAAACACTCACCCCCAGTCAACTGATCTGGGTTTAATCCATCATCATTCTTTAGCTCACTCCACCACCCCAGTTCAGACATGGCCATATGCAAATCAGTCTGACCCTGTGCCTCATGGGAACAGTCCAGCCCGAACTGCCAAGCCATGTCTTCCCTGGACCGGAAACAAGCATCCTGGGACCGGTTTCGGGTTCAAAACCCTCATCAGCCAGGCTATCTTGAATCCAGTGGCAAAGTGAGCAAGGGACCCACGTCTGGGCATACCCTGCCAACTTAGGGCGAACAAAGCGATACCAAAGGGGATGATGGACGGAGCGTTAGAGCAAATCAAACACTCACCCCCAGTCAACTGATCTGGGTTTAATCCATCATCATTCTTTAGCTCACTCCACCACCCCAGTTCAGACATGGCCATATGCAAATCAGTCTGACCCTGTGCCTCATGGGAACAGTCCAGCCCGAACTGCCAAGCCATGTCTTTCCTGGACCGGAAACAAGCATCCTGGGACCGGTTTCGGGTTCAAAACCCTCATCAGCCAGGCTATCTTGAATCCAGTGGCAAAGTGAGCAAGGGACCCACGTCTGGGCATACCCTGCCAACTTAGGGCGAACAAAGCGATACCAAAGGGGATGATGGACGGAGCGTTAGAGCAAATCAAACACTCACCCCCAGTCAACTGATCTGGGTTTAATCCATCATCATTCTTTAGCTCACTCCACCACCCCAGTTCAGACATGGCCATATGCAAATCAGTCTGACCCTGTGCCTCATGGGAACAGTCCAGCCCGAACTGCCAAGCCATGTCTTTCCTGGACCGGAAACAAGCATCCTGGGACCGGTTTCGGGTTCAAAACCCTCATCAGCCAGGCTATCTTGAATCCAGTGGCAAAGTGAGCAAGGGACCCACGTCTGGGCATACCCTGCCAACTTAGGGCGAACAAAGCGATACCAAAGGGGATGATGGACGGAGCGTTAGAGCAAATCAAACACTCACCCCCAGTCAACTGATCTGGGTTTAATCCATCATCATTCTTTAGCTCACTCCACCACCCCAGTTCAGACATGGCCATATGCAAATCAGTCTGACCCTGTGCCTCATGGGAACAGTCCAGCCCGAACTGCCAAGCCATGTCTTTCCTGGACCGGAAACAAGCATCCTGGGACCGGTTTCGGGTTCAAAACCCTCATCAGCCAGGCTATCTTGAATCCAGTGGCAAAGTGAGCAAGGGACCCACGTCTGGGCATACCCTGCCAACTTAGGGCGAACAAAGCGATACCAAAGGGGATGATGGACGGAGCGTTAGAGCAAATCAAACACTCACCCCCAGTCAACTGATCTGGGTTTAATCCATCATCATTCTTTAGCTCACTCCACCACCCCAGTTCAGACATGGCCATATGCAAATCAGTCTGACCCTGTGCCTCATGGGAACAGTCCAGCCCGAACTGCCAAGCCATGTCTTTCCTGGACCGGAAACAAGCATCCTGGGACCGGTTTCGGGTTCAAAACCCTCATCAGCCAGGCTATCTTGAATCCAGTGGCAAAGTGAGCAAGGGACCCACGTCTGGGCATACCCTGCCAACTTAGGGCGAACAAAGCGATACCAAAGGGGATGATGGACGGAGCGTTAGAGCAAATCAAACACTCACCCCCAGTCAACTGATCTGGGTTTAATCCATCATCATTCTTTAGCTCACTCCACCACCCCAGTTCAGACATGGCCATATGCAAATCAGTCTGACCCTGTGCCTCATGGGAACAGTCCAGCCCGAACTGCCAAGCCATGTCTTTCCTGGACCGGAAACAAGCATCCTGGGACCGGTTTCGGGTTCAAAACCCTCATCAGCCAGGCTATCTTGAATCCAGTGGCAAAGTGAGCAAGGGACCCACGTCTGGGCATACCCTGCCAACTTAGGGCGAACAAAGCGATACCAAAGGGGATGATGGACGGAGCGTTAGAGCAAATCAAACACTCACCCCCAGTCAACTGATCTGGGTTTAATCCATCATCATTCTTTAGCTCACTCCACCACCCCAGTTCAGACATGGCCATATGCAAATCAGTCTGACCCTGTGCCTCATGGGAACAGTCCAGCCCGAACTGCCAAGCCATGTCTTTCCTGGACCGGAAACAAGCATCCTGGGACCGGTTTCGGGTTCAAAACCCTCATCAGCCAGGCTATCTTGAATCCAGTGGCAAAGTGAGCAAGGGACCCACGTCTGGGCATACCCTGCCAACTTAGGGCGAACAAAGCGATACCAAAGGGGATGATGGACGGAGCGTTAGAGCAAATCAAACACTCACCCCCAGTCAACTGATCTGGGTTTAATCCATCATCATTCTTTAGCTCACTCCACCACCCCAGTTCAGACATGGCCATATGCAAATCAGTCTGACCCTGTGCCTCATGGGAACAGTCCAGCCCGAACTGCCAAGCCATGTCTTTCCTGGACCGGAAACAAGCATCCTGGGACCGGTTTCGGGTTCAAAACCCTCATCAGCCAGGCTATCTTGAATCCAGTGGCAAAGTGAGCAAGGGACCCACGTCTGGGCATACCCTGCCAACTTAGGGCGAACAAAGCGATACCAAAGGGGATGATGGACGGAGCGTTAGAGCAAATCAAACACTCACCCCCAGTCAACTGATCTGGGTTTAATCCATCATCATTCTTTAGCTCACTCCACCACCCCAGTTCAGACATGGCCATATGCAAATCAGTCTGACCCTGTGCCTCATGGGAACAGTCCAGCCCGAACTGCCAAGCCATGTCTTTCCTGGACCGGAAACAAGCATCCTGGGACCGGTTTCGGGTTCAAAACCCTCATCAGCCAGGCTATCTTGAATCCAGTGGCAAAGTGAGCAAGGGACCCACGTCTGGGCATACCCTGCCAACTTAGGGCGAACAAAGCGATACCAAAGGGGATGATGGACGGAGCGTTAGAGCAAATCAAACACTCACCCCCAGTCAACTGATCTGGGTTTAATCCATCATCATTCTTTAGCTCACTCCACCACCCCAGTTCAGACATGGCCATATGCAAATCAGTCTGACCCTGTGCCTCATGGGAACAGTCCAGCCCGAACTGCCAAGCCATGTCTTTCCTGGACCGGAAACAAGCATCCTGGGACCGGTTTCGGGTTCAAAACCCTCATCAGCCAGGCTATCTTGAATCCAGTGGCAAAGTGAGCAAGGGACCCACGTCTGGGCATACCCTGCCAACTTAGGGCGAACAAAGCGATACCAAAGGGGATGATGGACGGAGCGTTAGAGCAAATCAAACACTCACCCCCAGTCAACTGATCTGGGTTTAATCCATCATCATTCTTTAGCTCACTCCACCACCCCAGTTCAGACATGGCCATATGCAAATCAGTCTGACCCTGTGCCTCATGGGAACAGTCCAGCCCGAACTGCCAAGCCATGTCTTTCCTGGACCGGAAACAAGCATCCTGGGACCGGTTTCGGGTTCAAAACCCTCATCAGCCAGGCTATCTTGAATCCAGTGGCAAAGTGAGCAAGGGACCCACGTCTGGGCATACCCTGCCAACTTAGGGCGAACAAAGCGATACCAAAGGGGATGATGGACGGAGCGTTAGAGCAAATCAAACACTCACCCCCAGTCAACTGATCTGGGTTTAATCCATCATCATTCTTTAGCTCACTCCACCACCCCAGTTCAGACATGGCCATATGCAAATCAGTCTGACCCTGTGCCTCATGGGAACAGTCCAGCCCGAACTGCCAAGCCATGTCTTCCCTGGACCGGAAACAAGCATCCTGGGACCGGTTTCGGGTTCAAAACCCTCATCAGCCAGGCTATCTTGAATCCAGTGGCAAAGTGAGCAAGGGACCCACGTCTGGGCATACCCTGCCAACTTAGGGCGAACAAAGCGATACCAAAGGGGATGATGGACGGAGCGTTAGAGCAAATCAAACACTCACCCCCAGTCAACTGATCTGGGTTTAATCCATCATCATTCTTTAGCTCACTCCACCACCCCAGTTCAGACATGGCCATATGCAAATCAGTCTGACCCTGTGCCTCATGGGAACAGTCCAGCCCGAACTGCCAAGCCATGTCTTCCCTGGACCGGAAACAAGCATCCTGGGACCGGTTTCGGGTTCAAAACCCTCATCAGCCAGGCTATCTTGAATCCAGTGGCAAAGTGAGCAAGGGACCCACGTCTGGGCATACCCTGCCAACTTAGGGCGAACAAAGCGATACCAAAGGGGATGATGGACGGAGCGTTAGAGCAAATCAAACACTCACCCCCAGTCAACTGATCTGGGTTTAATCCATCATCATTCTTTAGCTCACTCCACCACCCCAGTTCAGACATGGCCATATGCAAATCAGTCTGACCCTGTGCCTCATGGGAACAGTCCAGCCCGAACTGCCAAGCCATGTCTTTCCTGGACCAGAAACAAGCATCCTGGGACCGGTTTCGGGTTCAAAACCCTCATCAGCCAGGCTATCTTGAATCCAGTGGCAAAGTGAGCAAGGGACCCACGTCTGGGCATACCCTGCCAACTTAGGGCGAACAAAGCGATACCAAAGGGGATGATGGACGGAGCGTTAGAGCAAATCAAACACTCACCCCCAGTCAACTGATCTGGGTTTAATCCATCATCATTCTTTAGCTCACTCCACCACCCCAGTTCAGACATGGCCATATGCAAATCAGTCTGACCCTGTGCCTCATGGGAACAGTCCAGCCCGAACTGCCAAGCCATGTCTTTCCTGGACCGGAAACAAGCATCCTGGGACCGGTTTCGGGTTCAAAACCCTCATCAGCCAGGCTATCTTGAATCCAGTGGCAAAGTGAGCAAGGGACCCACGTCTGGGCATACCCTGCCAACTTAGGGCGAACAAAGCGATACCAAAGGGGATGATGGACGGAGCGTTAGAGCAAATCAAACACTCACCCCCAGTCAACTGATCTGGGTTTAATCCATCATCATTCTTTAGCTCACTCCACCACCCCAGTTCAGACATGGCCATATGCAAATCAGTCTGACCCTGTGCCTCATGGGAACAGTCCAGCCCGAACTGCCAAGCCATGTCTTTCCTGGACCGGAAACAAGCATCCTGGGACCGGTTTCGGGTTCAAAACCCTCATCAGCCAGGCTATCTTGAATCCAGTGGCAAAGTGAGCAAGGGACCCACGTCTGGGCATACCCTGCCAACTTAGGGCGAACAAAGCGATACCAAAGGGGATGATGGACGGAGCGTTAGAGCAAATCAAACACTCACCCCCAGTCAACTGATCTGGGTTTAATCCATCATCATTCTTTAGCTCACTCCACCACCCCAGTTCAGACATGGCCATATGCAAATCAGTCTGACCCTGTGCCTCATGGGAACAGTCCAGCCCGAACTGCCAAGCCATGTCTTTCCTGGACCGGAAACAAGCATCCTGGGACCGGTTTCGGGTTCAAAACCCTCATCAGCCAGGCTATCTTGAATCCAGTGGCAAAGTGAGCAAGGGACCCACGTCTGGGCATACCCTGCCAACTTAGGGCGAACAAAGCGATACCAAAGGGGATGATGGACGGAGCGTTAGAGCAAATCAAACACTCACCCCCAGTCAACTGATCTGGGTTTAATCCATCATCATTCTTTAGCTCACTCCACCACCCCAGTTCAGACATGGCCATATGCAAATCAGTCTGACCCTGTGCCTCATGGGAACAGTCCAGCCCGAACTGCCAAGCCATGTCTTTCCTGGACCGGAAACAAGCATCCTGGGACCGGTTTCGGGTTCAAAACCCTCATCAGCCAGGCTATCTTGAATCCAGTGGCAAAGTGAGCAAGGGACCCACGTCTGGGCATACCCTGCCAACTTAGGGCGAACAAAGCGATACCAAAGGGGATGATGGACGGAGCGTTAGAGCAAATCAAACACTCACCCCCAGTCAACTGATCTGGGTTTAATCCATCATCATTCTTTAGCTCACTCCACCACCCCAGTTCAGACATGGCCATATGCAAATCAGTCTGACCCTGTGCCTCATGGGAACAGTCCAGCCCGAACTGCCAAGCCATGTCTTCCCTGGACCGGAAACAAGCATCCTGGGACCGGTTTCGGGTTCAAAACCCTCATCAGCCAGGCTATCTTGAATCCAGTGGCAAAGTGAGCAAGGGACCCACGTCTGGGCATACCCTGCCAACTTAGGGCGAACAAAGCGATACCAAAGGGGATGATGGACGGAGCGTTAGAGCAAATCAAACACTCACCCCCAGTCAACTGATCTGGGTTTAATCCATCATCATTCTTTAGCTCACTCCACCACCCCAGTTCAGACATGGCCATATGCAAATCAGTCTGACCCTGTGCCTCATGGGAACAGTCCAGCCCGAACTGCCAAGCCATGTCTTCCCTGGACCGGAAACAAGCATCCTGGGACCGGTTTCGGGTTCAAAACCCTCATCAGCCAGGCTATCTTGAATCCAGTGGCAAAGTGAGCAAGGGACCCACGTCTGGGCATACCCTGCCAACTTAGGGCGAACAAAGCGATACCAAAGGGGATGATGGACGGAGCGTTAGAGCAAATCAAACACTCACCCCCAGTCAACTGATCTGGGTTTAATCCATCATCATTCTTTAGCTCACTCCACCACCCCAGTTCAGACATGGCCATATGCAAATCAGTCTGACCCTGTGCCTCATGGGAACAGTCCAGCCCGAACTGCCAAGCCATGTCTTTCCTGGACCGGAAACAAGCATCCTGGGACCGGTTTCGGGTTCAAAACCCTCATCAGCCAGGCTATCTTGAATCCAGTGGCAAAGTGAGCAAGGGACCCACGTCTGGGCATACCCTGCCAACTTAGGGCGAACAAAGCGATACCAAAGGGGATGATGGACGGAGCGTTAGAGCAAATCAAACACTCACCCCCAGTCAACTGATCTGGGTTTAATCCATCATCATTCTTTAGCTCACTCCACCACCCCAGTTCAGACATGGCCATATGCAAATCAGTCTGACCCTGTGCCTCATGGGAACAGTCCAGCCCGAACTGCCAAGCCATGTCTTCCCTGGACCAGAAACAAGCATCCTGGGACCGGTTTCGGGTTCAAAACCCTCATCAGCCAGGCTATCTTGAATCCAGTGGCAAAGTGAGCAAGGGACCCACGTCTGGGCATACCCTGCCAACTTAGGGCGAACAAAGCGATACCAAAGGGGATGATGGACGGAGCGTTAGAGCAAATCAAACACTCACCCCCAGTCAACTGATCTGGGTTTAATCCATCATCATTCTTTAGCTCACTCCACCACCCCAGTTCAGACATGGCCATATGCAAATCAGTCTGACCCTGTGCCTCATGGGAACAGTCCAGCCCGAACTGCCAAGCCATGTCTTCCCTGGACCGGAAACAAGCATCCTGGGACCGGTTTCGGGTTCAAAACCCTCATCAGCCAGGCTATCTTGAATCCAGTGGCAAAGTGAGCAAGGGACCCACGTCTGGGCATACCCTGCCAACTTAGGGCGAACAAAGCGATACCAAAGGGGATGATGGACGGAGCGTTAGAGCAAATCAAACACTCACCCCCAGTCAACTGATCTGGGTTTAATCCATCATCATTCTTTAGCTCACTCCACCACCCCAGTTCAGACATGGCCATATGCAAATCAGTCTGACCCTGTGCCTCATGGGAACAGTCCAGCCCGAACTGCCAAGCCATGTCTTCCCTGGACCGGAAACAAGCATCCTGGGACCGGTTTCGGGTTCAAAACCCTCATCAGCCAGGCTATCTTGAATCCAGTGGCAAAGTGAGCAAGGGACCCACGTCTGGGCATACCCTGCCAACTTAGGGCGAACAAAGCGATACCAAAGGGGATGATGGACGGAGCGTTAGAGCAAATCAAACACTCACCCCCAGTCAACTGATCTGGGTTTAATCCATCATCATTCTTTAGCTCACTCCACCACCCCAGTTCAGACATGGCCATATGCAAATCAGTCTGACCCTGTGCCTCATGGGAACAGTCCAGCCCGAACTGCCAAGCCATGTCTTCCCTGGACCGGAAACAAGCATCCTGGGACCGGTTTCGGGTTCAAAACCCTCATCAGCCAGGCTATCTTGAATCCAGTGGCAAAGTGAGCAAGGGACCCACGTCTGGGCATACCCTGCCAACTTAGGGCGAACAAAGCGATACCAAAGGGGATGATGGACGGAGCGTTAGAGCAAATCAAACACTCACCCCCAGTCAACTGATCTGGGTTTAATCCATCATCATTCTTTAGCTCACTCCACCACCCCAGTTCAGACATGGCCATATGCAAATCAGTCTGACCCTGTGCCTCATGGGAACAGTCCAGCCCGAACTGCCAAGCCATGTCTTTCCTGGACCGGAAACAAGCATCCTGGGACCGGTTTCGGGTTCAAAACCCTCATCAGCCAGGCTATCTTGAATCCAGTGGCAAAGTGAGCAAGGGACCCACGTCTGGGCATACCCTGCCAACTTAGGGCGAACAAAGCGATACCAAAGGGGATGATGGACGGAGCGTTAGAGCAAATCAAACACTCACCCCCAGTCAACTGATCTGGGTTTAATCCATCATCATTCTTTAGCTCACTCCACCACCCCAGTTCAGACATGGCCATATGCAAATCAGTCTGACCCTGTGCCTCATGGGAACAGTCCAGCCCGAACTGCCAAGCCATGTCTTCCCTGGACCGGAAACAAGCATCCTGGGACCGGTTTCGGGTTCAAAACCCTCATCAGCCAGGCTATCTTGAATCCAGTGGCAAAGTGAGCAAGGGACCCACGTCTGGGCATACCCTGCCAACTTAGGGCGAACAAAGCGATACCAAAGGGGATGATGGACGGAGCGTTAGAGCAAATCAAACACTCACCCCCAGTCAACTGATCTGGGTTTAATCCATCATCATTCTTTAGCTCACTCCACCACCCCAGTTCAGACATGGCCATATGCAAATCAGTCTGACCCTGTGCCTCATGGGAACAGTCCAGCCCGAACTGCCAAGCCATGTCTTCCCTGGACCGGAAACAAGCATCCTGGGACCGGTTTCGGGTTCAAAACCCTCATCAGCCAGGCTATCTTGAATCCAGTGGCAAAGTGAGCAAGGGACCCACGTCTGGGCATACCCTGCCAACTTAGGGCGAACAAAGCGATACCAAAGGGGATGATGGACGGAGCGTTAGAGCAAATCAAACACTCACCCCCAGTCAACTGATCTGGGTTTAATCCATCATCATTCTTTAGCTCACTCCACCACCCCAGTTCAGACATGGCCATATGCAAATCAGTCTGACCCTGTGCCTCATGGGAACAGTCCAGCCCGAACTGCCAAGCCATGTCTTTCCTGGACCGGAAACAAGCATCCTGGGACCGGTTTCGGGTTCAAAACCCTCATCAGCCAGGCTATCTTGAATCCAGTGGCAAAGTGAGCAAGGGACCCACGTCTGGGCATACCCTGCCAACTTAGGGCGAACAAAGCGATACCAAAGGGGATGATGGACGGAGCGTTAGAGCAAATCAAACACTCACCCCCAGTCAACTGATCTGGGTTTAATCCATCATCATTCTTTAGCTCACTCCACCACCCCAGTTCAGACATGGCCATATGCAAATCAGTCTGACCCTGTGCCTCATGGGAACAGTCCAGCCCGAACTGCCAAGCCATGTCTTCCCTGGACCAGAAACAAGCATCCTGGGACCGGTTTCGGGTTCAAAACCCTCATCAGCCAGGCTATCTTGAATCCAGTGGCAAAGTGAGCAAGGGACCCACGTCTGGGCATACCCTGCCAACTTAGGGCGAACAAAGCGATACCAAAGGGGATGATGGACGGAGCGTTAGAGCAAATCAAACACTCACCCCCAGTCAACTGATCTGGGTTTAATCCATCATCATTCTTTAGCTCACTCCACCACCCCAGTTCAGACATGGCCATATGCAAATCAGTCTGACCCTGTGCCTCATGGGAACAGTCCAGCCCGAACTGCCAAGCCATGTCTTTCCTGGACCAGAAACAAGCATCCTGGGACCGGTTTCGGGTTCAAAACCCTCATCAGCCAGGCTATCTTGAATCCAGTGGCAAAGTGAGCAAGGGACCCACGTCTGGGCATACCCTGCCAACTTAGGGCGAACAAAGCGATACCAAAGGGGATGATGGACGGAGCGTTAGAGCAAATCAAACACTCACCCCCAGTCAACTGATCTGGGTTTAATCCATCATCATTCTTTAGCTCACTCCACCACCCCAGTTCAGACATGGCCATATGCAAATCAGTCTGACCCTGTGCCTCATGGGAACAGTCCAGCCCGAACTGCCAAGCCATGTCTTCCCTGGACCGGAAACAAGCATCCTGGGACCGGTTTCGGGTTCAAAACCCTCATCAGCCAGGCTATCTTGAATCCAGTGGCAAAGTGAGCAAGGGACCCACGTCTGGGCATACCCTGCCAACTTAGGGCGAACAAAGCGATACCAAAGGGGATGATGGACGGAGCGTTAGAGCAAATCAAACACTCACCCCCAGTCAACTGATCTGGGTTTAATCCATCATCATTCTTTAGCTCACTCCACCACCCCAGTTCAGACATGGCCATATGCAAATCAGTCTGACCCTGTGCCTCATGGGAACAGTCCAGCCCGAACTGCCAAGCCATGTCTTTCCTGGACCGGAAACAAGCATCCTGGGACCGGTTTCGGGTTCAAAACCCTCATCAGCCAGGCTATCTTGAATCCAGTGGCAAAGTGAGCAAGGGACCCACGTCTGGGCATACCCTGCCAACTTAGGGCGAACAAAGCGATACCAAAGGGGATGATGGACGGAGCGTTAGAGCAAATCAAACACTCACCCCCAGTCAACTGATCTGGGTTTAATCCATCATCATTCTTTAGCTCACTCCACCACCCCAGTTCAGACATGGCCATATGCAAATCAGTCTGACCCTGTGCCTCATGGGAACAGTCCAGCCCGAACTGCCAAGCCATGTCTTCCCTGGACCAGAAACAAGCATCCTGGGACCGGTTTCGGGTTCAAAACCCTCATCAGCCAGGCTATCTTGAATCCAGTGGCAAAGTGAGCAAGGGACCCACGTCTGGGCATACCCTGCCAACTTAGGGCGAACAAAGCGATACCAAAGGGGATGATGGACGGAGCGTTAGAGCAAATCAAACACTCACCCCCAGTCAACTGATCTGGGTTTAATCCATCATCATTCTTTAGCTCACTCCACCACCCCAGTTCAGACATGGCCATATGCAAATCAGTCTGACCCTGTGCCTCATGGGAACAGTCCAGCCCGAACTGCCAAGCCATGTCTTTCCTGGACCGGAAACAAGCATCCTGGGACCGGTTTCGGGTTCAAAACCCTCATCAGCCAGGCTATCTTGAATCCAGTGGCAAAGTGAGCAAGGGACCCACGTCTGGGCATACCCTGCCAACTTAGGGCGAACAAAGCGATACCAAAGGGGATGATGGACGGAGCGTTAGAGCAAATCAAACACTCACCCCCAGTCAACTGATCTGGGTTTAATCCATCATCATTCTTTAGCTCACTCCACCACCCCAGTTCAGACATGGCCATATGCAAATCAGTCTGACCCTGTGCCTCATGGGAACAGTCCAGCCCGAACTGCCAAGCCATGTCTTTCCTGGACCGGAAACAAGCATCCTGGGACCGGTTTCGGGTTCAAAACCCTCATCAGCCAGGCTATCTTGAATCCAGTGGCAAAGTGAGCAAGGGACCCACGTCTGGGCATACCCTGCCAACTTAGGGCGAACAAAGCGATACCAAAGGGGATGATGGACGGAGCGTTAGAGCAAATCAAACACTCACCCCCAGTCAACTGATCTGGGTTTAATCCATCATCATTCTTTAGCTCACTCCACCACCCCAGTTCAGACATGGCCATATGCAAATCAGTCTGACCCTGTGCCTCATGGGAACAGTCCAGCCCGAACTGCCAAGCCATGTCTTTCCTGGACCGGAAACAAGCATCCTGGGACCGGTTTCGGGTTCAAAACCCTCATCAGCCAGGCTATCTTGAATCCAGTGGCAAAGTGAGCAAGGGACCCACGTCTGGGCATACCCTGCCAACTTAGGGCGAACAAAGCGATACCAAAGGGGATGATGGACGGAGCGTTAGAGCAAATCAAACACTCACCCCCAGTCAACTGATCTGGGTTTAATCCATCATCATTCTTTAGCTCACTCCACCACCCCAGTTCAGACATGGCCATATGCAAATCAGTCTGACCCTGTGCCTCATGGGAACAGTCCAGCCCGAACTGCCAAGCCATGTCTTTCCTGGACCGGAAACAAGCATCCTGGGACCGGTTTCGGGTTCAAAACCCTCATCAGCCAGGCTATCTTGAATCCAGTGGCAAAGTGAGCAAGGGACCCACGTCTGGGCATACCCTGCCAACTTAGGGCGAACAAAGCGATACCAAAGGGGATGATGGACGGAGCGTTAGAGCAAATCAAACACTCACCCCCAGTCAACTGATCTGGGTTTAATCCATCATCATTCTTTAGCTCACTCCACCACCCCAGTTCAGACATGGCCATATGCAAATCAGTCTGACCCTGTGCCTCATGGGAACAGTCCAGCCCGAACTGCCAAGCCATGTCTTTCCTGGACCGGAAACAAGCATCCTGGGACCGGTTTCGGGTTCAAAACCCTCATCAGCCAGGCTATCTTGAATCCAGTGGCAAAGTGAGCAAGGGACCCACGTCTGGGCATACCCTGCCAACTTAGGGCGAACAAAGCGATACCAAAGGGGATGATGGACGGAGCGTTAGAGCAAATCAAACACTCACCCCCAGTCAACTGATCTGGGTTTAATCCATCATCATTCTTTAGCTCACTCCACCACCCCAGTTCAGACATGGCCATATGCAAATCAGTCTGACCCTGTGCCTCATGGGAACAGTCCAGCCCGAACTGCCAAGCCATGTCTTTCCTGGACCAGAAACAAGCATCCTGGGACCGGTTTCGGGTTCAAAACCCTCATCAGCCAGGCTATCTTGAATCCAGTGGCAAAGTGAGCAAGGGACCCACGTCTGGGCATACCCTGCCAACTTAGGGCGAACAAAGCGATACCAAAGGGGATGATGGACGGAGCGTTAGAGCAAATCAAACACTCACCCCCAGTCAACTGATCTGGGTTTAATCCATCATCATTCTTTAGCTCACTCCACCACCCCAGTTCAGACATGGCCATATGCAAATCAGTCTGACCCTGTGCCTCATGGGAACAGTCCAGCCCGAACTGCCAAGCCATGTCTTTCCTGGACCGGAAACAAGCATCCTGGGACCGGTTTCGGGTTCAAAACCCTCATCAGCCAGGCTATCTTGAATCCAGTGGCAAAGTGAGCAAGGGACCCACGTCTGGGCATACCCTGCCAACTTAGGGCGAACAAAGCGATACCAAAGGGGATGATGGACGGAGCGTTAGAGCAAATCAAACACTCACCCCCAGTCAACTGATCTGGGTTTAATCCATCATCATTCTTTAGCTCACTCCACCACCCCAGTTCAGACATGGCCATATGCAAATCAGTCTGACCCTGTGCCTCATGGGAACAGTCCAGCCCGAACTGCCAAGCCATGTCTTTCCTGGACCGGAAACAAGCATCCTGGGACCGGTTTCGGGTTCAAAACCCTCATCAGCCAGGCTATCTTGAATCCAGTGGCAAAGTGAGCAAGGGACCCACGTCTGGGCATACCCTGCCAACTTAGGGCGAACAAAGCGATACCAAAGGGGATGATGGACGGAGCGTTAGAGCAAATCAAACACTCACCCCCAGTCAACTGATCTGGGTTTAATCCATCATCATTCTTTAGCTCACTCCACCACCCCAGTTCAGACATGGCCATATGCAAATCAGTCTGACCCTGTGCCTCATGGGAACAGTCCAGCCCGAACTGCCAAGCCATGTCTTTCCTGGACCGGAAACAAGCATCCTGGGACCGGTTTCGGGTTCAAAACCCTCATCAGCCAGGCTATCTTGAATCCAGTGGCAAAGTGAGCAAGGGACCCACGTCTGGGCATACCCTGCCAACTTAGGGCGAACAAAGCGATACCAAAGGGGATGATGGACGGAGCGTTAGAGCAAATCAAACACTCACCCCCAGTCAACTGATCTGGGTTTAATCCATCATCATTCTTTAGCTCACTCCACCACCCCAGTTCAGACATGGCCATATGCAAATCAGTCTGACCCTGTGCCTCATGGGAACAGTCCAGCCCGAACTGCCAAGCCATGTCTTTCCTGGACCGGAAACAAGCATCCTGGGACCGGTTTCGGGTTCAAAACCCTCATCAGCCAGGCTATCTTGAATCCAGTGGCAAAGTGAGCAAGGGACCCACGTCTGGGCATACCCTGCCAACTTAGGGCGAACAAAGCGATACCAAAGGGGATGATGGACGGAGCGTTAGAGCAAATCAAACACTCACCCCCAGTCAACTGATCTGGGTTTAATCCATCATCATTCTTTAGCTCACTCCACCACCCCAGTTCAGACATGGCCATATGCAAATCAGTCTGACCCTGTGCCTCATGGGAACAGTCCAGCCCGAACTGCCAAGCCATGTCTTTCCTGGACCAGAAACAAGCATCCTGGGACCGGTTTCGGGTTCAAAACCCTCATCAGCCAGGCTATCTTGAATCCAGTGGCAAAGTGAGCAAGGGACCCACGTCTGGGCATACCCTGCCAACTTAGGGCGAACAAAGCGATACCAAAGGGGATGATGGACGGAGCGTTAGAGCAAATCAAACACTCACCCCCAGTCAACTGATCTGGGTTTAATCCATCATCATTCTTTAGCTCACTCCACCACCCCAGTTCAGACATGGCCATATGCAAATCAGTCTGACCCTGTGCCTCATGGGAACAGTCCAGCCCGAACTGCCAAGCCATGTCTTTCCTGGACCGGAAACAAGCATCCTGGGACCGGTTTCGGGTTCAAAACCCTCATCAGCCAGGCTATCTTGAATCCAGTGGCAAAGTGAGCAAGGGACCCACGTCTGGGCATACCCTGCCAACTTAGGGCGAACAAAGCGATACCAAAGGGGATGATGGACGGAGCGTTAGAGCAAATCAAACACTCACCCCCAGTCAACTGATCTGGGTTTAATCCATCATCATTCTTTAGCTCACTCCACCACCCCAGTTCAGACATGGCCATATGCAAATCAGTCTGACCCTGTGCCTCATGGGAACAGTCCAGCCCGAACTGCCAAGCCATGTCTTTCCTGGACCGGAAACAAGCATCCTGGGACCGGTTTCGGGTTCAAAACCCTCATCAGCCAGGCTATCTTGAATCCAGTGGCAAAGTGAGCAAGGGACCCACGTCTGGGCATACCCTGCCAACTTAGGGCGAACAAAGCGATACCAAAGGGGATGATGGACGGAGCGTTAGAGCAAATCAAACACTCACCCCCAGTCAACTGATCTGGGTTTAATCCATCATCATTCTTTAGCTCACTCCACCACCCCAGTTCAGACATGGCCATATGCAAATCAGTCTGACCCTGTGCCTCATGGGAACAGTCCAGCCCGAACTGCCAAGCCATGTCTTTCCTGGACCGGAAACAAGCATCCTGGGACCGGTTTCGGGTTCAAAACCCTCATCAGCCAGGCTATCTTGAATCCAGTGGCAAAGTGAGCAAGGGACCCACGTCTGGGCATACCCTGCCAACTTAGGGCGAACAAAGCGATACCAAAGGGGATGATGGACGGAGCGTTAGAGCAAATCAAACACTCACCCCCAGTCAACTGATCTGGGTTTAATCCATCATCATTCTTTAGCTCACTCCACCACCCCAGTTCAGACATGGCCATATGCAAATCAGTCTGACCCTGTGCCTCATGGGAACAGTCCAGCCCGAACTGCCAAGCCATGTCTTTCCTGGACCAGAAACAAGCATCCTGGGACCGGTTTCGGGTTCAAAACCCTCATCAGCCAGGCTATCTTGAATCCAGTGGCAAAGTGAGCAAGGGACCCACGTCTGGGCATACCCTGCCAACTTAGGGCGAACAAAGCGATACCAAAGGGGATGATGGACGGAGCGTTAGAGCAAATCAAACACTCACCCCCAGTCAACTGATCTGGGTTTAATCCATCATCATTCTTTAGCTCACTCCACCACCCCAGTTCAGACATGGCCATATGCAAATCAGTCTGACCCTGTGCCTCATGGGAACAGTCCAGCCCGAACTGCCAAGCCATGTCTTTCCTGGACCAGAAACAAGCATCCTGGGACCGGTTTCGGGTTCAAAACCCTCATCAGCCAGGCTATCTTGAATCCAGTGGCAAAGTGAGCAAGGGACCCACGTCTGGGCATACCCTGCCAACTTAGGGCGAACAAAGCGATACCAAAGGGGATGATGGACGGAGCGTTAGAGCAAATCAAACACTCACCCCCAGTCAACTGATCTGGGTTTAATCCATCATCATTCTTTAGCTCACTCCACCACCCCAGTTCAGACATGGCCATATGCAAATCAGTCTGACCCTGTGCCTCATGGGAACAGTCCAGCCCGAACTGCCAAGCCATGTCTTTCCTGGACCGGAAACAAGCATCCTGGGACCGGTTTCGGGTTCAAAACCCTCATCAGCCAGGCTATCTTGAATCCAGTGGCAAAGTGAGCAAGGGACCCACGTCTGGGCATACCCTGCCAACTTAGGGCGAACAAAGCGATACCAAAGGGGATGATGGACGGAGCGTTAGAGCAAATCAAACACTCACCCCCAGTCAACTGATCTGGGTTTAATCCATCATCATTCTTTAGCTCACTCCACCACCCCAGTTCAGACATGGCCATATGCAAATCAGTCTGACCCTGTGCCTCATGGGAACAGTCCAGCCCGAACTGCCAAGCCATGTCTTCCCTGGACCGGAAACAAGCATCCTGGGACCGGTTTCGGGTTCAAAACCCTCATCAGCCAGGCTATCTTGAATCCAGTGGCAAAGTGAGCAAGGGACCCACGTCTGGGCATACCCTGCCAACTTAGGGCGAACAAAGCGATACCAAAGGGGATGATGGACGGAGCGTTAGAGCAAATCAAACACTCACCCCCAGTCAACTGATCTGGGTTTAATCCATCATCATTCTTTAGCTCACTCCACCACCCCAGTTCAGACATGGCCATATGCAAATCAGTCTGACCCTGTGCCTCATGGGAACAGTCCAGCCCGAACTGCCAAGCCATGTCTTCCCTGGACCGGAAACAAGCATCCTGGGACCGGTTTCGGGTTCAAAACCCTCATCAGCCAGGCTATCTTGAATCCAGTGGCAAAGTGAGCAAGGGACCCACGTCTGGGCATACCCTGCCAACTTAGGGCGAACAAAGCGATACCAAAGGGGATGATGGACGGAGCGTTAGAGCAAATCAAACACTCACCCCCAGTCAACTGATCTGGGTTTAATCCATCATCATTCTTTAGCTCACTCCACCACCCCAGTTCAGACATGGCCATATGCAAATCAGTCTGACCCTGTGCCTCATGGGAACAGTCCAGCCCGAACTGCCAAGCCATGTCTTTCCTGGACCGGAAACAAGCATCCTGGGACCGGTTTCGGGTTCAAAACCCTCATCAGCCAGGCTATCTTGAATCCAGTGGCAAAGTGAGCAAGGGACCCACGTCTGGGCATACCCTGCCAACTTAGGGCGAACAAAGCGATACCAAAGGGGATGATGGACGGAGCGTTAGAGCAAATCAAACACTCACCCCCAGTCAACTGATCTGGGTTTAATCCATCATCATTCTTTAGCTCACTCCACCACCCCAGTTCAGACATGGCCATATGCAAATCAGTCTGACCCTGTGCCTCATGGGAACAGTCCAGCCCGAACTGCCAAGCCATGTCTTCCCTGGACCGGAAACAAGCATCCTGGGACCGGTTTCGGGTTCAAAACCCTCATCAGCCAGGCTATCTTGAATCCAGTGGCAAAGTGAGCAAGGGACCCACGTCTGGGCATACCCTGCCAACTTAGGGCGAACAAAGCGATACCAAAGGGGATGATGGACGGAGCGTTAGAGCAAATCAAACACTCACCCCCAGTCAACTGATCTGGGTTTAATCCATCATCATTCTTTAGCTCACTCCACCACCCCAGTTCAGACATGGCCATATGCAAATCAGTCTGACCCTGTGCCTCATGGGAACAGTCCAGCCCGAACTGCCAAGCCATGTCTTCCCTGGACCGGAAACAAGCATCCTGGGACCGGTTTCGGGTTCAAAACCCTCATCAGCCAGGCTATCTTGAATCCAGTGGCAAAGTGAGCAAGGGACCCACGTCTGGGCATACCCTGCCAACTTAGGGCGAACAAAGCGATACCAAAGGGGATGATGGACGGAGCGTTAGAGCAAATCAAACACTCACCCCCAGTCAACTGATCTGGGTTTAATCCATCATCATTCTTTAGCTCACTCCACCACCCCAGTTCAGACATGGCCATATGCAAATCAGTCTGACCCTGTGCCTCATGGGAACAGTCCAGCCCGAACTGCCAAGCCATGTCTTTCCTGGACCGGAAACAAGCATCCTGGGACCGGTTTCGGGTTCAAAACCCTCATCAGCCAGGCTATCTTGAATCCAGTGGCAAAGTGAGCAAGGGACCCACGTCTGGGCATACCCTGCCAACTTAGGGCGAACAAAGCGATACCAAAGGGGATGATGGACGGAGCGTTAGAGCAAATCAAACACTCACCCCCAGTCAACTGATCTGGGTTTAATCCATCATCATTCTTTAGCTCACTCCACCACCCCAGTTCAGACATGGCCATATGCAAATCAGTCTGACCCTGTGCCTCATGGGAACAGTCCAGCCCGAACTGCCAAGCCATGTCTTCCCTGGACCGGAAACAAGCATCCTGGGACCGGTTTCGGGTTCAAAACCCTCATCAGCCAGGCTATCTTGAATCCAGTGGCAAAGTGAGCAAGGGACCCACGTCTGGGCATACCCTGCCAACTTAGGGCGAACAAAGCGATACCAAAGGGGATGATGGACGGAGCGTTAGAGCAAATCAAACACTCACCCCCAGTCAACTGATCTGGGTTTAATCCATCATCATTCTTTAGCTCACTCCACCACCCCAGTTCAGACATGGCCATATGCAAATCAGTCTGACCCTGTGCCTCATGGGAACAGTCCAGCCCGAACTGCCAAGCCATGTCTTTCCTGGACCGGAAACAAGCATCCTGGGACCGGTTTCGGGTTCAAAACCCTCATCAGCCAGGCTATCTTGAATCCAGTGGCAAAGTGAGCAAGGGACCCACGTCTGGGCATACCCTGCCAACTTAGGGCGAACAAAGCGATACCAAAGGGGATGATGGACGGAGCGTTAGAGCAAATCAAACACTCACCCCCAGTCAACTGATCTGGGTTTAATCCATCATCATTCTTTAGCTCACTCCACCACCCCAGTTCAGACATGGCCATATGCAAATCAGTCTGACCCTGTGCCTCATGGGAACAGTCCAGCCCGAACTGCCAAGCCATGTCTTTCCTGGACCAGAAACAAGCATCCTGGGACCGGTTTCGGGTTCAAAACCCTCATCAGCCAGGCTATCTTGAATCCAGTGGCAAAGTGAGCAAGGGACCCACGTCTGGGCATACCCTGCCAACTTAGGGCGAACAAAGCGATACCAAAGGGGATGATGGACGGAGCGTTAGAGCAAATCAAACACTCACCCCCAGTCAACTGATCTGGGTTTAATCCATCATCATTCTTTAGCTCACTCCACCACCCCAGTTCAGACATGGCCATATGCAAATCAGTCTGACCCTGTGCCTCATGGGAACAGTCCAGCCCGAACTGCCAAGCCATGTCTTTCCTGGACCGGAAACAAGCATCCTGGGACCGGTTTCGGGTTCAAAACCCTCATCAGCCAGGCTATCTTGAATCCAGTGGCAAAGTGAGCAAGGGACCCACGTCTGGGCATACCCTGCCAACTTAGGGCGAACAAAGCGATACCAAAGGGGATGATGGACGGAGCGTTAGAGCAAATCAAACACTCACCCCCAGTCAACTGATCTGGGTTTAATCCATCATCATTCTTTAGCTCACTCCACCACCCCAGTTCAGACATGGCCATATGCAAATCAGTCTGACCCTGTGCCTCATGGGAACAGTCCAGCCCGAACTGCCAAGCCATGTCTTTCCTGGACCAGAAACAAGCATCCTGGGACCGGTTTCGGGTTCAAAACCCTCATCAGCCAGGCTATCTTGAATCCAGTGGCAAAGTGAGCAAGGGACCCACGTCTGGGCATACCCTGCCAACTTAGGGCGAACAAAGCGATACCAAAGGGGATGATGGACGGAGCGTTAGAGCAAATCAAACACTCACCCCCAGTCAACTGATCTGGGTTTAATCCATCATCATTCTTTAGCTCACTCCACCACCCCAGTTCAGACATGGCCATATGCAAATCAGTCTGACCCTGTGCCTCATGGGAACAGTCCAGCCCGAACTGCCAAGCCATGTCTTCCCTGGACCAGAAACAAGCATCCTGGGACCGGTTTCGGGTTCAAAACCCTCATCAGCCAGGCTATCTTGAATCCAGTGGCAAAGTGAGCAAGGGACCCACGTCTGGGCATACCCTGCCAACTTAGGGCGAACAAAGCGATACCAAAGGGGATGATGGACGGAGCGTTAGAGCAAATCAAACACTCACCCCCAGTCAACTGATCTGGGTTTAATCCATCATCATTCTTTAGCTCACTCCACCACCCCAGTTCAGACATGGCCATATGCAAATCAGTCTGACCCTGTGCCTCATGGGAACAGTCCAGCCCGAACTGCCAAGCCATGTCTTTCCTGGACCGGAAACAAGCATCCTGGGACCGGTTTCGGGTTCAAAACCCTCATCAGCCAGGCTATCTTGAATCCAGTGGCAAAGTGAGCAAGGGACCCACGTCTGGGCATACCCTGCCAACTTAGGGCGAACAAAGCGATACCAAAGGGGATGATGGACGGAGCGTTAGAGCAAATCAAACACTCACCCCCAGTCAACTGATCTGGGTTTAATCCATCATCATTCTTTAGCTCACTCCACCACCCCAGTTCAGACATGGCCATATGCAAATCAGTCTGACCCTGTGCCTCATGGGAACAGTCCAGCCCGAACTGCCAAGCCATGTCTTTCCTGGACCAGAAACAAGCATCCTGGGACCGGTTTCGGGTTCAAAACCCTCATCAGCCAGGCTATCTTGAATCCAGTGGCAAAGTGAGCAAGGGACCCACGTCTGGGCATACCCTGCCAACTTAGGGCGAACAAAGCGATACCAAAGGGGATGATGGACGGAGCGTTAGAGCAAATCAAACACTCACCCCCAGTCAACTGATCTGGGTTTAATCCATCATCATTCTTTAGCTCACTCCACCACCCCAGTTCAGACATGGCCATATGCAAATCAGTCTGACCCTGTGCCTCATGGGAACAGTCCAGCCCGAACTGCCAAGCCATGTCTTTCCTGGACCGGAAACAAGCATCCTGGGACCGGTTTCGGGTTCAAAACCCTCATCAGCCAGGCTATCTTGAATCCAGTGGCAAAGTGAGCAAGGGACCCACGTCTGGGCATACCCTGCCAACTTAGGGCGAACAAAGCGATACCAAAGGGGATGATGGACGGAGCGTTAGAGCAAATCAAACACTCACCCCCAGTCAACTGATCTGGGTTTAATCCATCATCATTCTTTAGCTCACTCCACCACCCCAGTTCAGACATGGCCATATGCAAATCAGTCTGACCCTGTGCCTCATGGGAACAGTCCAGCCCGAACTGCCAAGCCATGTCTTTCCTGGACCAGAAACAAGCATCCTGGGACCGGTTTCGGGTTCAAAACCCTCATCAGCCAGGCTATCTTGAATCCAGTGGCAAAGTGAGCAAGGGACCCACGTCTGGGCATACCCTGCCAACTTAGGGCGAACAAAGCGATACCAAAGGGGATGATGGACGGAGCGTTAGAGCAAATCAAACACTCACCCCCAGTCAACTGATCTGGGTTTAATCCATCATCATTCTTTAGCTCACTCCACCACCCCAGTTCAGACATGGCCATATGCAAATCAGTCTGACCCTGTGCCTCATGGGAACAGTCCAGCCCGAACTGCCAAGCCATGTCTTTCCTGGACCGGAAACAAGCATCCTGGGACCGGTTTCGGGTTCAAGACCCTCATCAGCCAGGCTATCTTGAATCCAGTGGCAAAGTGAGCAAGGGACCCACGTCTGGGCATACCCTGCCAACTTAGGGCGAACAAAGCGATACCAAAGGGGATGATGGACGGAGCGTTAGAGCAAATCAAACACTCACCCCCAGTCAACTGATCTGGGTTTAATCCATCATCATTCTTTAGCTCACTCCACCACCCCAGTTCAGACATGGCCATATGCAAATCAGTCTGACCCTGTGCCTCATGGGAACAGTCCAGCCCGAACTGCCAAGCCATGTCTTTCCTGGACCGGAAACAAGCATCCTGGGACCGGTTTCGGGTTCAAAACCCTCATCAGCCAGGCTATCTTGAATCCAGTGGCAAAGTGAGCAAGGGACCCACGTCTGGGCATACCCTGCCAACTTAGGGCGAACAAAGCGATACCAAAGGGGATGATGGACGGAGCGTTAGAGCAAATCAAACACTCACCCCCAGTCAACTGATCTGGGTTTAATCCATCATCATTCTTTAGCTCACTCCACCACCCCAGTTCAGACATGGCCATATGCAAATCAGTCTGACCCTGTGCCTCATGGGAACAGTCCAGCCCGAACTGCCAAGCCATGTCTTTCCTGGACCGGAAACAAGCATCCTGGGACCGGTTTCGGGTTCAAAACCCTCATCAGCCAGGCTATCTTGAATCCAGTGGCAAAGTGAGCAAGGGACCCACGTCTGGGCATACCCTGCCAACTTAGGGCGAACAAAGCGATACCAAAGGGGATGATGGACGGAGCGTTAGAGCAAATCAAACACTCACCCCCAGTCAACTGATCTGGGTTTAATCCATCATCATTCTTTAGCTCACTCCACCACCCCAGTTCAGACATGGCCATATGCAAATCAGTCTGACCCTGTGCCTCATGGGAACAGTCCAGCCCGAACTGCCAAGCCATGTCTTTCCTGGACCGGAAACAAGCATCCTGGGACCGGTTTCGGGTTCAAAACCCTCATCAGCCAGGCTATCTTGAATCCAGTGGCAAAGTGAGCAAGGGACCCACGTCTGGGCATACCCTGCCAACTTAGGGCGAACAAAGCGATACCAAAGGGGATGATGGACGGAGCGTTAGAGCAAATCAAACACTCACCCCCAGTCAACTGATCTGGGTTTAATCCATCATCATTCTTTAGCTCACTCCACCACCCCAGTTCAGACATGGCCATATGCAAATCAGTCTGACCCTGTGCCTCATGGGAACAGTCCAGCCCGAACTGCCAAGCCATGTCTTTCCTGGACCAGAAACAAGCATCCTGGGACCGGTTTCGGGTTCAAAACCCTCATCAGCCAGGCTATCTTGAATCCAGTGGCAAAGTGAGCAAGGGACCCACGTCTGGGCATACCCTGCCAACTTAGGGCGAACAAAGCGATACCAAAGGGGATGATGGACGGAGCGTTAGAGCAAATCAAACACTCACCCCCAGTCAACTGATCTGGGTTTAATCCATCATCATTCTTTAGCTCACTCCACCACCCCAGTTCAGACATGGCCATATGCAAATCAGTCTGACCCTGTGCCTCATGGGAACAGTCCAGCCCGAACTGCCAAGCCATGTCTTCCCTGGACCAGAAACAAGCATCCTGGGACCGGTTTCGGGTTCAAAACCCTCATCAGCCAGGCTATCTTGAATCCAGTGGCAAAGTGAGCAAGGGACCCACGTCTGGGCATACCCTGCCAACTTAGGGCGAACAAAGCGATACCAAAGGGGATGATGGACGGAGCGTTAGAGCAAATCAAACACTCACCCCCAGTCAACTGATCTGGGTTTAATCCATCATCATTCTTTAGCTCACTCCACCACCCCAGTTCAGACATGGCCATATGCAAATCAGTCTGACCCTGTGCCTCATGGGAACAGTCCAGCCCGAACTGCCAAGCCATGTCTTTCCTGGACCAGAAACAAGCATCCTGGGACCGGTTTCGGGTTCAAAACCCTCATCAGCCAGGCTATCTTGAATCCAGTGGCAAAGTGAGCAAGGGACCCACGTCTGGGCATACCCTGCCAACTTAGGGCGAACAAAGCGATACCAAAGGGGATGATGGACGGAGCGTTAGAGCAAATCAAACACTCACCCCCAGTCAACTGATCTGGGTTTAATCCATCATCATTCTTTAGCTCACTCCACCACCCCAGTTCAGACATGGCCATATGCAAATCAGTCTGACCCTGTGCCTCATGGGAACAGTCCAGCCCGAACTGCCAAGCCATGTCTTCCCTGGACCGGAAACAAGCATCCTGGGACCGGTTTCGGGTTCAAAACCCTCATCAGCCAGGCTATCTTGAATCCAGTGGCAAAGTGAGCAAGGGACCCACGTCTGGGCATACCCTGCCAACTTAGGGCGAACAAAGCGATACCAAAGGGGATGATGGACGGAGCGTTAGAGCAAATCAAACACTCACCCCCAGTCAACTGATCTGGGTTTAATCCATCATCATTCTTTAGCTCACTCCACCACCCCAGTTCAGACATGGCCATATGCAAATCAGTCTGACCCTGTGCCTCATGGGAACAGTCCAGCCCGAACTGCCAAGCCATGTCTTTCCTGGACCGGAAACAAGCATCCTGGGACCGGTTTTGGGTTCAAAACCCTCATCAGCCAGGCTATCTTGAATCCAGTGGCAAAGTGAGCAAGGGACCCACGTCTGGGCATACCCTGCCAACTTAGGGCGAACAAAGCGATACCAAAGGGGATGATGGACGGAGCGTTAGAGCAAATCAAACACTCACCCCCAGTCAACTGATCTGGGTTTAATCCATCATCATTCTTTAGCTCACTCCACCACCCCAGTTCAGACATGGCCATATGCAAATCAGTCTGACCCTGTGCCTCATGGGAACAGTCCAGCCCGAACTGCCAAGCCATGTCTTTCCTGGACCGGAAACAAGCATCCTGGGACCGGTTTCGGGTTCAGAACCCTCATCAGCCAGGCTATCTTGAATCCAGTGGCAAAGTGAGCAAGGGACCCACGTCTGGGCATACCCTGCCAACTTAGGGCGAACAAAGCGATACCAAAGGGGATGATGGACGGAGCGTTAGAGCAAATCAAACACTCACCTCCAGTCAACTGATCTGGGTTTAATCCATCATCATTCTTTAGCTCACTCCACCACCCCAGTTCAGACATGGCCATATGCAAATCAGTCTGACCCTGTGCCTCATGGGAACAGTCCAGCCCGAACTGCCAAGCCATGTCTTTCCTGGACCGGAAACAAGCATCCTGGGACCGGTTTCGGGTTCAAAACCCTCATCAGCCAGGCTATCTTGAATCCAGTGGCAAAGTGAGCAAGGGACCCACGTCTGGGCATACCCTGCCAACTTAGGGCGAACAAAGCGATACCAAAGGGGATGATGGACGGAGCGTTAGAGCAAATCAAACACTCACCCCCAGTCAACTGATCTGGGTTTAATCCATCATCATTCTTTAGCTCACTCCACCACCCCAGTTCAGACATGGCCATATGCAAATCAGTCTGACCCTGTGCCTCATGGGAACAGTCCAGCCCGAACTGCCAAGCCATGTCTTTCCTGGACCGGAAACAAGCATCCTGGGACCGGTTTCGGGTTCAAAACCCTCATCAGCCAGGCTATCTTGAATCCAGTGGCAGAGTGAGCAAGGGACCCACGTCTGGGCATACCCTGCCAACTTAGGGCGAACAAAGCGATACCAAAGGGGATGATGGACGGAGCGCTAGAGCAAATCAAACACTCACCCCCAGTCAACTGATCTGGGTTTAATCCATCATCATTCTTTAGCTCACTCCACCACCCCAGTTCAGACATGGCCATATGCAAATCAGTCTGACCCTGTGCCTCATGGGAACAGTCCAGCCCGAACTGCCAAGCCATGTCTTTCCTGGACCGGAAACAAGCATCCTGGGACCGGTTTCGGGTTCAAAACCCTCATCAGCCAGGCTATCTTGAATCCAGTGGCAAAGTGAGCAAGGGACCCACGTCTGGGCATACCCTGCCAACTTAGGGCGAACAAAGCGATACCAAAGGGGATGATGGACGGAGCGTTAGAGCAAATCAAACACTCACCCCCAGTCAACTGATCTGGGTTTAATCCATCATCATTCTTTAGCTCACTCCACCACCCCAGTTCAGACATGGCCATATGCAAATCAGTCTGACCCTGTGCCTCATGGGAACAGTCCAGCCCGAACTGCCAAGCCATGTCTTTCCTGGACCGGAAACAAGCATCCTGGGACCGGTTTCGGGTTCAAAACCCTCATCAGCCAGGCTATCTTGAATCCAGTGGCAAAGTGAGCAAGGGACCCACGTCTGGGCATACCCTGCCAACTTAGGGCGAACAAAGCGATACCAAAGGGGATGATGGACGGAGCGTTAGAGCAAATCAAACACTCACCCCCAGTCAACTGATCTGGGTTTAATCCATCATCATTCTTTAGCTCACTCCACCACCCCAGTTCAGACATGGCCATATGCAAATCAGTCTGACCCTGTGCCTCATGGGAACAGTCCAGCCCGAACTGCCAAGCCATGTCTTTCCTGGACCGGAAACAAGCATCCTGGGACCGGTTTCGGGTTCAAAACCCTCATCAGCCAGGCTATCTTGAATCCAGTGGCAAAGTGAGCAAGGGACCCACGTCTGGGCATACCCTGCCAACTTAGGGCGAACAAAGCGATACCAAAGGGGATGATGGACGGAGCGTTAGAGCAAATCAAACACTCACCCCCAGTCAACTGATCTGGGTTTAATCCATCATCATTCTTTAGCTCACTCCACCACCCCAGTTCAGACATGGCCATATGCAAATCAGTCTGACCCTGTGCCTCATGGGAACAGTCCAGCCCGAACTGCCAAGCCATGTCTTTCCTGGACCGGAAACAAGCATCCTGGGACCGGTTTCGGGTTCAAAACCCTCATCAGCCAGGCTATCTTGAATCCAGTGGCAAAGTGAGCAAGGGACCCACGTCTGGGCATACCCTGCCAACTTAGGGCGAACAAAGCGATACCAAAGGGGATGATGGACGGAGCGTTAGAGCAAATCAAACACTCACCCCCAGTCAACTGATCTGGGTTTAATCCATCATCATTCTTTAGCTCACTCCACCACCCCAGTTCAGACATGGCCATATGCAAATCAGTCTGACCCTGTGCCTCATGGGAACAGTCCAGCCCGAACTGCCAAGCCATGTCTTTCCTAGACCTGAAACAAGCATCCTGGGACCGGTTTCGGATTCAAAACCCTCATCAGCCAGGCTATCTTGAATCCAGTGGCAAAGTGAGCAAGGGACCCACGTCTGGGCATACCCTGCCAACTTAGGGCGAACAGAGCGATACCAAAGGGGATGATGGACAGAGCGCTAGAGCAAATCAACCACTCACCCCCAGTCAACTGATCTGGGTTTAATCCATCATCATTCTTTAGCTCACTCCACCACCCCAGTTCAGACATGGCCATATGCAAATCAGTCTGACCCTGTGCCTCATGGGAACAGTCCAGCCCGAACTGCCAAGCCATGTCTTTCCTGGACCAGAAACAAGCATCCTGGGACCGGTTTCGGGTTCAAAACCCTCATCAGCCAGGCTATCTTGAATCCAGTGGCAAAGTGAGCAAGGGACCCACGTCTGGGCATACCCTGCCAACTTAGGGCGAACAAAGCGATACCAAAGGGGATGATGGACGGAGCGTTAGAGCAAATCAACCACTCACCCCCAGTCAACTGATCTGGGTTTAATCCATCATCATTCTTTAGCTCACTCCACCACCCCAGTTCAGACATGGCCATATGCAAATCAGTCTGACCCTGTGCCTCATGGGAACAGTCCAGCCCGAACTGCCAAGCCATGTCTTTCCTGGACCGGAAACAAGCATCCTGGGACCGGTTTCGGGTTCAAAACCCTCATCAGCCAGGCTATCTTGAATCCAGTGGCAAAGTGAGCAAGGGACCCACGTCTGGGCATACCCTGCCAACTTAGGGCGAACAAAGCGACACCAAAGGGGATGATGGACGGAGCGTTAGAGCAAATCAAACACTCACCCCCAGTCAACTGATCTGGGTTTAATCCATCATCATTCTTTAGCTCACTCCACCACCCCAGTTCAGACATGGCCATATGCAAATCAGTCTGACCCTGTGCCTCATGGGAACAGTCCAGCCCGAACTGCCAAGCCATGTCTTTCCTGGACCGGAAACAAGCATCCTGGGACCGGTTTCGGGTTCAAAACCCTCATCAGCCAGGCTATCTTGAATCCAGTGGCAAAGTGAGCAAGGGACCCACGTCTGGGCATACCCTGCCAACTTAGGGCGAACAAAGCGATACCAAAGGGGATGATGGACGTCTCCAAGCAAGCATTCGTGTCCTGAACCACTCAGGTTAAATTATGAGTGCAAGAGAAGATGTCCTGCTGCAGTCCGAGTCACCAGCCCCATGTCTGCTTTTCTCCCGCAGCATGATTCTAGAGGCTGATTGACCCTGTGCTGTTTATTTGATTGTTGTTTACCCCCCACAGGTTGGACTAGTGTTTGTCTTGTTTTTCAATAAAGTTTGGGAGGAATGTAGTGTCCTGCTGGACACGTTCTAGTGTCTCAGCAGGCACTGAATTTACCAGCCACTCCATCGAGGGCTGGACCCTACACCCATCTACCACAGGCTTCACGAGTGACGTGACCCTGCCAATAAAAGGGCCCGGTGCACGTGCTCGTGGCTAGTTAATTAACTTTACCCACGGTGTCTGTGTCATTTATTTAATAGCATGTGGGCCTAAGGCCCTCAACACAACAGTTGTGTGATATTTTATGGGTGGGCGTTAGCAAGGCAATGTTTGTAAATGATCGATGGAGCCGCCTTTACCTACATCTAACTCATCAGGCTTGTATAGCTTGCAGGCAAAGTTGTAAATAGGTATTATCTCTGCTACGATGTGGTGACGTGCGAACAGAATATATGTTAATACAATTTCATCATGTCCCTGAACTTGAATGTTTGAGTAATAACTATTGAATACCAGGAAGGAACAATGAAGTAGGTTGGTCTGTGATAATATTGAAACCCAGGCTCATATGTAACTCTTTTCGCCTATGTCGAAGAATCAACAAGATAGGTTTATTGTTCCTTTGCTTATCAATATGTCGAACTACGAATCAGGAATGTAAATAACATGGTTACTCTTAAACCAAGAGTACCTGGGTGAGCAAAGTCTATATTTAAGGAAGTCGTTTGGTTAGTATGAGAACATTCACTGATTAGATTTCCTTTAAAATAGGTTAAACTAAATTAATTGCCCTAAATGGAGCAAATCGATAATTTATTAGATTAAAGAGAAGAAATTAATTTATCATAAGACATAAAACAACGACTACCTTTATTGTGTATGAACACACAAATTAATGCACACATTTATAAAAAAACACATTTCTATCATGGTATAGTTCAAAAGGTCAGTCTTACAGAAATCAGTACAGTAGCCTTGTGCATTTGCAAACTACCTTTTAGCAAGATGCAACAAAATAAGCAAAAGACAGTTGAATATATGCTTTATAATTAATCACAATTATTAGTGCAGGTTAGTAGGGGTCAGCAATTGTTGCAGTAAACAGTCCTCCATACCTCGTTTAGAACCTTAATTGGTTAAAACCGATTACAAATATAACATGTAAAAACAAAACGGATATGATATGAGCTTTTGTGGTAGATAACCTCAATTGCATGCAGTGTATGGAAAATATGTGATCGACTGTTGATTCAAATTTTGAAACTTCAATGGATAATTTAACTCAACAGTACAGGATGTTGTATATTGTATTGTATTGTAATTCCATTTATTTAGCGCTTACTACCCCTGAAAAGGCGTCAAATCGCTTTTTTTGCGAGTAGCACACTACTCCGGAACCCATAAAGGATTAGTGGTGAATTAGTATAGTGAAATATGAAAGTAATTTTAGTGGTGGATCTGTTAGTCAGTTATTTGGATTGAGAAGGATAGCGGAGGGATAGAAGAGGGAAAAAGTTTTCCATTTATATAGCGCTTGCTACCTCTGATGGGGTGTTGAAGCGTTTTTTCGGCAAGTAGCATGCTACTCCGGAACCCATTAAGGATTAGTGGTGAATTAGTATAGCGAAATATGAAAGTAATTTGAGTGGTGAATATGTTGGTCAGTTATTTGGATTGAGGAGGATAGCAGAGGGATAGAAGAGGGAAAAAGTTTTGCATTTATATAGCGCTTTCTACCCCTGATGAGGTGTTGAAGCACTTTTTCGGCGAGTAGCACGCTACTCCGGAACCCATAAAGAATTAGTGGTGAATTAGTATAGTGAAATATGAAATTAATTTGAGTGGTGGACAAGTTAGTCTGTTATTTGGATTGAAAAGGATAGTGAAGGGATAGAAGAGGGAAGGATTTAGAACATTTTTTTTGTTCTTTTGTTTTGTTTTGGAGCTCATCGCAGTAGGAAGATTCTTTGAATGACTGAAAGGGAGGTGGAGGGGGAAGAGTCAGAGGGAAGGGTTTAGAAAGGCTTGTTTTGGGAGATCGGAATAGTAAAAAGAGGTATGAGATGATGGTATGAAAAACAGGTATGAGATGATGGTATGGGGTTTGGGATGAATGAGAGAGTGGAGGTAGAGGATATATTGATAGAGGTATAGGGTGAGAATTAGGGTAGTGCATTGGAAAGGGTAGTAGAAAGAGGTTTGAGATGAGTCAGAGAGTTGAGGTAGAGGATATATTGAGAGCGGTATAGGGTGAGAAATAGGGTAGTGCATTGGATATGCTGAATTAGAAGAAAGTAATACATATATAGATCCATAAGTACATGGAAAGTATATAGATGCATAAAGGAGGTAAGTATATGTAGATTAAAGATATTGATAGAGGTATAGGATGAGAAATAGTATAGTGCATTGAATATGCTTTTTAGGAGAAAAGTAATAAATATATAGATCCATATGTACATGGAAGGTATATAGATGCATAAAGGAAGGTAGTATATGAAGATTAAAGATGCATTAAATAAACTCCAGCTTTCAAATGTTGTTGTATTTTTAAAAAAAATTGTAATTCAATAGTGAAGCAATTGTAGATAAATAGTTTTGATAAAAGATTTACTTATTTATGCAGTCACTTAAATACATGTTAAAAACATAGAATAATGTAACTATCAGTAATTTTTACATTTGTTAAGCAGAACTAGTGAATATCTATATTTTTAAAAACATAATTATTCTACACCTATATACAATGCAATACACATATATAGGTACATATCTATAGTACCAATAAATGCTTATATACAGAGGGATATTCTGTATATTACTGTTTGCGTGTGGTGGTCGCTTGGGGAAGAGCCAATTCTTGAGTAATTTTCTGAAGATAAGGTGGTTATCCGTGGATCTTATGTTGGGGGTAAAGAGTTCTATAGTTTGGTGCTTGACCAGAGAAGGATGTACCACTCAAGGTTTTTTTCTTTTCCGTTGGGATCTTGAGGCGAGGTGCCACTCTAGAGCAGAGGTTCCTTTGTTGAATGTGCTTGGTGATTTTATTCCTGATGAAGAGCGGTCCTGTTCCATGTATCGCTTTGTGGGTGATACAAAGCAGCTTGAACGTGGATCTTCTGGCAACCGTTAACCAATGCAGGGCTTTCAAGGCATGGGAGATGTGGTCTTGCGGTTTTATACATAAGAGTAGTCTGGCAGCTGAGTTCTGAATCCGTTGTAGTCTTTTCATGGTTGTTAAAGGTGATCCGAGGTAGAGGCTATTGGCGTAATTGAGTTTGAACAGAACAAGGCAGATGGTAGCCTGGACCTTGTGTGGAAAACCCAAATGGGGGAAGATTTGTTGCAGAGTTTTTATAGTAACAAAGCTTGATCTTGCTAGTTTGTCCACTCGGGCATTCATTGATAGCTTGGAGTCCATGGCCATTCCGAGGTTTCTTACTTCCTTCGATACTTTAGGCGGTGTTCCCAGATCATCAGGCGAGCAGCTCATAATGTGTACAATCGCCACACATGAGTATTTCCGTTTTGGAAGCATTCAATTTGAGATGGCTCCATGTCATCCATTGATCCACGGCTCTGAGACAACTGAAAATTGGCGAGCTTCCAATGTCTTTGGGGCATTCTATTTGAAGGAGTATTTGAGTGTCATCTGCATAGTTATAGCACGTAAGGTGGAATTGATTGATCAGTGCCGGTAATGACTTCATGTAGATGTTGAAAAGCATGGGTGAGATGATAGAGCGTTGAGGGACCCCTGCTTTTGTGAAGTACAGTTTGGAAGAGAAAGGGGGGGTATGGATGACATTAGTTCTGTTGTGAAGGTAGGATGTGATCCAGTCTAGAGCAGTCCCCTCTGTGCTTGCTTAATAGTGTCAGAGTGTCATGGTCAACCATGTCAAAGGCAGCCGAGAGGTCCAAGAAAAGTAGCGCAGCACCCTGTTGTGTCAACTGTGTTCTTCAGGTCATCCCAGCTGGCAAGGAGAGCAGATACTGTGCCTCTTCCTGGATGGAATCCCGTTTGGAAGTCTGAAAGTTTGACATTATCTTCAATGAATTGTGACATCTGGGCAAATACTGCTCATTTTATCAGTTTGCCCAGGAAAGGTCCATTTGTGATCAGTCTGTTGTTGTCAGGGTTCAGCGGGTCCAAGTTTGTTTGGCGTATGTATTACTTTTTTAGTTCTTCTGGAAATACTCCGATAGTTAAGGAATTCTTGATGATTCTTCTTACTGGAACGGCAGCAGAGGTTGTGAGAAGAATTGTCTTGAAGGTTTGCAGTGGACACGGATCAGAAGGGCTGCCGGCAGGCCTGCTTGCTTTGACCAGGTCCATAAATTCTTCGTGTGAAATGTGTTGGAAGGAACCAAGAGGCTGGGTTAGAGTATTCTTGGATTGTTGTTTTGGAAAAGGGTCAGTGCTGGTGCTTTGTCTTTTGTTTTAAGTATGCGTCCAATGTGTCTGCTTTGGCCGTGTAATGATTTGCCAGTTTGTCTGTGAAATCTTGAGTAACGGGATGAGCTCCTTCTAGGCAATTTGGTTTACGAAATTCATTACGAATTTTATAGAATTCTTTATTTGCACTTTTAGCATTTTGAATTCTTTCTGAATAGTATATTTTCTTAGCTTTTTTGATAGCGGACTTGTATAATCTGTTAATTTTCTGTAGGCGAACTTTGTCTTGATTGGTGTTTGCTTTGAGCCAGGTTCGTTGCAGCTTTCTAATTTGATGTTTTATGTCTTTTATCTCTGTATTTCTCCAAGGTGCTTGTTTTCTTTTGTTCTGTGGTTTTTAGTGGTATGAGGATATCAAAAGCTTCCTGTAGCCACTCATAAAGTTTTTTAACAGAATTTATTGTGTCCAGATCTGTACTGGATGTTAGTTGTGTTTCTAAGTGTTCCAAATAGAGATTGTTCCATGGTCAATGGGTGGATGCATGTAAGGTGGTTTTAGGTGCGTCGCTTAGTGTTGTTTTTATGTTGGAAAGCAAGTAAATGGTGGTCTGACCATGTAACCGGAGTCATTGTTTGAAAGGTAACTACTTCTGTATTTGCAAATATGACATCTAGGATGTGTCCAGCGATGTGTGTGGGTTTGTGGACAATCTGATGCAGGTTCAGTGCGTCTAGGCCAGCGATTATTGTTTTCACATGGGGCATATTGGGTTTGTCAAACGAAATGTTGAGGTCACCCAGTATGCATAGGTTGGAGTGTAGTGTTATCAGGTTTGAAACTGTGTCTAGAAGTGTATCTGGGAATGTTCCGTTGCTAGGTGGAGGTCTTTAAAGGAGCAGGAAGTTGCAGGGGGAAGACGGTGTAGGATTGCATTTGGTGAAAAGGGCCTCACAATCTTTTCTGGAGCTGTCGTCAGCTTTAGTGATTTATAATGTTTGTCTGAACACAACAGCTAGGCCACCTCCTTTTTTGCCTATACGATTTTGTGTGATAGTTTGATAGCCTATAGGAACGGCTTCATGAAGGACTGGAGCCATATCATCTCCCAACCTTGATTCAGTTGTCAATAATATGTCAGGTTTTGCGTCAGTGAAAGGTCGTAGATGTGATGTTTGTTTTTTGAGAGCGATTGAGCATTTATTAGTAGACAGTTTAGAGAATGTGCTTTGGCGATAGTGTGATTTTGTTTTGTAGAAGAGTGAGCAGTATTTTTTGGGCTTGCAGCAGGTGTGTCCTTGGTGTTGGTATTAGCTGTACGAGGATAGCAATCGTGTAGCTGTTTTGTATCGTGTTTCTTGTTCAGCTGGCTAAGAAGGTATTTTGACGGGTCTGCGTGTGTAGGTAGTGGAGAAGATGGTTGAGAGTGAGTTGGTGCGCTGTGTTGTTTTTGTAGTGTAACATTGTGGTGCAGTAGACACGGAGAAGCTAAGTTGTGAGGTGTGGCACGTTGCTTATTTTGTTCGCGTCTGTTTAGGGCAGAAGGTGTATGAGTTAGGGGTGGTGGTGCAGCATGTGGGTCATGTATTAAGGTTCTAAATATATCAACGTAGAGGTATACTGAGACCATAATATCAACTCCCACAATTTTGTGTTGCCACATTTAATAGTAGTAAATCTACACTTGGTGACATTTCAGTAATCAGTAGATATTATGGTCACAATACATCTGTAGGTTGATATTTCAGTGTCGGTATTGTGAGATACAACTGATCAAAGTCAACTCATAATGAGGATGTACCTTGAATAATGTCTTGCTGTGCAGAGAATACCTTGACCCCAGGTGGTCTGTATGTTCCAGTCTAAAATTCAGCAATATTGTTAAATCACAGACAGCTGAAAAAATATTCCAACAGCCAAAGGAAACAAATTCTGTGTTAGTGTTGATTTTAAATGGAAAAGGGGCAGTTAATTGTGTTGAGAGAAATTTTTACCTTAAATGTTGGAGCTATAATAAATTAGAGAAAGGGGCTGGCAATTCCAGGCATGAGAGGAGGACTGACCTGGTTCTTAGCTAATCAAAATGGGGCAGTCAATGCAGAATGGTGATGGACATTCTGAAACACCAAATGCAGCACCCGAATAAACATGTGAATCAATTAGAAGGGTAAAAATCTTGGGCATCATTTATGAGGCCCCTTGCGCCGTCGGAACGTCACATTTTGTGACGTTCTGTGGCGCAGGAGCCTGCTCCATATTTATGAGGCAGCACTAAGCCACTTCTTTTGGCTTAATGCTTCCTCGTAAATATGGTCCCCTTTAACGCAGTTTTCTGTGTTAAAGGGGTGTGTAATGGGTGTTGCTGGGGGCGTTCCCAGCAACATCCATGGCATTTTGACACTGCCCCAGATTTACAAGAAATCGTAAATCTGAGGCTGCGCCAAAAACTTACGCCTCCCCATGGGAGGAGTAAGGGAGGCACAACAAGGAGAAATATCTTTATTTTTCCTCGTTTTTCCTTTTTATATGTATGCAGCATTCTGCAGCACACATAGGAAAAAGCCTCTTGTGATTATTTTTGTGCAGGAAGATTTCCCTTCTTGCACAAAAACAATCATCCCATCAACGCAGGCACCCTTGCACCATGGTGCAAAGATGCCTGCGTTGGCCCACGGCAGCCCATTGTGAGCCGGGCACAGGGGAAAAGGACAGGAATGTGCCGTTTCTCATAGATACGGTGCATTCCTGCCCTTTTCTTATACCGTAGGGCAGCGCAGTAAAATATATAAATGAGGGCCCTTATATTTAGCCCAAGAGTCCTGCTTACTGCAAGTTTGGCAAGGGTTTTCAAAACAGTTTCTCTGCACTGTGAGTACATTTAAGTTTAGTGCACCAATAGCTCACGTCATATACATATTTTTCAATTTTATTTGTATTAGTTGTATAACTAAGACTGTCGGTTTTCCATTTGATTGACTTTTACACATGCATATCGACAGAAAGTAAAAATAATTCTGAATGGGAAATGAAGAAAGTAAGTCTTAATTCTTTCAATTATTGCTGCCCTGTCAATCAATCAATACTTGTTTTATTCGGCACATACATGGCCTTAAAAGATGCATAAAATGAACAAACATAACAACTAATAGCAGCATCCCCCACACTTAACCCTAAAAACCACCCAAAATCAAAAAGCTCTATAATCATAGAATCTAACAGACAATACTAATAAAAGACTAGTGCACCACCTAGCCCTTCATAGCTCTCCTGGAACCTACAGTAGCTTTTAAGAAAGTGTAAACCTCATAACATACTTCATATGTGCCCAAGAGGAGGAGGTAAAACAATGCATCCCAACACTTTCTAAATTCCCGGAATTTTAAAATCGGTTAAATAAATTGTTTATAATACGGTCTAAAGTAAATACAAAAGAACATAAAGTGCATTATGGATTGAACTGAATGACCATCAAAGGAGCAGGCTGCCTCTGACAACATTACCTGAACATTTATACTCGGGAAGTTCAGAAGCCTGACCACAGTGCGTGCCCTATCGCTAAAAGGCAGAGACCGCTCCCACAGCTTCAAAGGTATTGTGAGGTACTACACTCTGTCTTCAAATTCATGAAGATTACAGTACGCTTTTACAGGCTTCTTATTCAATTCATTTTCAGGTCTCTGAGAGTGACAAAGATCTACAAACAGTGGCCCCAATTCACAAAGGTAAACTGAGAGGAAAGTAGAACTTTACGACTTTCGGTATTCACAAAGGGCATTTACTACTCGTAAATGCCCTTTGTGAATACCAAAAGTCGTAACGTTCGACTTTCGGCCCGATTCACATAAGTAATCTGAGACAAAATCTTAACTTTACGACTTTCGGTATTCACAAAGGGCATTTAGGAGTAGTAAATGCCCTTTGTGAATTCCGAAAGTCGTAATGCTCGACTTTCCTCTCAGTTTACCTTTGTGAATCGGGGTCAGTGACTTTACCTTCATTTGATCAGAATTCCTTGATTGTGAGTGGCAAATCAAACAGTGATGGTAGGTTCAGTGCATCAAAGTCTATACATATATATATATAGTCTAGCCACGGGATGAAAGGACCCTTATCCAGATTCAGACAGTCCGGGATTGCGCCATTCACGTTTGTCTCAGGATTAGAACACACCCTAACCCACATAATAAGGGGTGCCATATTGGCCATATCTTCAATATAGTTAAGCCCGAGCTCCGAATGTCAGATAAAATGAGAGCTTGTAGGGGGTAAATGAAAATGCTCCTGCAGATGTGGTTTTCGTCTGTCTGAAGGGAATCGGTGTTACCAAAACCCCAGACCCCGCCCCATAAAGAACCGCTGAAACACACTGAGTGTTGTAAATATTGAGGGTTGGGGAAACTACCCCTTGAGGTAAATTAAGAATTGCTCCAGCTGCTCTGTTAAGCTTTAGACATGAGTTTCTAATTTGAGCGTGCCATGTCCCCGTGCTGATAAAGGTAATCCCCATATAATTAAAATCATTTACACTTGCTTAGGGGTTCCCCTTAACCATAACTTTAGCCATAGGTTTCTTGCCTGGCCCACAAGCCATGATGTGCGATTTGTTATAATTTGTGACCAGGTTCAGCTCACTCATAAAAGATACAAGGAATCTACCAACAATCAGAAGGCTCCTGCGGTCCGTGCCATGAGTATCGCATCAAGCAGTGCCAGCACCAATGCGTGTTTAATCACCGGGATGTCACTGGAGACTATCGCCCAAGTGAACCTCAGTTTATTAATGTAAACCACAAAGAGCAGTGGGCCATGATGCAACCTTGGTGCACCCCCATGCAAGTGGGAAAGGGTCAGACAATTCACCTGCCCTGCCAAACAAGACCCTTGCTGCCAGATTCTCATGCAGGAAGTGCAAAATGTTCACTAGCGCCACTTCCACCCCCAAGTCCAATAACATCAACCAGAGTTTAGTTCTGTTAACACAATCAAAGGTGGTTGACAAATCCATAAAAGCTAGGTACAGTGGACATCGCTTGGCAATGGTGTATGTACCAATAATCAGATTAAAATTTAGACACCGTTCCACTGTACCCAGGCATTGTCGAGACACAAATTGTTAGGGGCTTAAGATGTTATTGCCAACTGTCCGTGATATTAACCGATTGAATATCACCAGCTTAATAATTTTAATTGAATTATCTATAAGAGAGATGGGGCAATAGCACTTGGGTGAACTGCGGTGTCTTTTCTTAAAAACTGTCACAATGGTCGAGAGTGACCAAGAACCAGGAATCTGCCTGCTTAGTACATTGTTAAAAGTGTTTGTTAGCAATGGCCCCCACAGCTCGATGTTGCACTTAATTAAGTCCATGGGGACCACATATGGGCCCGGGGCTTTGTTTAATGGCCAGGACAACTTCTTGCGAGGTAATTTCCAGAGGCGATGAATCTGCCTGTTTGGCCCTTAACAGCCCCTTAAGGCTCTCATCATCCTTTAGCTGATAAATATCTTTAAAATGAGAGAAACACTACAGCATAGGAGGTGGTTTGGTGGCATTACCCTACATTTAATCCTATTCACCAAATCCCAAAAATTCCTTACTGTTCTTGGAGTCAGATGCGAGTTTCAAGAGACCCTGGTCTTTCTTTCTAGCCCTAGTGTTGTATTTGTACGCCTTACTGGCCTCTGGCACCGCAATGGGGTCCTTAGGATTCGTCAAAAGGGCTTTACAAAGCCTACGATTAGCTGCAGAACAGCAGCTATTGAGCCAATGGGCATCGCCTACCTGCTTCTAACTGGCTGTAGCAAATGCTGTCTGATTTCCAGATTTAAAGAGTTAAAATGAATAATTCATAGCCATTCCTTGAGCATTTGACAGACATGACATAAAAACTGCATGGCGGGTCTTCAGCTGCATGGCTAATGCCGCCCCTGGATTTTTCAGATGCCACATAAGCCTTAAACCATCATTGGAGTGCTGATTAATGGGATTCGTCACCTCAGGAGAAATCTTTTTATGCACTGGGGCGAATCCCTCGAGATATAAGGCATTATGATTACTCCAGTCCAAGAATCCCTCCTCGCGACAACCAGGGTAAACGGTTATGGGTTGTGAATTTGTAATCCATGATTGAGGCACGTCCATGACCCCTGAACAAGGGCGGTGACTTGCTTTCTACACCAAGCATTTCCATTACATTCACAAGATCGTGAGCTGCCAGGTACCGCTCCAATTCCTCTCCTCTATGATCATATATCCTCTGCTGGAAAAGCAGAGGGTCCAGAGGGGCCTTGCAATTAAACCCCAATTTTTCTTTTAAGTCCCTGCAGAGGAGATCATCGGGTTGATTCGATTTACTGGGTCCCGTAGGCTTTAAATCAATAAGAAAAGCAAACAAGTGTTTAAAAAGTCTACAAATAGGATTTAAGAAATCGCTATTATAAAAATTAATCAGATAAAAGAAGAAGCTACTAAGTTCATCCTTGATGAGTAAGCCCATGAAAGCCAGATTTCTAGTCTCCAATGCTGTCACTTTTTACCTTAAGGTTGATATTAATCCATACAGAAAGACCCCCTTTGGCCTGCTCTGGCACGAAAGCATAGTTGGGCAAGCATAGCATTCAAAACCAGGACAGGAGACCTTGTTTTCCAAGTTTCCTGCAATACAACAGAATCATAGAGGGTGACTAAGCCTAGATGGTGACAGGCTGGATTGCTGATCTTATCTTTGAGACCAGCAATGTTCCAACTCAGCAAATTAAAGAAACGCCCCCAAAATGGTACCCTTGAATCCCTTTGAAGGTAAGTTTACTTTCGGGGAATAGATGTCAGTATCACTGTGAGTCCACATTTGAGAGAACGTCAAAGGCGTTAGAGAAGGGAATGGGGCCCAAAACCCTCCGGCAAGGCTTGAGAAGAGCATCCCTCATCACTGGTTGGGCTACATTGTCAGCACACCATGACCTCCCTTGGGCTCCTGAGTTTTTAATTGTGTGCACAGTAGCTGATTGAACTGAATTATCTGCACACCCAGGCCCCCCTAAACTGCCTGGGTTTTTTTACAGATGCAAGTTAGTGGCCTGCCCATGCCACAGTTTCAGGGGCGAAGTAGGGGGTCTGTAGAAGAAACCCAGCGGTATCACAGAGATGCTGCTCTTAGCTCTTTCCATGCAGGGAGGACCAAACAGGAGGCTCTACGTTGGAGATGGAGAGTTGAAATTAATAATGACACAGTCCTCCTCTGAGACAACAGGTCTAGGCCCAATCCAATACACCCTCCAGGTCAACAAAATATCTTTGGCTCACGTGTAGGGGAAGCCTCTGTTGCGAGACAACCAGTCTAAGACTTTGTTACCAAAATCTTCGTTGGTCTCGAACTGTCCACAACGCAGCAGGGGGACTCCGATAAGGATGGCTACATAAGGGCACACAGCAAGTGGTAAATTAATTATAGGCTGGGACAGGTAAGCTTGCAGGGGAGCAGCCTTCCTGGGCCATGATTTGACCCTGAACTGCCCCGGTCAGCATGTGGGGTGATCTCACTCAAGGGTTGAAGGGACAGCCCAAGTGAAGCGATCCCCCTGATTCAGCAGCAGGCACCAAAGACCCAGTCTGACTCACAGTTAAATTCTCAGTTGATCTAATAACATCAGAGTTGAATGCACAACCAGCCTGGGGGGTATTTTGGATCCCACAGTGTATGGCCTATGACTTGCAGCATCAGATTGACCCAGATAACCGGGTCCCCTGCAAAGTACATCAATTTGATGCTCCAATCTGTTAAGCCGCTCCATTAGCGGGGAGAACTTTGCCCTTAGTACTTCCTTAGGTTTCCCACAGCAAGTTTCCCAAAATTGGTCCCTGTCAAATTGGACCTGTGGATAGGAACCAGACTCTCCCATCATAAAGGAGGAAGGAGACAAAATTGCGGAAGTGGCTAGCTCTGCAAGCAGGTTTTGCTCAATCTGGGAGGTATGGATCGCCTCAGTCTTCTTGTTTGCGGGGGCTTTGCCTCTGCAGCAAATGATCCATTTTGGTTTAGTAGAGACAGATACAGTCTGAACGAACATCAGACTGGGCTCTGCTAATGATGCATCTGAACCCTCCATATTGCTGGGTGGACCCCAGGTGTCAGTTGGTGGGGAGGTTGGAGAAAAACTAGATGCCCATTCAGTGGGGTTGAAAACCACGGACTCTTCATGACTAGGGGCTGGTGCCATTGACCCCATACCAAGCGAAAGAATTCTCTCAGTGACGGCGATTTTGATGTTGATAACCCCCATAGCTCTCATTAACATCTGATCAATGGAGGTACCTTTTGCTGGTGGTTTGAGTGCCGAGCTGCCACTAGCAATTTTCTTCTTCCCCACAATGAGTGGTGTGATAAGAAGTTAAAAGTCAGGGCCAACAAGGGATTATGATTTTGCCTGATGTAGACCAGTCTGCAATCCGGCACACATGAGGTTCAAAACTCCCTAAGCGTAGGGCCAGGAGAGGTGGCCAAGCCCAGCCTCCGCCAGGCTCTGACAGGTGTGGACAGACCCGCCCTTGGCCCGTGCTTCGCCCCAGCATTGGCCCGGGCGCCCTTTAAAGCTCCCATCCGGTGCTTAATGTTATGCGGCTGCAACTCCTTGCCGCTATAACCACTGGATGATGGAGTCCAGGTATGCAGACTACTCCCGTGCTGCGGGAGGCCAAAGCACCTTTTAAAGCTCCCTCCGGGGCTTGATGTGAGGCGGCTGTGACTCGTTGCCGCTATGACCGCTGGATGATGGAGTCCAGGTAAGCAGATTGCTCCCGCTCTGTAGGAGGCCAAAGCTCCTTTTAAAGCTCCCACCCAGGGCTTAATGTGATGTGGCTGTGACTCCTTGCCGAGGTGCCCGCTGGATGATGGAGACCAGGTATGTGGATTACTCCGATGCAGCAGGGGGCCAAAGCGCCTTTTAAAGCTCCCGCCGGGGCTTGATGTGATGTGGCTGTGACTCCTTGCCGCGGTGCCCGCTGGATGATGGAGTCCAGGTATGTGGATTACTCCCATGCAGCAGGGGGCCAAAGAGCCTTTTAAAGCTCCCGCCGGGGCTTGATGTGATGTGGCTGTGACTACTTGCCGCGGTGCCCGCTGGATGATGGAGTCCAGGTATGTGGATTACTCCTGTGTTGCGGGAGGCCAAAGCGCCTTTTAAAGCTCCCGCCCGCGGCTTGATGTGATGCGGCTGCCATATCAATATCATGGCACAGTGACAGCATGAAGAGATGAGGTTTCATTAAATTACTGCCGATATCTACATGTGTTTGTAATACAATGTAAATGATTTAATACTGATGCATTGTTGTGTTGCATATCTGCTTATATTGCAAAAATACAACAGGCATCCAACTCATATTGCACATTTATCAGTTAAATAAACATGGACACATACTAATTGCAGTTTCATGGTTTCAAAGTATACAAAATATAGATAAATACTGGTAGGCGTTCTATTAATAAAAAATGAATGGTTCTGAAGAAGACTCTATGACTTGATGTTACTAAAACTATTATCATCTCCCAAGGAGTAGTTATAAAATTAAAATACCCACCACTTGGAAGCAAAGATCTGAAGGCAGCAAGCAAGCGAGGCAAGTGAATCTCAACCTCTCTACAAGAGCGCCCTTTTCTCTTGCATTCAAGCATCTATCTATTCATTCTGTCACCCTTCCATCTAACCATTGATATTCACCATTTCACCTTGACATTCTGTCATCCATTCATTCTTTCATCCATTAGTCAATCTTTTACCATTTCATCCATCCATTGGCCATTTTATCCATCCATCCGTTTACACATCCATCATCTATGC
The DNA here is from genome assembly GCA_963921515.1 of Calotriton arnoldi. NCBI lineage: Eukaryota > Metazoa > Chordata > Amphibia > Caudata > Salamandridae > Calotriton > Calotriton arnoldi. The sequence continues at coordinate 260,519 of CAWUFW010016392.1, read as the reverse complement.
ATGCATCCATCCATACATCATATTACTTAGCCATCCATCAATGAAGCCTTTCATCCATCAATTGATCCTTTTGTCTGTCCACTCATCCATCCATCAATCCTCTCAGATTTCCATTTACTTTGCCATCCATATTATCAGATTTCCATTTTCTATGTCATTAATCCATCAATTCATCCTCTTAGATTTTTTTACTCTACCATCCCTTCATCCACCCACCCACCCATCCAATCATCCTCTCAGATTTTCATTTACTCTGCTATTCTTTCACCCTCAGATCCATCCACCCTTTCCAATTTCCATTTACTCTGCTGTCCTCTCATCCACCCATCCATCCATTCAATGTCCCAAATTTATATTTACTCTGCCGTACTTTCATCCATCCACCCTCTCAGATTTCCATTTACTTTGCCATCCATCCATCTTCTCAGATTTAATTTTACTTTGCCATCCATCCATCCTCTCCGATTTCCATTTACTCTGTCAACCATCCATCCATCCTCTGAGTTATTCAATCATTCATTCACTCTATGTAGGCAGCTGGGTTTGTATGTAGTGTACCAAAAAGAGGTACAATATGTAGAAAGTCCAGATGACCCTTATTGCTTACAGGGTTTAAATTAATAATCCCAAATGCTCTCTTTTGTGGAAGTGTGGGCAAGCAGTTCAGGCTTCTCAGACACACACTCAAGACCAATTAAGAAAAATAACACATATATATATATATATATATATATATATATATATATATATATATATATATATATTATCTACTGGCGGTCGCCAGTAGATAGTTATAGTTACAACCTATTATCCATAGGAAATCCGCGACATTCTATTTGAAATAACTCTCTTGCCGGTTGACGTATCTTTGCAAAATTTTCAAACTTTGTGGCCCGCTCCGGTCCGCTCCTACCCTGAAAGTCTCGGGGGATTCGTCAAGCGGGGGCCGAGAAAAAGGGGGTCCCAAAACGCGTTTTCCCCATGCAATTTTCCATAGGAAACTTTAGACACGGCTACAGCCCGAACTGCTGAACGGAATTACACCAAATTTGGCAAAGAGGTAGTTCTTGGTTCAGAAAGAACCCTTTTTGTTAAATGGTGTAAATCCGTTCAGTAGTTGCTGAGAAAATCAAAGTAAAAAGATAGTGATATCTATGGCGAGTAGGGTCCGCGTACCCTCCCGATCACGAGCTGCATGTTAATTGGCTGTCAGCTGGCTGTCAACATTCCGATTCAGGAAATGTTGAAAGCCATTTTGTCCCTCGGTAGAACCGAGGGACAGAAACAAGTGCGCAAAGCGCACAAAGGGGGCAGGGTAGAAACACCCTGACCCCTAGGTTTGCTCAGGGGTCCCACAACGACCCCCTGGGCAAAAAAAAAAAATGTTTTTAAAAAAATCGGCAGGATGCGCTCAGGGTGCGCGAATCCTGCCGAAAAAAATCAGCGCGGTCTCCCGCGCTTCGATTGTATTTGCCCCGGGTGGCCCAAGTCCCGGGGGCATGGTGGGGGTTAATTTTATGTGTGGGGGCCTCAAGGGCCCCCAAGCCCGGGGACCGCCACCCCCCGGGGCTTTTGAAAATGTTGCGGGAGGGCTCTGAGCCCTCCCGCAGCCCCGAGGACCACCACCTCCCGGGGCTTTTTTTAAAAATTGAACAACCTGTGTGGGGGGCTCCAGCCCCCACACGCCCGAGACCGCCACCTCCCGGGGCACTAACAAATTAAAATGGGGGTCCGTTTTGGACCCCGAAGCCCGAGGACCACCACCTCCCGGGGCTGTGCTGATGTAGGGAGGGGGCCGCGCGGCCCCCTCCTGGAGCCCTTGATGGCCCTGTGGACCACCACCCCCAGGGCCGGCTCCTGCAGTGTCCCGGGGTGCCTACCCCCGGGACACTGCTGTTTGCAATGACAGGACGGGAGCCTCGCGGCTCCCGTCCTGTCATTGCAAACTGCTTAGATATTGGAAGAGAGAGCAGGAAACCTGCTCTCTCTTCCAATATCCAAAGCACATTGCTTTCCACATGGGGAGCTGCATCTAAGCAGCTCCCCATGTGAAAGGAATGCCGGCTCCCAAGGGATGCGGGGAGCCGGCGGGACTGTGGGGGATTGGGGACCCCCACAGTCCCCAACGAGAGGGCCAGCCCGGGGGATGGGGTCCCGGGGCAAGTAGTAGCCCGGGAGGGGGGCCACGCGGCCCCCTCCCCAAAGTTTTCAAAAAAAAAAAAAAAAAGGGTATGGCCGGCCCCGAGGATGGGGTCCCCGGGGCCTTAAAATGGCCAGAGGAGGGGGCCACGCAGCCCCCTCAAAATAATAAAAATAAATATAGAGGCCATGCCCGGGGATGGGGTCCCGGGGCCAATACAGGCCCAGGGAAGGGGGCCACGCGGCCCCCTTCCCGTTTTTTAATTTTGTAATTTAAAAAAGGGGTAAGGCCCTGGGGGATGGGGTCCCTAGGGCCCAAAAACAGAAAAAAAGGAAGGGGGCCACACAGCCCCCTTCAGGAGACAAAATGTTTTTTTTTTTTTTTAAACGATCGGGCCCGCAGGCCCCGCCCCTTCCTTCACCACTCTGCAAACGCGCCCCTGGCGCGTTTGCAGAGAGGCAATTCCCCTTGAATACTGGGGGTCCCTGGGGCCAACTAGCCCACCAGGAACCTCCAGTATGCGCCAGGGGCTGCCTTGCAGAGAGGTGTACAGAGGCCACGCCCCTTTTACACCTCTCTGCAACGCAGCTCTGTGGCGCTTTTGAGGTATATGGTGGGCTAGTTGGACTCCGGGGACCCTCAGGATTCAAGGGGACTTAATCCCCCAACTTAAAACGCGCCACGGGCGCGTTTGCACAGTGGTGAAGGGAGGGGGCGGGGCTTCCAGGTGACATGTGTGCAAACAGGCCCCGTGGCGCGTTTTAAGATGGGGAATTAAATCCCCTTCAATCCTGAGGGTCCCTGGGGGCCAACTAGCCCAACAGGTACATCCAGAAAGCGCCACAGAGCTGCGTTGCAGAGAGGTGTAAAGGGGTGTGGCCTCTCTACACGTCTCTGCAACGCAGCCCTAGCGCATATTGGAGGTTCCTGGTGGGCTAGTTGGCCCCTAGGGACCCTCAGGATTCAAGGGGACTTAATCCCCCAACCTAAAACGCGCCACGGGCGCGTTTGCACAGATGTCACCTCAGGCCCCGCCCCTCCCTTCACCATTGTGCAAATATTCTTCTAAAATCATCCGAAATACGAATTCCGATTTACTCACCTGTTATAAGGAGAGACCTCAGTGCTGCATCTTTCAGCCCAGTACTGGTCCTGAAAAGTAATTTTAACCGTACTTACCAGTAACTTGAATTTCCTTCCATAGGATATCATTGCCTGCTTTTTGCTGAAAAAATTTCTAAGTGTTGATTTTTGAAACATACAAATATTCCTCTAAAATCAGCCGAAATACGAATTCCGATTTACTCACCTGTTATAAGGAGAGACCTCAGTGCTGTATCTTTCAGCCCAGTACTGGTCCTGAAAAGTAATTTTAACCGTACTTACCAGTAACTTGAATTTCCTTCCATAGGCTAACATTGACTGGTTTCACTTGGAAATTCTTCTAAGTGTGGAGTTTTGGAACTTTAAAATATTCCTCTAAAATCAGCCGAAATCCGAATTCCGATTTACTCACCTGTTATCAGGAGAGACCTCAGTGCTGCATCTTTCAGCCCAGTACTGATCCTCAAAAGTAATTTTAACCGTACTTACCAGTAACTTGAATTTCCTTCCATAGGATATCATTGCCTGCTTTTTGCTGAAAAAGTTTCGTGTTGATTTTGAAACATACAAATATTCCTCTAAAATCAGCCGAAATCCGAATTCTGATTTACTCACCTGTTATCAGGAGAGACCTCAGTGCTGCATCTTTCAGCCCAGTACTGGTCCTGAAAAGTAATTTTAACCGTACTTACCAGTAACTTGAATTTCCTTCCATAGGATATCATTGCCTGCTTTTGCTGAAAAATTTCTAAGTGTTGATTTTTGAAACATACAAATATTCCTCTAAAATCAGCCGAAATACGAATTCCGATTTACTCACCTGTTATAAGGAGAGACCTCAGTGCTGTATCTTTCAGCCCAGTACTGGTCCTGAAAAGTAATTTTAACCGTACTTACCAGTAACTTGAATTTCCTTCCATAGGCTAACATTGACTGGTTTCACTTGGAAATTCTTCTAAGTGTGGAGTTTTGGAACTTTAAAATATTCCTCTAAAATCAGCCGAAATCCGAATTCCGATTTACTCACCTGTTATCAGGAGAGACCTCAGTGCTGCATCTTTCAGCCCAGTACTGATCCTCAAAAGTAATTTTAACCGTACTTACCAGTAACTTGAATTTCCTTCCATAGGATATCATTGCCTGCTTTTTGCTGAAAAAGTTTCTAAGTGTTGATTTTTGAAACATACAAATATTCCTCTAAAATCAGCCGAAATCCGAATTCTGATTTACTCACCTGTTATCAGGAGAGACCTCAGTGCTGCATCTTTCAGCCCAGTACTGGTCCTGAAAAGTAATTTTAACCGTACTTACCGGTAACTTGAATTTCCTTCATAGGCTAACATTGACTGGTTTCACTTGGAAATTCTTCTAAGTGTGGAGTTTTGGAACTTTATAATATTCCTCTAAAATCAACCAAAGTACGAATTCCAATTTACTCACCTGTTATCAGGAGAGAACCCAGTGCTGCATCTTTTAGCCCAGCACTGACCCTGAAAAGTAATTTTAACCGTACTTACCAGTAACTTGAATTTCCTTCCATAGGCTAACATTGACTGGTTTCACTTGGAAATTCTTCTAAGTGTGGAGTTTTGGAACTTTAAAATATTCCTCTAAAATCAGCCGAAATCCGAATTCCGATTTACTCACCTGTTATCAGGAGAGACCTCAGTGCTGCATCTTTCAGCCCAGTACTGATCCTCAAAAGTAATTTTAACCGTACTTACCAGTAACTTGAATTTCCTTCCATAGGATATCATTGCCTGCTTTTTGCTGAAAAAGTTTCTAAGTGTTGATTTTTGAAACATACAAATATTCCTCTAAAATCAGCCGAAATCCGAATTCTGATTTACTCACCTGTTATCAGGAGAGACCTCAGTGCTGCATCTTTCAGCCCAGTACTGGTCCTGAAAAGTAATTTTAACCGTACTTACCGGTAACTTGAATTTCCTTCATAGGCTAACATTGACTGGTTTCACTTGGAAATTCTTCTAAGTGTGGAGTTTTGGAACTTTATAATATTCCTCTAAAATCAACCAAAGTACGAATTCCAATTTACTCACCTGTTATCAGGAGAGAACCCAGTGCTGCATCTTTTAGCCCAGCACTGACCCTGAAAAGTAATTTTAACCGTACTTACCAGTAACTTATATTTTCTTCCATAGGAATCCATTGTCTGCTTTTCAGCAGAAAACTTTCAAAGTGTCGATTTTCACAAACTACAAATATTCCTAAAAATCGCCTGTATGACTTAAACGCATTCTTTCAACTGTTTACAGGAGATGCACCAGTGCTGGATCCAGGATCCAACACTGAGTAAGAAAAAGTAACGATAACAGTTTTTACCTTCTAAGTGAATTTCCTTCCATAGGATAACATTGGTGATTCTATGAGAAAAAGTTTCTAAGTGTCAACTTTTAAAGTACAATAATATTCCTTAAAAATCACGACTGTAACCAAAACGCTTTTACTCAACTGTTTACAGGAGATGTGCCAGGACTGAATCTAGGATCCAGTCCTGTGGTTAGAAAAGTAATCCATAAAGTAACTAATTGCATTTAACTAGAAATTCACATTGAGCTGAATGTTGCATTGTGTTTGAAAATGTGTTGCCCATTGCAACAACTGTAACTACTGTACTTAAAAGTCTATTGCCTATGTGCAAAGTATTTAAACTAAAGTAATTCATTCTGAGAAAGTATTTTTTGTAATGTAATGTATAATGTAATTACAATGTAATTTAAAAAATAAAATATGTAAAAAAAATTTGTTTCTAAAAATGGAGTAAATTAGTATTAAAAAAATTTATATAACAATTAATACATTTAAAAATTGTCATTTACAAAACCTTTGAAATTCACTGAAAAAACCGTAGGTTTCAGACATCTTATAGTTACAAATTAGCATTTAAAAAACCTTTGAAATTCACTGAAAAAACCATAGGTTTCAGGGACGTTATAGTTACAAATTAGCATTTAAAAAACCTTTGAAATTCACTGAAAAAACCATATGTTTTAGGGACAGTTATAGTTAGTTGGACATTGCACTCGTACAAAACCCGTGAAATTCCCCCGTTATAGTTAGTCCAGCTAACTATAACTCGCGCCCCGCAATGCACTGCTGATGACGTCACATATTACATCACTCATGACATGGTCAGTGACATCACTGATGACATCACTGATGACGTCTCAAATGACATCACTGATGACATCACTGGTGACATCATCCATGTGATAATTTCATGCATCTTCTCACACCCTAATATAACCTTTGATACACCCACTCTAAATTACAGACTGCCATTCGCAAAACCATAGACACTCCAACACCAATAACTACATACCCACTCACTGATTCTTAGGTCTACGCACACATCAACTCACTCACCCGTACAGTCACTCATACTTACGGTCACTCAGTACAGGACTATCATATGCACTCATACTCCTATATAGACACTCAAACACCGCCACTCATCCATAGAGGTACTCACACACCTAGTCAGTCATGCAAATAATTAAACACACTACCATTTACTCACCTATACAGTTATACACATACCAGCTCACTTACTCATACAAATACTAGCACATTCTTACGCTCTTATACAATCACTGATACAAGCACACACTCATCCATACAGCCACTATCACAATCACTCACTCTCGCTTATAGCTATTTATATACTCCAACACACATATATACTGCCTTTCACATATGTAGTTACTCACACATGTACCACTGGGACATACATTCACTCACTAACACACTCTTACACACACTTACCCACCCATACAGTCAATCACAGATGCACTCTTGAAACCATCCACCCAGTGAATCACCCACTCACACATTTATGCACAGAGTCGCACACACCCCTCCCACACAAACACTCAGGCACCCATACAGATACTCACACAAGCATTCATTAACTCATATAGACACTCATGTAGCTATTCACAAACACATGCAGCCACTTACACAGCAACAGACAGACGGATACAGACATTCACCCAGTTTAGTCACTAACCCATGCATTCAGTAAGATACGTTAAATCACTCACTTATACAGTCAGTCACGCACCTACTAAATCATCCATACAGACACTTACACACCCACTCATTCTTCAATACGTCTTTTCCTATATATATTAAAAATATTTAAACTTTACAGAAACACACAGTCACTGGATGATGTCAACAGTGATGTCATTTGAGATGTCATCAGTGATGTCATCAGTGATGTCACTGACCATGTCATGAGTGATGTAATATGTGACGTCATCAGCAGTGCATTGCGGGGCGCGAGTTATAGTTAGCTGGACTAACTATAACGGGGAATTTCACGGGTTTTGTACGAGTGCAATGTCCAACTAACTATAACTGTCCCTAAAACCTATGGTTTTTTCAGTGAATTTCAAAGGTTTTTAAATGCTAATTTGTAACTATAACGTCCCTGAAACCTATGGTTTTTTCAGTGAATAGATATATATATATATATATATATATATAAATCAACACCAAGAACTTTGTAATTGGGTAAGTACTTTTCTAGTTATTACTTTTACAGTTTTTAGCAGTGTTAGCAAACAGTGCGTTTTTACACGGTAATGCTTTTCCTATGGAGAGAAGAACATTTACTGCATAGAAGTATTTGCAATAGGATTTCGAGGGTCCCCTTTAGGTTGTGAGGTATTAGGGGTCCAAGGTCCCAAATCCCACCAGCAGTTTGGTTTTACCTGCCCTGTTGTTTGCTGGTGCAGAGGTGCTGGATGAGTTGGTACCCTCTTGCGCTACACCGTTGGCAAAGAGGGGGGCTACCTAGAAATAGATTGCAAAGGGGACTTGAGGACAAGCCCTTGATCTCCCAATAGGGGACTCAGTTCATGAGGGATCTGGGAGCAAGGGGGAGCAGTCTGTATGCAGAGGGTTTTGGTTGACTGGCCCTCATGCGTCTTAGGCGGTCAAGGTTCTCGGTCTGGACCATAAAAGGGGGCCTAATCAGGACAGTTGGACCACTTTCAGTGCTGGCCTCTGCAGAGCTGACATCCCTCATTGTCTGGTTGGTTGTCAGATTGTTGGAGTCCGGATTCGACTCTAAACAAGCATTGGTCATGGCAAGGGGTCTTGTACCCCAGTATTGGTGCAGGGAGGCTCGTAGGGGTCCTGGCATCTCCAGAATTGGCAAGGAGATGGATCTGATCTCTTTAAGTATGCTGACCTCCTCCTGGGCAGCTACTGTGCCGGTGGGCCCGGTGGTCAGCAGCCTCTTGGAACTGGACATCACAGTCAGTGCCTGCATGATGCAGAGAAGTGGCTTCTCCACTCCAAGGGACATGCTGGCTGGTTCTTGAGGTACTGGCAATCCTCTGAGGCTTGTGGTGGATGCAAAGCTACAGGACGAGTCGGGTCTTTGCAATTGTCTAGTATGGAGCGGGCAGGGAGGGTTTGGCGTCAAACGTCCACAGCAGTCTTCAGTTCTCACGTTGATCAGTTGTTCAGTGTCCTCTTCTTCTTTGGTTAGGTCAATCTGAAGTTCTAGTGTCAGGGGGGCAACTAAATACTCACTTTAGGGTGTTAGGGGAGTGTAGAATAGTAGCCAATAGGCTACTTACCCCTGGGGTCACTACGCCCCCTATATGACCACCTCCTGAGGGAGTGGGCATAAACCTATCCCAGTGTTCCAAATTTTGCCATCACTAAGATGGCGGAATTTTCCTAGAGTGGGGCACATCAGGCAGCTCACATTAGGGGGGTGTCTGACCTGGGGTGTGCTCCACGCCTCCTCAAATAGCTAATATCCTACCTGTCCAGGTGCCAAATGGGCCTCAGGGCAGGGGGTGGCATCTCCCAAGTCTGGGGGAAGCCAGAGTTGTATATCAAAGGTGGCAGAGGCTTTGAAGCCTCTGACCTTGATATGCTGATTTACTAGCCATCCTGCTGGAGGAGGTGTAAACACCTCCTGCCAGAGCAGGCATTGTTCCTGACCTTTGAGAGCAGGGCTCTCACCTCCTAGGGGGTCAAAAGTGCATCTGTGGTGGCATGCTGGACCATACCAGCCAGCCAGCACACTATAGGACTAGTAGGGTTCAAGGGGTACCTCTAAGGCACCCTCTGAGTGCATGTATTAATAAATGCATCACTGGAGTCAGTGTGGGTTTATTAACAGAAGGTATTTGATACCAAACACCTTTGGTTTCAGTGAAGCCATCATGTAGCTGGGAAACTTGTAATCACAAGTGCCCAGTACATATACTCAAGATGGCTTCCCCGGTCACATGCAATAGCTAAGAATCCACTTAGACATTACAGGGGCATATCTGCTCATGCAGATATGTTGACACATGTAATATAATTCCCCTTGCCTTATGGCTGTAAGGCCTGCTGTAGGAGTGACTTACATATACTGCATGCATGGCACACAGGGTGTGTGCCATGTTGTGTTTTCACTTTTGTCTATACCATTTCACGCATTCTGCAATGGCAGTCTGCATGAGTGTGGTGAGGGGTCCCTTAGGGTGGCACAATACATGCTGCAGCCCTTAGGAACCCTCTTTAGTACCCATGGCCTAGGTACCACAGGTACTATTTACTAGGGACTTACAGGGACGCTAAAGGTCTTGCCTATTGGGGAACAATTTTACAGTTTTATAGAAAGAGATCTGGCACTGGGGACATGGATAGCAAGAACCCAGTCCACCTCTGTCAAAATTGCATCAGATACTAGGCAAAAGGTTGGGGTGACCATGTCAAAAAGGTGTAATTTCCTACACTTTACCATCCTTTCACCCTCCCATCCATTTTATTAGATTTCCATCTTTTATGCCATCTTTTCACCCAACCACCACTCCATCCTCTCAAATTTCCATTTTCTCTTCCATCCATCCATCCTCTCAGATTTCCATTTACTTTCCCATCCATCCATCCAGTAATCCATCCATCCTTTGAGTTTTTCCTTCACTCTACCATCCTTTCACTCACATATCCATCCATCGCCTTAGATTTCCATTTACTCTACCACCTTTTCACCTGACCTTCCATCCATCCTCTCAATTTTCCATTTACTCTGCCATCTTTCACCCATACCCATCCATCCATCATCCCAGACGTGCATTCATTCTGCCATCCTTTCATTCACTCATCCTCTCACCCACTCATCCACCAATCTTTTTACCCACTCATCCCCCATCCGTTCACTCTCTAATCCTTTCAACAACCTGTCCATCCTTTTACCCACCCATCCTTTTACCTGCCCATCCATCCATCCTTTTACCCACAGACCCTTTCACCCACCCACTCTTCCACCCTTTCGCCCACTCATCCTTTAATTCACCCGTCGATCCTTTCACCCCATCTATTCACTCACTCATCCATCCTTTCACCCACTCATTTCACTCACTCATCCATCCTTTTACCCACCCTTTATTTCACCTTCTCATCCATCCATAATTTCACCCACTCATGCATCCATTCGTTCATCCTTCTTTCCCTTTTCTATAAGCCCATCCTTCTTGTGTTAATTATGAGATTTTATCTGCCAAGATGCAGCTAAGAGGCCCATAAAAACCCCACCCCCTCTGTAGCTGCTAAAGCATGGGGTTAACAATGCCCCTGTCATCTCCTATTGGCTGCATTCATTGTTATGATTGACCCTATTCAACTATTAATTACACACTTGTGAACATTTTGTGTAAAGTGTTTTCATACATAAACAATAATTATTTTATTGTGTACTTTTTTGTAAACTGACTTAATTTACTATATCATATCTGTGTGTGTATGATGGCAAGTGGATGAACTTTTAAATGAAAATACTGTTAGTCCATGTATATCAGTGTTTAATTCTATTATTGTTTATTTTAAATGTATAAAACGCTAAGTGACTTGATTTAATCAATTTGGTATTCAAAATTGCAAGAGTCTATTTTTGTTTTAATTAACCCAAAATAATAATAATGATAATAAAAATAATAATAATATAGTGCAAACTTCTGCTGCATTTCTGCTGTTTGTGACATGTGAGTACCACCTACATATATATGTATACATAATAATAATTATATCTATCCATGTGATGCTGTTCACTGGCATGTGGTGATGATACATGGGCATGTAAGACAAAATCTGTCCACATGCAGCAGTAGTATATTTGAATCCTTGATAAAACAAGCATTGGCAAAACCAATTGATTTAGGCAATCCGAGAGCTATTGGCGTTGTCAATGTTTTTTAGTTCTGCTAAATAGCAGCACGGCTGCTGTTCAGCATGACTGAGTGATGTAACTAGTGCTATGACCCAGCCTGCGCTGTATAACGCAAATAGAGCGGATGAGCGGCTACAATAGTTGCTGTTTAAAATTACAAAATATATAAACAACAAGAGAGAGAGGGATACCGAGTCACTCTTAGCCCCCTATTAGTAATCTTAGTCAAACAACAAAAGAGTGAGGCCCAAGCCAAAGAAAAGAAAATATATCAAAAAGTGAAGGATCACTCTCGTGATTAAAAAGGACCCTCACTCACCAACCTAGTTGGTGACATGCTTCATCATTGGGTCCCCACCGGAGAGGCCGAATGCCTCCCTGGTGTGCTACAACGCCTGGTTACAGCGAAGCAGGTTTTTTATGTAATCCTAGTGTGATTATGTGAAATGTGATTTAAAAAGTGGCCAAGTCTCCATCAACAAACTTTGTTAGTGGTGAATTGGGCACTATTAAAAACAGTGTGGTGGATGATACTGGCTAAATTGACCAGACGCATTCACTATAAAGAAAAAGGAAAATGGTCAACATGTTTCTGCCTTTAGTCGCAAAATTGCAAGGCTTTCGTCAGGACCAAGAAATTAAGAAAACACCACCACCACTTCAGGATCTGCGGGGTCCTGCGGTAGGGAACATGCAGGTTTAGTACGGGTGACGAACTTTGGCGTAAGTGTGACTACAAGTTTGCGCCCCCCACCAGGATCCATGGGGCATTTCCACGCAATGTTTTGAAGTTACGTGGCTAACAAAAGTATTGAAGCCTTGAACAACAAATTGTAAGTTGTACTGGTTCCTCTTACACCACAGGTTAGGGTACGCCTTAGCGAGCGTATACCGCCGTGGTGTTTTCTTAATTTCTTGGTCCTGATGAAAGCCTTGCAATTTTGCGACTAAAGGCAGAAACATGTTGACCATTTTCCTTTTTCTTTATAGTGAATGAGTCTGGTCAATTTAGCCAGTATCATCCACCACACTGTTTTTAATAGTGCCCAATTCACCACTAATAAAGTTTGTTGATGGAGAATTGGCCACTTTTTAAATCACATTTCACATAATCACACTAGGATTACATAAAAAAACCTGCTCCGCTGTAACCAGGCGTTGTAGCACACCAGGGAGGCATTCGGCCTCTCCGGTGGGGACCCATTGATGAAGCATGTCACCAACTAGGTTGGTGAGTGAGGGTCCTTTTTAATCACGAGAGTGATCCTTCACTTTTTGATATATTTTCTTTTCTTTGGCTTGGGCCTCACTCTTTTGTTATTTGACTAAAATTACAAAATGTCAGAAGAGAAAGATGGTGCAAACAACAGAAAATGTAGGAGCTTCCCCTCATGCTCTGGAACACCATCAACATGTTAACGAACAGGACTCATGGGCACTGCCAATATACCTCTGCAATAGACATACATTTCCAGTGGATGCATATAATGACACAAATTCCACTAATGGATTGGATATTGCTGCGAAGTCTACTAGCAATTTAGCAAAGTTAACATAAATCTGTTGTTGAAAACTGACCATTTTGGTATTGAACCCACTGGCGGATTTATCACTGATCTGCCCAAAAGGTAGAGGTCTAAAGTTGGCAGATTTTCCTTTATTGGCAAAGATGGTGAATCCACTATTTGCAGTAACAGATGTAAAGTTTACCAAGATTTGTTTACTGCAAAACTGAAATCTGCAGCGGTGCATGGCCAGCTAAAAATTGCACAGCAGTTTATTTATTTCTCACAAGCCATTTAGTTCATCGGCCACACTCATTATATAAAAGCAGTTTTCAAGCAACGCAAAGCACGATTTAAAGTCAGGATGCAGCACAAAGGTGAGGTACACTCTCCAATACAAATATCAACAAGTGGGTGCCCACGTAATAAGCACATAATGTGTGTAATATTGTGGAAATTACATGCAGAGTGGGAAATCATACGATTTTCATATTACTAGAATTCCATTTAAAGTCTGGTCGCACTACTGTGCATATTTTTAAGCTGAGCTGGCTTTGCATTGATAACTAAAGGGATTTCCCACAGTACATGTTCCGTTACATCCACATTCTAATAAATATCAGGAGAAGGGGTATGCAAGGCAGTGCAAAATCATTTAGCAATGTACTTTTGGAACACAAACTCTTTCCTTATGGAGATCAGTCATCGCCATTTGTGACAAATGTGCACCTCACTAAATATTCCAGAAATCTGCGCTTTCTTTTTTACCAGTCAAACATTGAAGGAAAAGCATGGACTTTCAACATAAGGCCCAAAAAAATAAATTCCCTCAAAAATAATTGGTTGAACCTTGAAATACATGCTATATCTTCTAGCGGCAGGAAGGAACAAGCAATTGGGCAGAAGAAGGAAGGTGCACTACAACGGGAGAGAATGGGACAGTAAAAATAAAAAATTAAACTCCATAAGCAGTGTGCTCCAGCTGTAAAACAGCCCATTCTTATGATCAAGGTGCCAATGCATCATAATCACTTCTAGCAAATAGCACCAGAATCAGGCAAAGGTTCTCAAACACAGAACCTACCATTCGGACTCCCTACGAAGGGTCTCATAAATTCAATCGCATTTACTTTACAATGTTTCCTGATCCAAAAGTGAAAAAACAAGTGAAATGCCCCATCAAAACGAACACAAAGCAAGCTCAATTTTCGGCAAAAAAAAATGTCAAAACAAGCCCAGCCCTGATCAAAACAAATACAGATTACAACAGAGGTCTTCAAACTTTCTTATGCCAAGACCGCCCTGTCAAACATATTTAGGCGTAAGGACCCCCTCCCGAAAAAAAAAATCTAGAACTTGTTACTCATCATCATTGACAGCCATAAACACCCCCGATTCCCACAGCAAATCGTTTTATGATGGGGAAATAATATTCAAAAGTGTTTAGCGAACCAAAGGTTCGTGGGTCACTGGTTCGGTGTCAGAAGCTTACTACACAGTTAAAAAAAAGTATCTAAAAAGAATTGCCCAAGAATGCACAATGGTACTTTATTTTTCACAAACAAAACATATTTGACAAAACTCATTTGGATGATAACACTTTAATGAACTAGTGTGATGGGTGTGCCTGTTTTTCTCCAGAGAGACGGTAAATCTGTGGATTTATTCTTGCTACTGCCGTCCTCAGGTTGTGCTCCACTTCAAGTCTTGAACTGTACTTCGTCTTTAATACTGCCATTGCTGAGAACCAAATCTCACATAAATATGATGAGCTAAATGTCAGAAGTGTCTTGACTGCAATTTTTGACAAACTTGAAAGTTCTTCAGACATTTTCAGCCAAAATTCCCCCAGTGAGATTTTGCTGAATTGCATCTGGAGAATGTGGCCACTCTGAAGTTCAATTAGGTCTTCCTGAGGGTGCACTGGGAGATGAGTACCTGCATCCACTAGAAAAGGTTGAAAACCCCAGTCATTGACATGATCATTGCCCTCAGAAAAGTACTTTTCTAAACTGTCCCTGGGAGAAGTGAAATGATTTATTATGACCTCAGCAGCACTTTCAGGTTCATATCCTGTGTCCTCAAGAGCTTCTGCTAAACATAGGAATGCATCAAGCAGGCCACCTTGAATTAGTCTTCTCCACAACTCCAGCTTCTTTTTGAAGGCAGATATTTTTTATGCATGGTGAAAGATGTACTTTCAGCTCCTTACAAAGACAAATTCAAAGAATTTAGTTTATCAAAGATGTCTGCAAGGTATACTAAAAGCACAAGTCAACGGGGATCACACAACTGTTCTGCTTTGTAGGGGGTCCAAAACCAGAAGGAATTGTCGTACTTCATTTCTCAATTCAAAAATGCGGTTCAGCACCTTCCCTCTGGATAACCACCAGACTTCTTTATGGAAAAGCAAACCATCATGTTGAGCCCCCCTTTCTGCACATAAAATTGCAAAGAGACAAGCTCTAGTGGGGTGGGCCTTTATTAAATCAACAATTTTCACAGCATAATTCAACACATCAACAATTTCTCTATCCATGTTTTAGACTGCAAGGGATTCCCAGTGTATCATACAGAGGGTCCATAGAACATGAGGAGCCACTTTCAACACTTTTGCTTTTCAGCCTGCCCTAGCCCGACACATGGAAGGAGCATCATTCGTATAGATCCCAACACAGCTGTCCCATTTTAAGCCATTGGAGAGCAGAAAGTCATTGAGAATATCAAACAGGGATGATGCTGTTGCCTGTCCCTTGATTGGTTTACAGAACAAAAACATCTTGCAATATTACAGTTTTGTGGCAGTATCAGACATAAGCAATAAAATGAGCTTCCTTATATAAGTCAGGCGCTTCATCCAATTGCAAAGCAAACAAACTCAATTTCAAACATGCTATGAGTTGTCTGTTGATATCCTCTGACATATCAGAGATGCGACGGCAAAAGTTGTGTCTGGGAGGGATATCATTTTAAACTTCGCCGCCGCTTTTTCATCAAGCATTGTCCTGGTCACATCGAGAACTGCTGAAAGAATCACTTTTCTCCATCTGTAAAAGGCTTTTTGTTTTTGGTAATGTGGTATGCCACTTGGTAAGATGCTTTCAAGGCATTTGTTTGTGTGGAGACCACATTTTTTACAATCTCTTTTTGGTGGATGATGTCTTCCAGCTTTCTGGCACAAAAATCTCTATTCTTTCCTACCAGTGACACATGTTTGGTTTCCAAGTGGCACTTTAATTTGTTTGGTTTCAGGCTTTCATTAGCCAAGGTGATGCCACAAACCACACACTGTGGCCTAATTTTGCCAGTTATGGTAACACAGGTGAATCCAAAGTACAAGTAGGAGGCATCATACTTCCTAATTTTTGAAGCTTTGTTCTCACCATCTGTTTTAGCCTTACGATTGTGCGCCCTATCATCTTTTGGTGTCAGGAAATGATCCATGTCAAATGCGTGTTTGATCTATGATACAGAATTCCAAAGTTCAATATTAATGGACACCACAGACTTGCTGCTGTATGCGGTATAGCTGTCTTTTGTTTTTTAATTGTTTGCCGTTCTCAAAATGTCTTAAAAATATCTTTGCATCTGGGATGCATAAAACACGAATAACATATTAGGTCCCTTCCACATGCTTAATACAGAAATCGCAACTGATTCTGGCTTCCTTACGTGAGCAGGCCATGTGAGCCATTACCATGGTTCCCCTTTCCTTGAGCACACACACATTGATAGCAATAGGTAACACGGGTGGATGACATGCTTAGAATTCACCTCATACCTGCTAATGAGATCAAAAATCTTTGCATGGCTAACTTAGCGTTCCATCTTTCTTAGATCAGAAAATTGAGTACTATGAAATTCAGTAAGAGTAACCTTGGTTATTTGCAACACTTAGAAAATGCAAAACTGTATTGTAAAGTACTATAAAAATATGAATAAAATATTTTAAATGTACTTGTAAATACCACAAAGCACTGCACTAACACAAATCAAAAACAAACAAAAAATGAAAATGTGTTAATAAAAAACAAAATATAAGGACGCCATAACTGGTGATTAATGTACCTGCTGGAGAGAGATCAAGTTTTGTCTAGTCACAGTTTTGATTCACAATAAGACAAAACAGAGGGTTAAAGTGCCTGTTGCAAAGCATGTATACCATGCAGATCCCAAAATTGTATTTTAAATAGCTCAGTGGGTTACTGCTTTTTTCACAGAGAGCCTTTTGTTACTAAGTTAAGATTCTAATTTAGCACAGTGAGCTATGAACTGGCAAAAAATAACTGCATGCAAGACATAGGTTAGACTCATAGTTTTCCCCTGCCTTTCATTATCCTACAGTTGCTAAAAAGGGTGTGTTTGGGTGGAAATAAATTCTCATTAGTAAAGCCAACCCGAACCACTGTGTTATATTTTCAATCTTGAGTTGTTACTTCTCCTGACCAAGCACTCTTACAATTTAGGGGCCGATTCCGATCTCGGCCGGTAGGGCTCCGAATCGGATTCGGCTTAACCGGATCCGATTCGGAGCCCTATTACTCGACCGATCCGTACGCGCGTCCGGACGAGCGAGTACGATGCGAAATCGCCGACCGACTCGTCCGGGCGTCCCGACCGACTCGATCCCGGCTCTAACCGCACCGACCGACTCGCACGGACTCGACTCGCACCGCGCAATGGAGACGTTCCCCGGCCGGGTAAGTACGATGCGCGCCGCGAGCAGTCCGACCGAGCCGTGCACTCTGGCTCGAAAGAGCTGTCGGAGCCGTACTTTGGGGGTCTGTGTCGGACCCCCCTGTACGCGTAGCCGCGCGAGTCGCACACAGGGGGGACCCATGGGTCCCCCTACCTGTGCGTGTACGGCGCGAATCGCTTCGCCGCGTACACGCTGTAGGGGCGCACTTGTCCGCATCGCACCCATTGAGTCAATGGGAGCCCGCGTGCGCGTTGTACGACAGGCTCCCATTGACTTCAATGGGAGTCCGACCGACTTCGAGTCCGATGGCATACGTGCGCATCGTACTCGTTCGGTCGGGCTGCACGGGTCCGATTCGGTCGGATATCTCTCCGGGTCCGGCTCGGTCGGAGAGATTTCCGGCCCGAATCGGAATCGGCCCCTAAATGTCTACCAGAATAGATATCATGTGACTCCTACACCTTATAGTCCTCATTGCCTCATGGAACATTTCCTATATGTTGATTTACACATGAGATTCATTGTCTCTGTATATGCGTGTGATGTAAAATCCTCTGACACCCGACATTGCTATGAGTAGCGCTAATTGCAGAGGACAGTGATGTGGAGAGAAGAATGGGAATTGTTAATGATTTGAGTGATATTGAATACAAATAAAAATCATAGCTAACAAGCATTGGTAAATTCAATAGGTCTGCCTTGTTTTGGGTGTATGTGTTTGTTGTTGTGTGATGTTTCTAGATCAGCTAATAGAAAACTCAGATAGGTGCACAAGCACAGGATTCAAACTCACCTGTTTTTGGCCACACACATTAGCACACAGGCCACACCTTTTGTAAAGGATTCCTAGTAAACCTTTTTGGCCAAATTCCCCCACCTTCTTCACCTCACCTAAAGTACAACAAAGAAGCAAACTGAATGAGTAACCCATGCCTGTGGGATGAGGCGAGGGCCCACCTAGGGAAGTAATAAAGGTAGGTAAAGGTAGAACTGGATACTAAAGGGGGATTATGGCGTTGCAGTAGGAGACCAGCCAAATTACACAGCACTGCCACGTGTCAAATGATACTGTCTCTCTTCACACAGTCTAATTTGTGAAGAGCCATTATCACGTGGTGTGCGCACAGTGAGGTGGAAACTAGGCCTGGGTGGAAAACTACGCTACGCTCGCGTAGTTTGCGCAACTACGCGCTACGCGAATTGCACGTAGCACAGTGCAAAAACGTGTAGCGTAGCGGGCATTTTTTGCTTGCTCGCGGTCCTCAACGTCAAGTTGGCGACCGCGAGCGAGCAAGATGACATCCCGGCGAGACTTTTTCCTCGTTCGCGATCAGCAACATCAAGTTGCCGATCGCGAGCGTGGGAAATAAACCTCCCGGCCGAGATTCTCAACGCGGGAGGTCAGGTTTCTCATTGCGAGTGGTCGCGTATGATCGCGACCGCTCGCGATGAGAAACTACCAGTCAGCGTTGAGAAAACTGCTGCTCGAGTACAAATCTACTCGAGCGGCAGAAACTGTATCCGCTTACACTGTGCAAGATGCCGTTTGCAATGATTGCACAGTGCGGACAAGCATCCGGCACTGTGCAATCATTGCGAACATCATTTCCTACCGCACTACGCAGTTCGCGTAGTGCTACGCGTAGCTCGCGTAGTGCGAAGAGCACTTCGCGTAGCTACGCGTAGCGCTACTACGCGAACTACGCCCAGGGTTAGTGGAAACCCCTGCAGAGAGTGGCTTTCCAGCTCATTAAGTGGATGCTCTGCACAGTCAGCTTCCAATAAGGATTTTGTAATTTGTTTTTGCTCAGGCAATGTAGGTAAAAGTCCATCCAGATATGCAGTATAGTCTTTCATTTCCCATCCATTCATCACTGCCCGTATGTGTTTTAGTTGTCAGCAGAAAGCCAGTCTAAAAGAGGTTTTTAGAAGCTGTCTGAAACCAAGATGCTTGGGTTGTTCTCTAAGACTGGGAGTACCGCTATTAGTAAGTTTACACACTAGAGGTCCCAACCCACCCAAAATGGCTTTGCAGAGGTTTAATTCCACCTCAGGGGAGGCCTTATTAGCTGCCGGATCTAGTGACCCAAACTGAATCTGTGTTCGACATGAAAGTGGGAGCAGAGAAGGGTGCTCCAGGTTTCATTTGGCTGGGGTCACAGGGTCATGCCAATTCCCCTGCAATTCTTTTGGGTTTTCATATTTGTCTCGGTTTTTGGTAACAGTCTTGGCCAGTGAACTATAACTTCTGAAGACCACTAGAAATTGATAAGAGGCTGGCTGCCACGGTGTCTAGTCGCCTGGGCAATAATTATGTTCACATGGAGAAAGGACAGCCATGGGGTATGCCATTATGATGTGTGCACTTGGGCTATACACAGAGGTCATCTTGAAGCAGACCACCTATGCTCACGGTGCATCTTGTGTCCCAAGCAGGTGACCCGTGTCCTTGTTCATGTCAGTGCCCCTGGAAGTGCCAGTCCCTGCAGGGAAGAAGTTCAGTACACTAGGAAGCTTCGTGTGTGAACGGAGAATGGCATCCATTGTGAACATGTGTGTCCATGTACTTGGTGCAGGTGGAGGGCAACATGTTGCATGGCCAGACTGGTTCACCTGAGCCTTGGTCTTGAGAGGGCCTTCACAGTGCGGTTCAGAAGAGAGCTTGTGAAAGGTAGCAAAACATACTCATCTAGAGATGGAAGCCAACAAACACCAGTCGTTTCATTTTTGTGGGTGAAGTTCATTGTTCCCAGAGTCAGCTACCAACCACAGATAATCTAACAGGACAGATAACCTAGATTATTTAAGATCACACAGGTAGTTAGGGAGGAGCTGGGTAACCTCCAAACCAGCACGCATGGTGATTCTGTGAGAACCTAGCCTTGACGTGAGACAGATAGCTGTTTTTGTCCGCACACCATTGTCTCCTCCTTCTCCCCTCCAAGGTACAGGGTGATTTATGCTGATTTATTGCTGACACACTCATAGACCAGTCATGGAAAATGACGCCACGAGAGAACAGTTTTGGCACACATTGGTAATTAATACCACAATGACAATAGCATATATACGAAGGTACCATTCGGCGTTGAGCCACATGTGCTTAGTTTAGGCCACAAAATCTCATTACAGGCACAAATGGCGGCATGTCTTCGTATTAGCTGAAGACTCGCAAAGCATTCAGTGGTGCAGTTTGTCAAAGATATCTTGTTGAAAATTGTCTTACAGCCACACAGAATGCAAGGCGTACACAGTCTTCACCTTTACCCTCCCCTTTCCAGCATGACTGTTCATCTCTGTCTGCGTAAAGCTGATATGAATTGGTTCACAATTCCATGCATTCACCATGTTAAAAATAAATGCAAATGATTTTATAAAAGCTCGATTTAAATATCATGCCCAAGCCTTTGAAGAGTTTTAAGCATGAACGAATAACCAGTACTTTTCTTTGGAAAGGGTGGCAACCAGAGTTGAAGAAAGCATCATATTAAATTGCTGCTACAAGAATGAAAATAGAAAGAACACCTAAAATTCACAACATTTAAAAGTAATAAAAATGAACTAGAGCCTTTGCCCCGATCCCCCACATGGCTCAATCAAGTAAACAAATAGGAATCTTGTGTGTGTGCATGCGTGAATGATTGTTTGAGTGTTACTCTGTGAGGTGAAAAGCCAGGGCATAGTGGATGAGGCGGGAAAGAGGCAGCTTACCTAATAATTCTGGGAAGATTTGGTTGCCTTGGAAACCAGCAAGGGAAATAGCGAGGAGATACTAGTGCAGAGGCAGTCATGAGCCACGAAGCAGCCATGAAGATGAATTATAAAAACGAGGTGAAAGCAGCAGTAGTGATGACCAAGAAAGGCAACAGGATGGAGTGGAAGGCAGCAGAGATGACGTTGAATATTGCAGAGCTCCCTTGAAGTACAGCCTGCATTCCAAAGGTGCTGGTGCTTCTCTATGGATGCAGTTCGTTGGCATTTGCTGGTAACGATGCTGCAGTCTCTCTGATTGGAGGACATTCGTTGATGACATAGCCACATTATGATTAGCTTCTTTTATGATGTCCGCCAATCAAAGAGCCTCCGGGGATTCCAGTATTTCAAATCCAAAACATAGAGCAAACATTTTGGATTCAAGGGAGAAGTAATGCTGGTGAATGTGCGACTCCCTTCCAATGACTCCACGGTCCCCCTCGGGGTCTTGCCCCACAGATTGAAGACCTCTCGATTACAACAAGGTAACCGTGCACAAATCCACATTTAATACCCAACAAAAGTGGTTCCCTCCGTGCGCCGCGCATTTATCGCAGTTTTGATTTACGGCACAGAACAAAAGAGAAAAAAAGAAAAAGAAAAGAAACAAGTTTTTTTTTTGCTCAAGCAATAGCATTTGCTTGCAGACCCGACATCTATGCATGAGTCACTGGGCAAGCTCCAAACAGGTAATTACTGAACAATTCATTTTCACATTAGCCGCACAACAATCCTGAAGAGGTCATTTTTGTTCCTTTTCATTACAATTACAATTGTCTGCTTTCTTTTAAAAATGCGATGCTATTCAAGTGGTTTAATCATTTAATCCTCGGCTCTCTGCTGAAAAGCAGGGTAAAGAATGCGGTTTCTGGTGAGGTGGGAGACATGGACTGCTGGCTTGTGCGCAACTTTATCACAGAGAAGGCATCTTTGGTTCGCCTGACTGTTGCAAGTAATAACAGGAGCACTCTTAAAGAAATAATATAGTCCAGAAACAGTGCCCTACAATGCCTCCTGTGCATGTTGAACTGTAGTTCAACGGTGCACTTGGGGAGGGCTAAACACCAGAAGAGGCATGACGTATGCATACCTTCGACAAATAGGGAGAAGCCAAAATGGAGCAACAATGGTTGCAGCAAATGGGAAGCCTATGGGAGGGATGTAAGCCCAGAAGGAGACACAGCAAGTCTCAGTTCAAGACAGCGCATGTGTGCCATCTTAGAGCCGAGACCTAAAAAAACCAGGCTGATATTTGGAAACCAAACACATATTTATTAAAATGAAAATACTCTGTTTCTTCATAAAAGCCGCAAAATTGTGTTTGCTTAAATAAGATTTGCTTGGTTGCAATATGTGTGTAATTTCAGGAACTTGCACAATGGTGTTTGGAGGTTATTGTATTACCAAAGTTTATCTGAAACAGATATCTGAGTAATATATCATACTGATTTTGGGACACTTATTGTTAATGCTGTTCCCTTGGTGCCAAGGTGAACTGCATATTTTTTTTATTACTTCATGACTCCTGTTGAGGCATTTTGTCATCTATTTAGAGAATGTTTGTATGACATTGGCACTACTGCTGTCGGAGGCTTGAGCTTATAGAACTGGTGTGATATATCTACTAACAGAGCCTGTAATGTCTCTTTAAGTTGAGTAGTAGCTCTTCTGTCTAGTCTGTAAGAATTTTCTATGGCCTTTGATTGTGAAACCTGTGTAACTTTACAGTTAACCACACTGACTATCCCACAAAGCTTTTCAGTGCTAAAGAAAGGATGGAAAAATAAATAATTTTAGCTCCCCACAACTGGCCTAAAGTTTGTTAATTGGCTACATGAGCATGCAGCTTGAAGCTAGCAATATTGTTTTACTACTATTGGGCTATTTTTACAAACCCAGCCACCGGCCAGTGGGGATTCCCGTTTGGGCACATAACCAGTCAAGGGAGTTATTGTTTATGGCCCCAGTAGTACACAATGGTGGCAGAGCCAGTCTGTTCAACATCTCTACCTGTAACCGGTTTGAGGCTTTAGCAGATGTAGACTGACTTATCAGGGGAGAGGTTGGTGCTCCAAGTATGGATATAGGAGAAGGGTGAACCCTAAAATCAGCAGTAGGAAATAATTATCTAAGGGGTGGCAGGCCACTATGGGGAACCCTAGAGTGTCACAGAATAAATTGGGTGTACTTAGTTGGGATGTGGCAGGGATAAGAACCCTGTTGGCTGATTACCAGTGCATTGCGTTTTGCAAGACCTGGGGGATAGTGTGTCTCCAGGAGACTTGGGACCCAGAGGGGACTTCTTATTTAGATGGGTATATGGCATTTCGGGTCAATGCAGAAGTGTTCCCACACAGA
Source organism: Calotriton arnoldi (assembly GCA_963921515.1). Lineage (NCBI taxonomy): Eukaryota > Metazoa > Chordata > Amphibia > Caudata > Salamandridae > Calotriton > Calotriton arnoldi. The sequence continues at coordinate 236,757 of CAWUFW010016392.1, read as the reverse complement.
TGAACAAAAGGGGGACTGGCGAAATCTGTGAGCCTAGGGCTGGGATGTGATTCAGAACTGGTTCCCTTTAATTCAAGAAATGTATTTAGTGTTCTCTTATCCTTCCCACATAGGGTTAGAGTATTGGTAATTAATATATATAACTCACCATCGTCTGAAGTAGAACTGGAAGCAAAGTTAAGGAATCTTTGGGAAGTGACCCTTTTAGCTTGGTCATATTCGCCCATAATTGTTGTAACAGGTGATTTTAATTTATATCCATGTGCGTCATGTAAATCCAATGGTAGAACACAAGGTCAGCCAGTGGCACACAAGCAGATTCATTTTAACCATACTCATCAGGGAGATAATTTAAATAATATGTTAGCAGAATTTGATCCTATCAATCTTTTGACAAAGGAAGATTATGATTCCCCAGACTTAGTGCCTACATTTAAGGCTAGAGGCATTAACTCAGCTATTGATGTTATCTTTGTATCAGCTTGTTTAGGCCTCTCCCTTATTAAGTTAAAGCAGTGTGGAATATTTTTAGTGATCAAAATCCTCTTATAGACGAGTTTGGCTGGTATGATTTTAAGGATAACGCATTAATACATATAAAGAAACCCTTCTGCCTAAGGAGCATGGAAGATGAATAGGCAGGGGTAAGGTTATTCCGGATGAGATTTCGCAGAATTTGGTATTGAGACGTAATAGGGATTTTGAAGTATGTTTGCAAGCAGACTCTCCTGACGAAGTCTTTATGGGTTCCTTTTCTCATATTTGCAATGTGGTAAAGAATGCTCTGACCAGAAAGAGAACAAGACCTGATAGAGGTGATCCAAAATGGTTCGACAAGAGCTGTACCAAGTCACATGAACTAAAATTGGCCCTCCAACAGATACCTAGGTCTAAACAAGTAGTTAAGGAGGTCAGAAGGCTATATGCAATTGGCGCGTAGGAACAGGTTGAATGCCCTCAAAAGAGAAGCCTGGGAAGAAATTAAGGAAGCTTGTAAGTGGAGAGATAGTTCTGTCTTTTGGCAAGTAATGAATCAGCCACTTTTCAATGAGATTCCAGTACCAGATATGGGCCAGACTATTCTAGCTCAGAAATGGGTTGACCACTTTGCAAATATTTATGGAAGTGTTGGTGATACCTTTTATACAATACCTAAGGACTGAGAGCATGAATTACATTTTGACCTGGCCAAAGTGAGGAAAGGCATTATGGGCCTCTCAGCCGGGAAAGCGCCCGGCCCAGATACAGTCAGTCCCATGGGATCTTTTTGAATCATTCATTGACCTCTGGGCCCCAATAATCACCTTGCACCTTAACATAGTTGCATGTGGTCTTATTCCTAGTTCATGGAAACAATCAGTAATTATCCTTATTTTTAAAAGGGGGAATCGAGCAGACCCAGAGTGCTATTGACTGATTTCGTTGATAGACACGGAAGTGAAAGTAGTGGGCCATGTCTTGCTCAACCGATTAATGGAATGGGCCAATAATAAAGAAATTATATCTGAAACTCAATACGGTTTTAGAGCGGGATGAGGCACAGTCGAACAGAACCTGAATTTATATTTACTAATTAGCAAATATACTGCAGCCAGGAGGGAGGGCATTCATCTGGCCTTCATGGACCTCAGCACGGCTTTTGATATAGTGATCGAAACTGTGGGCTGTGCTGAGGGCCATGGGGGTGGACGAGGCCTTCATAGCCTATTTGTTTTATTTGCACTTGGGGCTTGAAGCCTCCGTTAGATATGGTCCCATGGGAGAATGCACAACGCACTTTAAATAGGTAGGGGGTTTTGACAGGGCTGCATATTGGCTCCGATGCCTTTCATTCTATATATTAACTGACTATAGCAGCTTTTATTGAGTGATCCTGGAATAGATGTACCTAAAGTGGGAACCAAACTGGTACAGCCCTGCTATACGTGGATGATTCTGTTTTAATTGCGTGCACAGCTAACAGCTTTTATTAGATCGTTTTTATGATTTTATGGATGAGCTAGAGCTAAAAATTAATTATACTAACTCATTCACAATGACCCTAAGCCCGAAGAAATATAAAACTAGGTCATACATAATTAAGTATCATCATATTGGAAAAGTGGACAAATTCAGCTATCTTTGCATTTTGATGGATCATAAATTGAGTTGGCGTGCCTTGATGAGTGCGCACGTTCAATTATTTAACAGGGTAGACCACAGCATTGATACTTTCTCCAGACGATTAGGCTATAGTCATATCAAGTCTATTTTATACCTTTATAAAGCAAAGCGTGTGCCCACTGTATCATTTGGGGCGGAGATATGGGGTACAAGTCTTGTTCCCTGATATAAAGAGCAGAGAACATTTTTTAGGAGGATTTTAAGGATACCCCACAGTGTTCTTTCAGAGATTGTGCATGACGAGCTGGGTGTTGGTTTTATAGAGGATCTTATAAGAATACGTCCTATACTTTTGTGGTTTTCAATCTGGTTAAAAAGCGAGCTAGAGCACAATAGGAAGATTTTAAGGAACTGTCTCTGCATGGATCATTGCTTACAGATACCATGGTTGAGCTACATTAAGACCATGTTGGGTAAGCTGGGTAATCCTCAGCTGTATAGTGGTCGATTTCCAATGCAGACATTGCCAGGGTCAAGGGGGCCTTTTTGGCGCACAATCAAAGTGAAAGGCATAAAGAAGCACAGACTAAAAGTAGCTGTATACATCACACAATGGTGTCCTCCCCGAGTATTATAGAACTGTACCTCACGTTAACAGTCTCTCATAGAAGATTACTAAAGTATTTCCGACTAAATATGATCCCTCAACTTATAGGAGGATGGCGTAAGCCCTCGGACCCCATGATCTGTACATGTGACAATATTGCTGCACAAGACACTTTACCATATTATTCTTATTTGTCCTAGGTGGGAGAGCTTATGACACAAGTACATTTGCCCCCTTCTTTTGCCTTTGAATTTTAAGCAAGCTAAGCTAGCCTTATTGTATTTGCAGTTTTTAGAGAATTCCAATGTGTGCTGTTTTGTTTCAGCAGTTTTTATCATTTATGATTTTGAATGGTAATTTTATTAAATGTTTTTATATTTTTACCTGTTTTATTGTACTTTATGATTTGCTCTGTCAAATCGAATAAAGTTATCTACTGACAGATATCTGAGTAATATATCCTACTGAGTTTGGGGCACTTATTGTTAATGCTGTTACCTCGGTGCCAAGGAGCACTGCATCTTTTTCTATTACTTCATGACTCCTGTTGAGGCATTTCGTCATCTATTTAGGGAATGCTTTGTATGACATTGGCACTACTACTGTCGGAGTCTTGAGCTTATAGAACTGGTGTGATATATCTACTATCAGAACCTGTAATGTCTCTTTAAGTTGAGTAGTAGCTCTCTTGTATAGCCTGTAAGAACTGTCTATGGCCTTTGATTGTGAAATCTGTGTAACTGTACATTTAACCACACTGACCATTCCACAAAGCTTTTCAGTTCCTAAGAAAGGATGGAACAATAAAAGGTAGTGGAACACAGAAGAGAAGATGTATAGGCTATATGAAGTTGCAAACGTTTTACTTTTGAACTGCCAGTAATACTTTTAACTTTTGGCCAGTTTATAGGTAAAGTAGGATTAAAAAAAGGCATCCTTTGGTCACGTTTTCCAAATTTCTTTACAAAGGGTTGTACTATGCAATCCTGGAGAAGATTTCGCTTGCCATGAATGCCCATTTAGAACCTATGGCTTTTTATCCAATTTATGTATAAACGGTGATGTAAAATGTGCTTACGGCTGTGCTTTTCATGAATGCTCATTCAGAACCTATGGCTTTATATCCAATTTATGTAAAATAGGTGCTGTAAACTGTGCTAGTGGGTGCCCTTTTTTCATTTTTAGGCAGGGAAACCCATTGACCCCAAACGGAGGAAATTCAGAGTGAACAGGGACAAGAGGATTGTTGTCTGGGTCGATGATAATCCCTTCCCATTACCATCACTTATATGCTACACGAGGCATCCTTGAACCAAATATCTCCATTAGTGGCATGCTTCATCATTAGGTCTCATCCTGGTTACGGTGGTGCTGAATTCACAAAGTTTGATTCTGTTGTATCACGCTGAATTACGTTGAAATTCTGCAGAATTCCATGATGGGGCAAGTGTTGTCATTTGGCGCTATTTTCTGACCACAAAATGCATCCTCACTTCCAAAATAATACATGTGAGGATGCATTTTGCCTAAGAAAATAGCACGGCCAAATACCACTCGGCACACATGCACACTATGCTGTGATTAAAACGTTTAATCACTGCAGAGTTTGCAAGGGTATGCAGCGGTTTCTAATCTTTAGAAACTAAACCACTGCATAATTTTTAATTCCACAGGTAGAGTGACAGAATTACAATTTATCAAGAATTTTGATTAGAAGAGTAATGCAGAATTACCAAAATTCCTCCGATTCTGCCAGTGGAATTGAAAATTTCTCCCAGCCCATCCTAGTCCCTAATTAACCAGGATAGGCTCAACCTTGGTGGAGGGAGAAGTTTGACTATTTGTTCTGGGAGTATAAATCTATAGATAAAAATACCTTACAGTTACTTCGGTTCCATTTATTTTGAGTGCACCGGGTATGATTAAAAAATATTAAGATGTGGATGCCTCTGAGCACAATTACCCATGCATTTGAATATTTATTGACATGTTTTAACCATTATCTAACACCTAAAGGTCCACGGCTTTCATAAGAACAAAAGGTAACCCCGATTGTTTTTTTTTTTAATACACTCCTATCCCTACCAGTCTGGTTTATGTGTGGAAGTAAATATAAAACATGCTGGCTTACTTATCCCAGAAGACTTGTTGCATCTGATAATGCCTGCCAATAATATAAAACGTATGTCATTGAAGACATACAACACAAACACAGCAGACTGCATGCACTATAACACTGGAAAACACAGCATTGCAAACGAAAAGTGATAAAATTATATTCACCTCCATGTACAAGATGTATCTCACCCTATTTCTGTATCGTCGTATTTTTTCAGGAATGGAAGATGACATTCCCCTGTAGTCACACACTAAGAGTAAGAGCCCGTCAGCTACCATGAGACTTTCCTCCTGTGGAATGCTTGTATAAACGTCTCAACATCTAGGCCCACCGTTATTTCTGATTCAGGACTGTAAGTAATGTCCTTTAGTGTATTCAGCGTGTTTAGTTACAATTAGGAAACAGAAATATTTCCTGTTTTTCCTCGCCATTTTTGGAATAACATTACTAAGTCGCTAGTGTCCTATTTTGAAATAAAATACACCTGAAGGGCCTGATTCACAGAACTAACTTACGTCAAAAACGTAAAGTTAGTACTTTTTGGTATTCACAGAATACACTTACTCATTTTGGTATTCACAGAATGAACTTACTCATTTCGGTATTCACAGAAGTTAGTAGTCCTAACTTTAGGACTCCTAAATGCCTTCTGTGAATACCGAAGAGTCTTAAAGTTAGGATTTTTCTCAGTTTAGGAGTAGTAAAGTTAGGAGTCCTAAACATGCCACTTGTCCATTTATGATAAAATATAACAATACAAAAATAGGAGAGATAGTCTTCGATATAAAGGCAATCACCATTTTATCATTTTTTGCTTGCAGTGCTGTGTGTCCCACTGTTTCCACTGCATGCAGTGTTCAATGCTTGTGTTGTGTGTCTTTAATGACTACGGTGTTGCACACCCCCTCTTGCACAGGATATAAGGAGATAAATTAAATGAGTGAAATTATAATGAAATTATGCATATGCTTTTTGTCATTGACAGGCACTATCTGGTGTAACAAATCTTCCAGGTTCAGTAAGCATTTATATTTACACCACAAATAAACCAGACTGGTAGGGATAGGACTGTATTACAAAATAAGGGTTGACTTTTGTGCTGACGAAAATCGTGGAATCTTACAGGCTAGGTCATTGATACTCAAACAAAACATTCAACATTGGCATCGGTTCATTGATGACATCTTTTTCATATGGAGCGGCCCTGAAGAACAACTTAAGTGAGTTCCTGTTATGGATTAATCTGTGTGATCCTCATCTAAAATTTAGTCCTAATACCAGCAAAGAGAGAATCAAATTCCTCGATATTTGGATCCAGGTTATTGACCACACCACCGTGGTCTCGCTTTACACCAAGCCCACTGCTAGAAACACGCTCCTCCAATATGAGAGTTACCATCCTCGGTGCCAGAAAGACAGCATACCTTTCAGTCAGTTTCTGCGTCCCCGCAGAAACGGTACTAACATCAGGAATTTTGATATGCATGCTGAACAATTAAGGAACAAACTCCTCAATAGAGGATATCCCCACAGATTGGTCAGGGATGCATACAAGAGGGCCAAATATTACAACAGAGAGGCCCTCCTCCAAAGTAAACCCACCTCTGAGGATACCAAGTTGGTTTGTGTCACCCGACACTCCAGCATTAACAACAAACTCCGCCAGATTATTAACTCACAGTGGCACATTTTGAATTCTGGACATCAGGGTGACCCCCTGCCCAGACCCATATTTGCATTTCGAAGAAACAAGAACCTTCGCAATGCTTTAGTTAGATCTGCCCTTCCGGGACCTAGAGAATTCACACAAAGGTCCATTACAGGAAAGGACCCCATTTGTGGCACGCATAAATGTGGCAATTGCCATGCGTGCAATTTCGCTATTATATCAGCGGAATTGGAATGGGGACAAAGGAAATTCTATTTTAAAGAAATGGCAAACTGCAGGACCACCAATGTAGTGTATCTTATTCTCTGTCCCTGCAAACAGGGCCATGTGGGTGAAACCAGTAGGGAATTTAGAGTGAGGTTCAGTGAGCACAAATCTGCTATCAAAAACAGGCGTACAGATGCTCCTTTAGTCAAACATTGGTATGAACATCGGCATTCTGAAAAAGACCTCAAATGGATCATTCTGGAGAAGATTCATTATCCTAAGGATGGGAATATTGATGGTCTTAGATGCAAAAGAGAAGTGTTCTGGATCTATACCCTTCAGACGGCGGTCACTGGTCTCAATGAACACTTACCCTGGTAAAATGCCATTCTGTAACCATTGGTGGTCATATATTCTGCATATCAACATTTGTGGTACCTTTATTGGGACAGGCTTGTCCTTTTTAACATTTTTGCGAATTTCTGTCCACGTTTTTGTATTACTATGTTCTCTACAGTCTCTTTTGGCTATATGGCCACCTATCTATAATGATATATTTGCCTATCATTATTAGAGGCAGGATTAGCAGATCCTTCTATTGATCATGCATGAGGCATTGTTGGCCCGCACTTTCGGTTGGTGAGTAGTTTCTGTCTTTTGTATTGTTCTATCATACTTTTTTGTAAGGTTGTTTTTCATGTATCTCCATCTCTGGCTACTGTGCTGGAGGTCGTTCTTTATGTGGCTGCCCATGTTCCATAGTGCCGACATTTGTCTTTTTCACATGCGGCTTCCTTAAACGTCAGCGCCGACAGCGCACCCAGTGCCTGCTCATTACACATTCCATTTACGGATCCCTGTGTGATACTCACTATCCGTGAGTCACATAGTCTTTGTACCATCTTTTTTCATATTTATTTTTAGAAATAATGTGTGGCTTTAGGATTGAGGTTTTGCTGCCAGTTCATTCTTCGTTAAATAATTCATTTGTAAAAGTATATTTTTTTAGGCTCTATTTGGGTACTTTGTACGCATTATTATTTTAGATTAAATAGGGAAATGCTTACTATAGCGCCTTCTACCCTATTTTCGTCCTTATTTGGGTAGTGTATACACTTTTACCTATTCGCCGTTTTTCAATATGGCGATGCTTTGCATTCGTGGTTTTTTGCCCCTTTGGGCGTTCCATGCTTTAACATACTCACCCTATTCCAATATGGCGATGGCAATATCCCAGGCGCATTAGTGTTTTGATGGTGCATGCGTTGTCCACTCAGGTGCACCGTATCAGCCTTTATCGCAAAAGGTTTTGGCGGCATTTCCACCCATATATAGTAGCCGGCTTTCAGCTTCATCTTACTAGTGCATCACGCATTTCGCAGATGGACCCCCCGGATACCGTCACAAACAAAAGAACGTTGGTATGTATAATCTTTGGGATGTAGTTTTAAGATGTCTCCGGTACTGTTAGCGTGTAGGTTTTTACCGGTGTATGTTTGCCATTCTACATCTTTTTGGTGTTTTGTTTAGATTCGATTCTAAACTATTTAGGCCGAGCATTTATTGTCAATGAGCCGCGGAACTTCACGGTACCTTTACCATACGATGTCGTTGTAAGCCCTGGCTGGGGCATACATGTAAGTTATGTTCTAAACAAATTCCTTTATACGTTAGAACCGGCGCGTAAGTTATTTACGGGTCTGACTTTCTGTCCCTGGTATTATGTTTTGTCTTTTAGTACTTTGCTCTCCATGAGATCGAGCAGCTTAATTTTCACGCAGGAGTTGGTCCGTTTCTTTATTGGTGGGTAAGCTATATTTGAACTATTTTGTAGTTTTGACTAGACTCATATGTCGAGGTCTACCGTATTTATAGAATAACGTGCGGGTTTCTTTGTATTTCTGGTATTAATTAACTGTATAGGGGACACATTTATTTATCTTTTTGCTATTAGCGACGTGATTTGTTTTCAGCGTTATATGTTTTTTTTTTTTAAACGGTAAAAGACACTCATAGTATTCCAGTGCCCCTAAGGATGTATTGGGTCGCGGTGGTACTGGGTGAGACAGTCCTTTGTTGCCATATTAGTTCTGGGCTGCCTTACTAAGACACCAGTGTAAGTTCATGTCAAGTAGTTATATGCCATCATCATGTTTGTGTTTATACTTGCTTTTTCATCTCGCAGCCAAATGCCTCGGTGCTTTTTGCGTCATGCTTTGGATGTTATGCCCTTCATTCCTACATTGTGACATTGTGTCCAGTGTTATCAGCATCTTATGCTTTTCTGTAGAAAGCAGGTAGAGCGGTCAATTAGTTATATCTTCCCTTATCTCAACCCTCTAATTTTTACTCTTTTTTTCTGGTGATTTTATCATAGAAATTTTATCACATGGTGGTTTCACTCTATTTGGTTTTTTGCACTAATTGGTTTGGCTCTTTTCTACTACACACGTCTTTTGGGCTCTTCTTTCTTTATACATGGTTTTCTTTTCCATGCTCCATTATTAAAATATTATAGATCTTGATGCATTGTATATTTATAGTTTGTCTTGTTGTCCCCACAGACCGGTTTTAAAATTTTAAATTGATATTGAGCCCCTTACATCGTACATCCATCTTCAGTGTACGACGCACCAGATGGCCAGTGGCCACTGATTGATTGGTCCCCCTCAGCGCCTTGAAGAAGGATTCTGTTGTGTACATCACATTTCCGAAACGCGCGTCGGCGCATTTCTTTCTTTTATGTATTTTGTGTTGAGAATTTTGTATTGTACATTACTTATATGTAATTGTGTGCTTCTCATGATTTTGTGTCTAGTTTGGCATATTAACTTTTGTACTCTCTTTTCACGTGTCTTATTTCTTTCTTTCTCTTGTTGATGTGTACATCGTACTTCACCATTCTTCATCTATCTCTTGGGGCTCTTCCAATGTTGAAGCATTCATGATATCTTTATACATATTTGCAATATTTAAAAATGAAGTTATAAAAATGATTTATATGTATTTTTTGACAATACATTTTGATATATAATTGGTCTATGGGACTTGTATATTTCTGGATGTATTACCAATTTTAAAAGTATATATTAGGGAGAAGCATATGTTGTTATTTAGTGATACTCAAAGTACAGTCCTGGGGTCGCTTGCGGCACTCTTGACCTTTACATGCAGCCCCTCGTGTGAACAGCAGCACAGGCTGCTGTTTACTTATTGAGCACAAATATTCAGAAAAAAATTTAAATAAACGGGCAAGAATTTATTTGCAGGTTAACTGAAATTATGAAGTAATGAAGGTGGTGTCCTGCACCACTTAACTTTAGGAACACCTTTATTTTTAAAGACATCTTGCAACAAATGTGTAAAAGAAGCATCCTGTTTCTTCAAAATGCAAAAAAGTGAATTTCATTAAATGCAGAGGCCTTGTACCATACCAATGCATTGAGAGGTATTTTTTTTATGATAGTTTTCAAACATGAATTTAGAAACATTCATGCTTCCCCACTCCACACTGACAACAATAGCAAACTAAGAGGCAAGTCAGCACCCTCTGGGTGGCGTACGTTGCTAATGTATGTGGACAACATTATAATCAAACACAGGAGAATGTTTTGTACAGTGCACATTCTGAACTCATGTATTTTGAGGTCCTCTTACATTCCATAATGACCTCTCTAATATGTAATTTTAAAACCAATGAATTTTAGAACAAGACCACATTTTAGAAATGGTCTGTCACTACTGACCAAATGACATTAATAATTTTTATACACGTTCAGACATATGTATTATAATGGCGTGAGATACATATTTTAGTGCAATTTTGATGATGTACTGCAACTTTGCAATGATTTTAAGTAATTATGCAAAATAAAAATAAAAATTTATTCATTCATTCCATAATGAAGAAAAAAGAGGCAAACTGAAAAAAATTGCCTAGGATCACACAGTTTGGTCAAGGGGAAAGCTGGGATTGATCCCAGGTTTTTTGGTTTCAAGTGCAATTCAGCCACTAGATGAACATGCTTTGCTTCCCCTATAACAACCTTACACAATCCCTGACCCACCCGGAACTCCTACCAGCAGCCTGCTGGCTTCAGTGCAGCCCCGGTCACACCACAGACCATACTTTGTGGCCCCTGGACAAATGTTTGTGAGTGTCCACGCCTTAGATAATGGGTGAAATGTGTCATGAATTATTTGGAATGCATGGCTAATTTTATCCAGTGGCATCCACATCCTAATATTTTCTAATCGAACCTGGGGCACCCAAAGTAAAGAGTATCTTTAGATACATACCCCGAGAGGAAATATGCGACGTGCTCCCTCCACCAAGGTTGAGCCCACCCTGGCTTATAGGATCTGTGGGTGACAGTCTATAAAAATGAAAGAATTTATGCTAAGGTTCCGCCATTCCATTTTGTTTTTTAGGTTTGACGATACCTTCTGTTAAATATTGGTTCACCTTCTTCTGTTCCTGATTTTTATAATTTTGAACACATAGAGATAGGGCACCATCAATTGAGACTCTTTCCTTTTTTTGTAGGCAGTACAGTGGTGTAGACTTGCCATCCTCTCACAATGCAAAATTGTTTTTAGAATATGAGCGACAGCTTTTCATTCCTGTTCTACGAATATACATTTGCACTACATGCTTTAATTGTTGCAATTAAAGTCAAATGACAGTCTTTAAAAACATCATTAGTAGGTATACCATTTTTAAAGCTTATAGAAAGGTAATTATTTAAAAATATTTGCAAGTTAAGCATATCAGGAATTGCTATCTGGTTAACCCTATGGAGTCTCAACTATGGGCTTCATTCCCCTTGCAATTGCATGTATGCTTTACTATGTTGTTTACTCCTTTCTCAGACAACAAAATATTTAAGGGGGTGAAAAAACACACAGTTAGGATGTTAGATGTCCGCTTTTAAGTCACTGTGTAGTAAACATAATGATGTTATGCCCTCTCCACATCACGAAATGCAAAGGACTGAAGCACGAGAGTGTGTAATGTCCCAGCAAAATGAGTAACGGCCATTCAAACAATGCGCTATGGGAGATGAAGATATAAAATGATTACAGTTGTAGTCATAATTTCGTATGTCTTCCACGCTCTTATTTTTATTTATTTTATTTATAAAAGATATTAAAGAACACGTTATACTTCACCTCACTGTCATATATTTAACAATTTTTTTCTTAGCGCTTTTCAAAAATTGATCATTGCAGTCTATGACACACTCTCACATTTTTAGAGATGCAATCCATGCACACTTACTTCAAAAAGATGGAAGCGAGAAAACAATTTTTGAGCTTCACAGTAAAATATCAAAATTCACAGTATTAATACCTAAACCAAAAACAAGAACGATTTATTGATTTTAATAGCAGGCACAGAGTTATCAGTTTGCCTACTGCAGCAGCATCAGTTTGGTCAGAAAACTGTAGTTTTCACTCTTTCCGGCAGCGATTTCCTTCAGTCTGTTGCTGTTTTTTTCCTTAAGGGAAAACGGTTTAAGGACATAAGAAACGTATTTCCCATAACAACACTGAACATTAAAGTTTCACTTTGTTTTAATAATTTGCTGCTGGTTTAGCCATAAGGCGGAGAGAATCACTGATGTTTAGCTTGGATGTAAGCCCCGAGATTAGAGCACGTAAAATTGCTCTTGTGGTGTTTACTTTCGGAGAGGAATGCGGTGATGTGTTTCCCTCTGGTTCTGATGTTGGGAGAAGGCAGGATCCTCCTGGCTTTAGACCCTCGGTGAGGCACGCACTCCGACTGGAAGAACCATGTGTTGATCTCGGTACCGCAGTTTCCGCATTCCGGCGCGCGCCAGGGCTCAGCTTGGACTACAGATGCTTGATTGCGCCCAGCTAGGAGCAGCGTGGCTCCGGGCCGTCTGGCGTGACGTTAGCGCGTCGGCGTGAAGTGAGGCAGCGCACGGGGGGGAGGGGTTGTAATTACCCGCAGATGCCTACCACCATAGCACGCACATAGTGCCTTATTGCAAATGCCTGAGCGCTACGTGAAGTCTTCGTCTTGGAGAGCTCTACGCTCATAGAGTAGGCATGCGGAAATAATGCCGATTGAATAAATCGCAAACAAATGTCATATCTGACCATGTTTTCGAATATCAGTCTCTGATACAATTAAAAAATGTATTGTGTCTTACAGAAGCGGAATTATACGTGTCCGTTTACAGTAGTTGCTTTAGTTGCTCTGTATGGCAGAGAGTAAGTATGATGTGCAACAGAGCGTTTTTCCATTCCCATTTAATGGCCTTTGTTGATGCAGTATTCCGAGAAAAAAATCAGGACTGTTTCACGCCTGGAATAGTGAGCCGACATTGTATTTTAATATCTGTTACTATGCCTTTCTTTGTAGCAATAGGGTTCCGGTGTTAGCAGTGTTTCCTAGTGGCACACGTATTAAAATGGCAATTCCAACTCCACCGACACCCCCCAAAAAACAGGATTCTCCTTATACCCAAGAATGTGGTCACGCTCATTACGTGATCAGGCACACGCAGACTACACTCGGGTAATTACTCACTGCCTCTCTGACTTTGATGCACTGACTCAGTCACAAACAGCCCCAGTCCTGCGCCCAGGCTTTGTTTTCAAACATGTCAGTATTTGTGCGGTGCCTCTGGAGGGAACAGACGGTCGTGTACAGGTCCTGCACTATTTACCTCTCTGTTCTGAAGAACAAGGCTCATTAGCCATATCTTTGTCGCCATCTTGACACTGATAACAAATTAACACCAATTATCTAGTCCCAGAGGTCAGGGGAAGGTGGTTGCAAAAGAGTTTGTGTAAAACCGGTTCTCTGCTGGCTTCCCAGAAGCACATGCAGCCGATCAGCACCGTTTGAAGTGTCCATAAAAGAAAACCAACTGACAGCCATGATGATTTATAGGAAGATGGCGTCAGCGCTGCTCATCAGATCACCCCAGGCCCTGGCAGAGGCAGAGTCACTGCCAGAGCACAGTCAGTGTCACCGGAAGTACTAGAGGGGTGCAGAGGCAACACCGGCACTCGGGGAGACCGGGGAGGAAACCACCCCAATATTAACTCAACACTTTTATCTCTCACATTTCGAAGATGATTTGTGTTTTAATAATGTACATCCACTGCGTTCCTTAAAAGATACAGGGGCATATTATCAAGGGCTTTATCGCCGCTTTAGCGGCACTTTTTGTCGCTAAAGCGGCGATATTTTTATCGCCCTATTAGCAAGCTGTCGCTAACAGGCGTTAGCGACAGCTTTTAGGCGTTAGAGGCCGGGATTCACATCGCCTTGCATGTCAGCGATAATTATCGCTAATGACATGCAAGGAAGGCGTTCCCTACTAAAAGCGACTGTAAACAGTCGCTAACACCACTACCCCCTATTAGCAAGGCAGGCGAAGCGATAAAATAATTCGCGCTAAGCACGTTTATCGCTAGATTTTATCACCTGCTAGTGAGGATGACTTACCTGTTTAAAGTATAGGAGGTGGATTCTAATGCTGAATCCACCTTAGCGATAATGCGAGAATATCGCTGCTTTTCCAGCGATATTCTCACATTTTGCCGCTATCGCTGGAAACTTTATCGCTATGGAGATAAACCTTGTTAATAGGGTGTTATCTCAGCGATATTTTCCAGCGATAGGCGGCGTTAACCAAAGTCGCGCTAAGCGCGTTTAGCGATAAATATCGCTATTCCTTGATAATATGCCCCACAATTCGATAAAGTAATGATGAAACCGAGATAAATTGGTTCCTGCGAACCAGGAACTACGAAAATAACTGTACATAAAAGGCACTCTTGCACCGCTGATGCCTTTATCGGGCGAAAACATAGTGTTAGGGAAGAGGAGAATGCGCAGGCTGGTCTTTTGCCAGCTGGACAAGATCCCCGCCTAACTTCTGAATAAATTACATTTTAATCACGTCCACTGCATAAATAATTGTGGGAAAGAAAGAAAGAAAAAAGACGCACTAGCTTTTTTGTCCTCAAAGGTGAGTTAATGGAGCTGAAGCAAAACACACACAAAATTGGCAAAATAACGTAAATTGTATTTGGACTGAGGCTGACCTCCAACACTACCTTTCCACTGTAAATCCGGACGCCTACTGAAACGTGGAATTTTAGCTGTAAATACAAGATCACAACGCACCGCATTCAAAAATATGGGCAGGGGTTTCAACGTTATATGTACTACAAAGAGCGCTTCGAGATCTCATCAGGGGTAATAGGCACTATATACATTCTACAATTTAATGTATACACGTATTATTCCATGCTGCTCGTGGTTTGTTTCATTAATTTAATTTTAGCATGCCATTCATAAAAATAGAACTAAATTAAATGTAAGTAAGTAACACTAATAATGCAATAAACCGTAATTGTTCACTACAGTGGTGTGTTTAGAAGAAGAACCATGGGCTTAGGTGGAGAAAGAGGAGATTAACAGAGCCTGAGAGAGAGGAAAGAACAGAGGAAAAAGGATGAAAGGCGTCACAGGGAGAGAGGGCAAGTGACAGAAAGAGAGAAGAAGGGTACTTGAGGGAAAGGAAAAAAATGGGTACTTGAGGGAGGGAAGGGACGTCAAAGTCAGGTCGTTTACGGAAGTGCAGGAAGGCAAGTGTTATATTATATGTCACTTGTATAGCGCTCAGCTCCCACCAGTGTGGTATCGAGGCACTCGAGTATGACGGAAAGGATATGACAGGAAAGAAGAGAAGGATGGGTAAATAAAGAAAAAAGATGCTAAATGAGATATGGAGGACAGAATGCGAGGAATCGGTAAAGGAACAGAGTGAATGAGAAGGGAGACTTGGCGGGGTGGGTGGAGGATGTGAAGGAGCATGTTCCTAGAAGGGTTGTGGATTAAGCACAATAGTGTCTCATTCGTGAAGTATCATGAGATATTCTAGAAGAAAGGTGATTTTAAGACGCAACATTCCGAGGTCCCGTTTAAACGTCACTTGCGAGGCTCTTCACAGAGCTGCCCATCGCCGTTAACCGCTATCTGTGTCCAACATGAACGCGCGATTCCATCAGCGCGTGCACACAGTGGCCAGTTCTGCCTCTTTTCCTGGTCTCGCGCGGCCCTTCAGATCTGAGACCTGTGCACTCGTCGAGGGCTGGAATCGCTGGATCCAAAGCCGGGGGAGAGGCGCTGGGTCGGCAGTACCCAGCACTACCTATCGCTGCCTCACCAGTGGATTAGGCAGTGCTTGAAATGGACATATAGATGAGCCCGTCCTCAGTTCCCCAGAACACCTGTCTGCTACTCAGAAGGGCATCTCCTCTCTCCTTGCAGTTTAGGGGTACCCCCCCCCCCCACCCTTTACATTTAAGAAGTGCAGGTACAGAGTGTCCCAGAACACCTGTCTGCTACTGAGAAGGCCAGTACTCTCCCGTTGAAAGTATTGCACCGCATGAGTACTGCGGGTACTGCTCCTTTCAAATTTAAGACGTGCAGGTACTCAGTGCCTGGCAGTACATGCCCATTTAAAGCACTAGTTTAGGAGAAAAGCGTGTCAATCCCCCAAAACACTCCACCACAATTATACAATCCACCAGCGGCCCTAACATTAAGAAGTGTGTGTGAGAGTTTGTGTGCCTGTGTGTGTGTGTGTGCGCGCGCGCGCGCGCGCGTGTTAAACCCACCTCACTCTCCCCAGTATTCAGTGAAAACATAGGCCGTTCCCCGCCCTGCTGTAAAACAGCCCTTGGGGTAAAGTCTACACACTAAGAATAAAATATACAAACATAATATAGCCTTCAAAACATATCTTGCAAAGACATACGCCAAACAACAGGCAGTTAAAATCTAAACCATAAATAGATATTTCCCTACAAATCCGCCAAATTGTATTTAATGCCAAAATCCGAATAAACAAACTGGCAGCATGATTTAGAAGTTGGTTCATTATTTCAGCTGCAGTTTTAGCATATGGCAGGTAGGGTTAGGTACAGGTAGAATTATTTTATATGGAAATATTTATTAAAGTTCGAGGTTTTTGCAGTCTATGCTTTTTGTAATAAATGTGTGTTTGCAGTTCATGTTTTCAAGGTCTACTCTTGGGGCACGGCAACTATTAATTAAATACTTAACATTACTCCAATGCTCCTGGGTTTTCTCGCTGATGCTTCTATCAGTCAAGAACGATGCACAATATACATTATATTCTAAACCACTGGAGTGACGATAGTGTTCCTGACGCTCCTTTGGAGGGCCTGGAAAAAGGTGTGAATTGTTCTGTTGCCCCGGGAGTTGCATCAAACGTGCCCCAAAGTTAGGCTCAAATAAAAAATAAACTAGTACAAATGTCGAACAAATCATTGTTTTGCTGCGTATGTATCAGGGAAGTAAGCAAAATAAACACATTTTGTTTTATTTCACTGTGTGGAAACTTTTTTTACATCAAGTCAAATACTGGCAAGATAATTTGTGAAACAAATGCAAAAGTTATTTTTCTTGCAAATTATTGGACGTGTCTAATAAGGGTTACATCTAAAAAAAAACACACACACAAATCCGTAAATAACCCTTGTTAAACATAAAAAGTCGACTACGTTTGCAGTACCCTGCATTCATAAAATGAAATGTACTGTTAGCTTAAATCCATCTTACACAGTCTGCAAATGGACGTTTGCCTTAGTATATTAAGAACGCAAAACGGCGCTCACTGGGTTCGTTGCGGCAGTAACATCTTTTCCTAATGTATTTGATTGGAGTTTAGGTATCTCGTATTAGAGCCAGGGGGGTCAGAGTACTTTACACGAGCAAGTGGACATTATATAAGGACACACTAGGGAAAAACGATGTAGTGCTTGATTTTGTATATTCGAGAGAAAGGTAACAGAATCTATTTACATGAGGCAAGGATTTGCTAATGGAAGTTAAGTATGAAGTATGTTTAGATCGAGAAGAGTTGCAGGTCCTTCTCGCGAGTATCTCTGATGGAATCGAGGTCCGGACTTCGGTTGCATTTCCAGAGAAAGAACAGCTGGTAAGGCAATGGCCAACCTCTGTTTGCCCCATCCTGCAAACCACAATACATGGTACAACATAGCTTCTGCCCCGATCCTGGCCGAAGTACTTGTTATGTAACCAGGCCCCGGGTCCGCACTCAAGGCTTTGGGAAGGGCCGTGTTATCAGCAGCAGCGCTGACTCCGGCAAGCCGGTCGAGGCCAGGCCTGACGTCCCGTCCACCTCCCCCTCACCCCTCCACCGCCCTGTTGCCCTTTTTAGCTTTTAACGTCAAACGCTACATTTTTGCCGGCTCCGGCCTGTCTAGGGCTCTTGCGCCGGAGCTCGGAGAGTGATTGCCCTGTGCGAAATTGCAACATTCACATTAGCCAGCAATTAAAACAGGCCTCCTTTCCCTTTAAAAAAGACAGGGCTTGGTTTGATAAATACTAGCTTTTGTAAAGGGATCAATTCTGGCTCTGCACTACAGATCTGTGGTCTGGTAGTTTCTCAAGAAGGTTTCCCACCAACATTATTTTACGAACAGATATGCGATGACATTTTTCTCTTCTTTTATTTGAATTAATTAGTGCTCTTGGCGTCTTCCAATTCCAGGCACGTGGTTTGCATATATTAATTGATGCAACATTGGTGTAAGTAAAGCTACATTTATTCGAATTTACTATATTTATTTCGACTTTTTTTTGCTATTGTCATAAAGTCCTTGGGGCATATTAGCAAGACCCACGTTAAAATTATCGCCGTTTTAGCGGCAGGAAACTGCCGCTAAAACGGCGATAATAGGCTTGCTAATATGCGTTATAGAATTTCAATAGAAGCCCAGGTTAGAAGTCCTGCACATCTAACCTGGGCTACTATTGAATTCTATAACGCATATTAGCAAGCCCATTATCGCCGTTTTAGCGGCGGTTTCCTGCCGCTAAAACTGCGATATTACAACGTGGGTCTTGCTAATATCCCTTATTCTTATATATATATCACATACACACACCACAGCGAAAATAAAATTAGCCCTGTTATCGCTCCTATCCATTTTAAAGCCAGGGTAGGCTGAGCTTTCTACTTTTAAACTTTCATCGGCTATTTAGCGTGCGACATATTTTGAAAGTGAATTTAAAGAGCGTTTGTTGTCGCAAGCTCGCATGCCGGAAGTTGCACAGCTGGGGCCTGCCAAAGAAACACACTGAGAGGAAGTCCCCTCGTCCAGCTATCAGTTTCAAAACAAAGGCAGGCACCAAAGGAAAATAGCAGCAAGTATCGTCTCCGGAGTGTTGTAAACAAAGGCAAGTGTCTGTAAACACAGCCCGAGCGCGAGAAAGTCGTAGGCGCTGACCCCGGGAGAAAGGGCACGGCACTTGTGCTGGCTGTTCTAACCCTTCACCCCCGGGGGGGCGGCGGCAGGTACCGCTCTAGGCCTCGCTTATCTCTCTACGGGCATCTGCAGTTAAAGCGCGCTCTGCTCGCGTCCCAAACACACTACACGTGACACCACGCGACGGACGGGCGCTAATGGCGCTCATAACAATGCGCGCTGAAAATGTGTGTTTCAAGCAATGCGCGCTCGTAACAATGTGCGCTCAAAACAATCTCTTCCCCTCAAAACAATCTCTATGCTCGAAACAAATCTATACCCTCAAATCAACCTCTATCCTCAATACAACATACGTTCAAAACAATCCCTACCTTCAAAGCAATCCTTACCCTCAAAACAATGTGAGCACAAAACAATCTTTACCCTCAAACCAATGTGCGCTCAAAACAATATCCTCAAAAGAATATCTACCCTCAAAACAATCTCTACCTTCAAATCTACACTCTAAACAATCTCTACCCTCAACAGTCCCTACCCTCCAAACAATGTGCGCTCAAAAGAGTCTCTGCCCTCAAACCAATGTGTGCCCAAAACAAACTCTAAGCTCAAAGCAATCTTTTAGCACAAAACAATGTGTGCTGAATACAATCTCCACCCTCAACACAGTCTCTACCCTCAAAACGATGTGTGCTCAAACCACCTAGTGAAAAAAGTGCGCTCAAAATAATTTCTATCATCAAAACAATGTGCCCCGACTGAGCTCAACTGGTCTACTTGGACCCAACATAAGATATACCATATAGCTGATGTGTTCAGATACATTCAGTCCTTGAAATCTTTCTCAAGTTTACAACATGAATTCAATCTTTCTTCATCACAACTTATCAGTCATACTCAACTTGCCTCTGCCCTTTCTCTAAGTGACGCTAACAGTTTCAGTCTCCAATTGCATGATACCTTCATACCTGGAAACATTTCAAGGGTACTGTTTCTGGACTATATGTTCTTTTATTTGATTCCTCCTTCTCTATAGAAACTTCCAACAATTTAAAACCATGTGGTGGACACATTGGACACTATATTAGAGAACTATAGCAGAGGACTTCGAGATTCCCGTCTTAAATATAATTATTTCAAAATGTTGCAGGGTTGGACCTGGTCTCTGGCTATATTACACTCAGATAAACGTAGTCCTGACTTCCTCTGTTGGAGATGTAGATCACCAGATTGTGATATAGTTCGTATTTTGTGGCAATGTCCTAGTATTAGTACCTTTTGAATCTAGATTGAAGATTACTTGAAGGTACTTTCTTTTCTTAACTTCTCTCTCACAAAACATTGATCCCTCTTACACAATACTTCTGAAATACCACATATCTTCATTCATACCTTCAAATGGCTCCACCGCTCTCAGTCCAGCTAAAAGTAATATTTTACGTTTTTGGAGAACTAATGTTATACCAGTGCTTAATTCCTGGCTTGCAGATATGTTTGATGTGGCTCACTTTGAGAAAATGACAGAAACTAAATGACAATTTACATTAGTTTGATAATATATGGGGCCCTTCTTAGGTGTGCAATGATTTCGACTCCTCATTGTACTTCACTGCGGATGGGTATCAATACGTCTGTTTTATATTATTTGCATTTCATTTTCTCTTCATTTAAAATTTGATGTATCAACTTATCATCTTTATACATTACTGCAGTACTTGTATTGTTTTTCCTTATGCTGTTTTACTTTTTTTGTGTTATTCCTGCTCATATTTCATATAGTATTCTTGGCATTTTATATTTTTGTGCAGATAAGTGACTATTGATCATTGTTTGCTTACTATTGTTAAAAATGTAGTATAATTTTGAAATACAAAACAATGTGCAGTCAAAACACTATACTCAAAAGCAATGCAAACGTCGGACAAACTACAGCCACAGTGTTGGGGAAGTTTTTTGAAAGAGTAAATTGTCCACACAAATAAACGTCCCCAAGGCCTCCAAGCAGGGGATGTGAAGCTCCATCCCACATACACACAGTGCACACAACCCCCCACCCCGATACACATAGTGCACACAACCCCACACCTGCATACTCACAGTGCACTGAACCCCACACCCTGCATACACAGTGCACACAACCCCACACTCTGCATACACATAGTGCACACAACCCCACACCTGCATACTCACAGTGCACTGAACACCACACCCTGCATACACACAGTGCACACAACCCCACACTCTGCATACACAGTGCACACAACCCCACACCCGATACACATAGTGCACACAACCCCACACCTGCATACTCACAGTGCACTGAACACCACACCCTGCATACACACAGTGCACACAACCCCACACTCTGCATACACAGTGCACACAACCCCACACCCGATACACATAGTGCACACAACCCCACACCTCGCATACTCACAGTGCACTGAGGCCCACACCCCGCATACACACAGTGCACACAACCCCACACTCCGCATACACACAGTGCACACAACCCCACACTCCGCATACACACAGAGTACACAACCCCACACCTCACTGTCAGTATACATGCTGTGTAGATATTCAAGAACACACGCAAAGGTAATTCTACCCATTTGTCCCTCATCTATGCACTCAGACTGCCCCTAATCTTTCTGTCTCTTTCTCTACCTCTCTGCCGGTTGTCTTTCGCATTATCTATGTGTCTGTCTGTCGGCCTGCATGGCGGCTTCCTGCCTACCATCTTGCCGGTGTAACACTTTGCAAAGGGAAGGCCGCGGGCTGGAATTATGACTTCAGGGACCAAGTGATTTAGGGTCCTGCGTCACGGAAGCATTAATAACCCTATTTGCAAGGAGCCTCAACAAAGACTGCAGCCCTGACCCCATGTACCTAAGTGAAGGTCTCATTAGCAAAACAATGCACAGCTGATCCGCGCGCCTCTCCCGCCTCGGACATCTGAGGTAATGCTGGACACAAGCAGGCGTCGAGGAGGCCAAGAACTGCAGGGGTAAAGCAGAGTTCAAGTCCGAGGCTTGAAAACTGGGGTCACCTTTCCACAAACTAGTATGCGCGGTTTATTATTGGACACACAATTCAGCCACACAATACCATCAGACATATGTACTCTCGAGGGCTACGCGTTCAGCGTTATAATTTATATATTCTTGGATTGTCCTATTTAAAAAAAAAATGTTTTACAGCCCTCAAAGCCAAGAATGTTTGCGCTATAATAACCTACTTTACCGGCCAACAGCAACCACATGGATTTTCGGAACCCAGGTGGCTACATTTCGACAACGCTACTTGTAAAATGAAGCCCTCTTTGACACCAAACATCTGGGCTGTCGGAGCAGTGTGTGAGAGGCCGTCGAGCGCTATTCTGCAGCCCTCTTCCAGGTTATCTACAACTCTTTCCAAGCACATAAGGAGAATATCCTCTGTAAAAACACACAGTGGTTTATTGAACATTTACAACGTTTACACCATCAAATATTAATTAAACTCCACATTTTAAGACGGAAGTGCACACAAATAAATCGCCTTCAAGACTAGAACATCACAACACCAAGGACAAAAACACAACTCCAGAATAGCAATACCAATGGGACACTGCTCATCGGGTCCGTCTCCGGCTAGTCTATAGTATTGATCCATCAATGTTTGTGTCCCGGGGGACGCGCTTCACTCACAGCCGCAGCCGGGAGCCCCTGGACCGCGCGGGTGCAGGCCGACAAGAGAGGCCCTGCACTGGCCTCGGGGTGGGCCCTCTGTGCTCCGGACGGCCTCCACAGGACCGGGGACCCCCGCCTATCCTCACCAGGCCTCTAGTCTGCGGGGTTCTGCGGACATTGCACATAAATAAACCGGACGGTTCCGAACACTGAGGAGAGACGCTGATGGCGGCCCGGGGTTCCGGGGGCCATCAACCGGCCTGAGGGGCTCTGGCCTACCCGGGCCTGAGGGCCGTGGGTTCAAACTGGCGTGGGGGGGGGGGGGGGGGTACGGGACAAACCTGGCATGATGGGTGCAGACGGTGCACTGATGGGAGAGTCACGGGCCTAGCAAGGGCCGGAGAATCACGGATAGACTAGCAGCCCGAGGAGCACGGACAGGGTATGGGATGAGCGCCTCGGGGGTCTCTGTGCGCCACACTATCTCCAGGTGCTGCTCGGACCTTACACCGTCTCCCAGGGCTTGTCGCCCCCGTGCTGCCTGTGGACTCCTGGAGCCCGTGTGTGTGGGGGAGGGGGGGGGAGGCGCGGACCCTGACCCGCCTCGGGGGCCCCTCTGGCACTGCGCTATCCCAAGTGATCCTCGGACCTTACCCCCCCCCCCAGGCCCTCTCGGACCCCGCACTGTCTGTGGGGCTCCCCGGAGCCCGCAGCGGTCTGGCAGCTCCTCGGACTCCTCACCGTCTCTGCGGCTCCTCGGACCCTGCTTGGTGCCGAGGGCCCCTCGGACCCCGCAGCGCCAAGGGCCACAGTCACTGCTTGAGCTCCAGCGCCCAGACGTGCTGCGGCCAGCCAGTCCTGCCCTTGGTTTTCTTGTCGTTGCCGCCGACTGTGCTTTTCAAGAGTTCATTCTGGGGAGAGAGGGAGACAGAAGGCAGCGGTTAGAGGACATCCTGGAGGCGTGTAGGCGCTGACTGAGAAATGCAAAGCAAATAACCATAAAACAATGTACAGTTCCCGTTATTATTTGTGAGCAGATGTGCGCGTAAACTATTGCATTTCACCAAACAATGCTAGATAAAGACATTCCCCGATTTGTCCACCTAGATGCAAAACTCGTCTGTAAAATCCCCCCACACGCCACAACCCGGCACACGGCAGAGCTCACACGGCTCTTTCGGCAGAGGGGCGCGGGAGAACCTAGCAGGACGTCTAACATCTGAAAGAGGGATGACCCGCCTGCATCTGGGGCCGGTTTTTAAGGAAGGGGAAAGTGAAACTGGAGAAAAGTTGTATAAGTTTTTGTCTGGAAAAGCACGGTATCCGTAGGGGCAGCTGGAGTGCACGAGGTATTTAAAAATGTAGGAGTTAATGTAAACGCAGGGACCTGCAAGTCACATCTGTGTCCCCTGAAAACACAAGCCACGTCTTCGGTAAAACTGTGCCACGCACCGATCGCTGCCCCAGTGTTTTCAGGCATTTCGCCCTCGAATGACCGGGGACCGGAGCTGTGGATTTGGACGAGCCCCCATCCCCCAAAGCTGCAACTCTATCTAGGACTGTCAAACTGCAAAGCACAGCCCTACAAACCACAGCTCAGACTGCTCCGTGGAAGAGCCCGCGCACCGACAAGCACCTAACCCACGTCTCACAAGATATTACCGTGCATGCATCACTTGTGAGATACTCACGCAACCAGAAACTTCACAGAAAAAAATGCCCATGGGTTTTCAAAAATGCCCTGGAAGTACACACTGGCGATTCTGTATCACTGATATGTTGAATAATTCCAGTGAATGCTTAACGTGTGTACATTATGCCATAAGCATGTTTATACAACAGATCATTGTAAGAGCACAAGTATGCACGATTCTGCTGCACGTCATTCAGTCTGTCCAACATCTGCACGCGAGCTCGAATCACAACCACTGCGCTCGCGCCCACACAGCACCAACGTGCACGCACGGCCCGTGTTAAACAACGCTAAACAACTGTGACATTCATTTCACGTCCTGATGAATGCACACAAAAAGAAAAGAAAAATGTTCGTCAGTCGAATGAAGGTAAATTAACGATCTGAACTACCATTTAACTAAAAATATATTTGCAATCGGGACGTGAAATATTGATTTTTGTAATTATCAAAATGTTTCTTTACAAGAGCCTATATTTCTCAAGCCGTTCCAGAGCCTCTTAATGCCCGGGTAAAACTGGGCATATTCCAGGCCGTGTTTCACCTTCTCGTTGAATGAACTCAGTTCCACGGTTAGGTCAATAAATCCTGCTAAATATCGCAGGGAATCACTCTCTTGCGTGGGGGCTGCGGAGGTCGACAGTGACTGAGCTATGTGCAGGCAAATCCGTATTAATGAAAGACGGGTCGTGGGAGTAGCGCACTCAGCGCCTGGGGAGCCGTTCACCGGGTCACTAAATAATGACGAATACATGCACGTTGTCTGCACGCAGTATCATTGCATTATGTCTGTATGTGAGTGTTGGAGCATGCATGTAAGTGTGTATATGTGTGCGTGTATGTGTCTGTGCGTATATATATATGCGCGTGTATCTATCTAATTTATTTTGACACGCAGAGAATTATATTTTATTTATTAATTTAATTATATATATATATAATTAAATAAAATATAATTCTCTGCATATATATATATATATATATATATATATATATATATAGAGAGAGAGAGAGCGAGAGAGAGAGAGAGAGAATTTGACCCGTGACCAGACAAATATAAAATTTACCAAACCAAATCTGTTTCCGTAAAGGCCCGCATGGCTACCATGGAGAGTTTTATGTATTGCACGTTTAATATTATTTTCAATCAATGGTTGCGTTTCACATCCAGCCCAAAGAAGGCTCTGTTGATATACGATCACTTCTGGGCGCTATAACCAGAGTGATGCTGCCACACCATGACCTAAGCATCTTTCAGTGCGCAGCAGGGGACACGTGTGAATTCACAAGAAGCGTATCACGAGGTGGGTGAGTGCGGCGAGCATCAGAAACTGTTGTGAGGGAAGGGACCCCTCTGGAAGAGGGCGAAGAACTTGTTTTGGCAGACCACGCTTGTTCTGCTGCCCCCACACATGGAGTCCAAGGGAGGGGTCTGTGAGAGAGACCCCCTACTCTAGCAAACAACTCCGAGCTGGCCGCAGCAAACGCAACTCGTCTGTATGCTCCCTCAGAGTATGAGGACTACCCCCCTACACTGCCTCACGGGATCAGAACACCCCAGCAGACTGGCCACAATTGCCCTTCCCTCACTATCAGCCTTTGTGTTTCACGCAGTGTATTCCGCTAACCGCCTCCCCAATCGCAGCCAGTGGATGTAGGAATGAATCCCACCCACCGCAACCTTGGAAGCACAGACAGCTCTGACCCCTTCGACTCTCCACTCCCGGGTCTCTCTGGACCCACTGACTCTCACCCCCCCCCCCCCCACGCACACTCAGGATCTCTCTCACTGACTCCCCTCGAGAACTCGCCCACAACCCTGTTTTCTTGGCTGACAGAGCTCGGGCCTCCTCTGCCCCCGGTGCCCCACTTACCCCCTCATCCTTCCTCCTGGTGCAGACAGTCCAGTCCTACCCTGTACTCTGGAGCAGGCCCCACTCCCCGGCCCCGGCCCCTCACCTCCCCACCCGCACCAGCTCCTCACCAGCTCCTTCTTGCGCTTGTCCTCCTTGCCGTCGGCCCGCTTGAGGTCGGCGCGGAAGGCCTCTGCCTCGCTCTGCTCGTCCTTGGCCAGCAGGTCCATGAGGTAGGCGATGTAGCTGGTGGCCAGGCGCAGCGTCTTGATCTTGGAGAGCTTGGTGTCGGCCGGCACGTTGGGGATGCACTCTCGCAGCTCGGCGAAGGCACTGTTGATGCTCTGCGTGCGCCGCCGCTCCTTGCGGTTGGCAGTGCCCCTGCGCTTCACCGGCCGAGAGCCCAGCAAGCCCACGCCACCCCCGGCCGGGCCCCCGGGCCCGCATAGCTCCAGACCCCCGCCGCCGCCCCCGTACTCCGGGCTGTACGGGGCGCCCGGCCCGTAGTCAGGGGGTGAGAGCTCCGGGTGACCGATGAGCCAGCCGTGGAAATAGGGGCCCTCTTCATGGCAGCGCCCGGCGGCTCCCGCGGCCGAGAAGGGGTAGCCCTCGTGGTGGTGGTGCACCGCCGGGTGGTGGTGGTGCGGGAAGCCCCCCACCAGGCTCATGTCCGGGCCCTCCCAGGGGCCGCCCCTGCGCGGGTCCCCCTCTGTCCTCAAAGCCGTATCCAGCTCCCCATAGGCCGCGGCACCCGCCCCCCGCTGCTCGCCGGGGGGCGTGAATGTTGTCCTGCGGCCTCCCCGGCACCACCACCGCCGCGCCTGGGAGCCCAGCGCGCCCACTGACGCGCCCTGCCGGGACTAGGCGCTTACCACTCGCCTAGCGCCGAGCTCGGTTTCAAGGGCTTTCCGTAGACCCTTCTGTTTTCGGGGTTATTCCCAGTACCCCTCGTCCATAGCTCCTTGGGGCTTGGGTCCTTGCGTGCTGCTGGTGTCCTTTCTCCAGGAGGGGTCACTGCGCCATCCCTGCTGTCCCTCTCGGCTTTAACCCGGGCTGTCTCCGTGCAACAGACACCTGGCAGCTCATGGGAGCAGCTCGTGTCCCCGAGGGGGTGCGTTGCTCATTATTATTGTTGTTATCACCGGGTTGTCTCGGCGCAGACAGCGTGTGGAGCACTGCAGGCGGCACCAGTCGAGGTTCACCACTGGCCCAGACTTCCCAGCCCATTCCTCCATGTACAGCCACATGTCCAGGGCCCGAGGGGTTAATATATGTCGTCAGAGCCGGGCCCGGCCAGTCAGGGCCTAGGAGGGGCGCGGCCCAGGAGGCAGCAGTGAAGGGCCTTTCATGTGCACTGCACTAATTGTGGGCTCCGCCCCCGGGGCCGGCTGTGAATCCGTCTACAGAATACAACGACACTGTCCGAAATATAGAGATGTGCACATATTTGTGTTCCTTGGTGGAGATTAATGAGAGGGCTAAGGCTGTATAACATGCAATAATACATCATCAACCTGGAGAGTCACCAAAATGAGCTGTACCCCATGTCAGTGAGGAACCCCAGTACCGTAGAAGAATCCAAGAACCAGTGCTGTACCCCTGGGTAACAGCTGCACCCATTTGTGCAATTTGTACTCACACTACAGGAACAGCACCCCCGTGCCAGACACGAACCCATGTGGTACCGAGAGCCTACATGCTAAAGATGACTCCCTGTGCCAGAGTTGCACCCATGACCAGAGCTGAGCGCGTGTCAGAGCCGCACCTATTTGTGCAAGTGCTGCACCGTTTGCGATAATGCTGCCCCTCACTGCAAGAGCTGCGCCTCTATGCCAGTGCTGCACCCCTGTGTGAGAGGTGCAGGTCTGTGCTGCACCCCTTTGTGCCAGAGCTGCACTCCAGTGTTGCACCCTTCGTACCAGTGCTGCACATCTGTGCTAGGCCTTCAGCCCTGTGTCAGAACTGCACCCTCTTGTGTCAGAGCTGGAGCCTCTGCGACAGTTTTGCACCCTGTGTTACAGAACAGTACCCCCTGTACCAGAACTGCGCCCCCTTTGTGATAGAGCTGCACCCCTTGTACCAGCGCTGCACCCCTGGTACCAGAGCTGCACCCCTTGTACCAGAGCTGCACCCCTGGTACCAGAGCTGCACCCCTGTGTACCACAGGTGCACCCCTTTGTGCCAGAGCGGACCCCCTTGTACCGGAGCTGCACCCCCGTCTGCCAGAGCTGCACCCCTTGTACCAGAGCTGCACCCCTTTGTGCCAGAGCTGCACCCCTTGTACCAGAGCTGCACCCCCATGTGCCAGAGCTGCACCCCCTGTACCAGAGCTGCACCCCTTGTACCAGAGCGGCCCCCCTTGTACCAGAGCTGTACCCCCGTGTGCCAGAGCTGCACCCCTTGTACCAGAGCTGCACCCCTTGTACCAGAGCTGCACCCCCGTGTGCCAGAGCTGCACCCCTTTGTGCCAGAGCGGCACCCCTTGTACCAGAGCTGCACCCCCGTGTGCCAGAGCTGCACCCCTTTGTGCCAGAGCGGCACCCCTTGTACCAGCGCTGCACCCCTGGTACCAGAGATGCACCCCTTGTACCAGAGCTGCACCCCGTGTGCCAGAGCTGCACCCCTGTGTACCACAGGTGCACCTATTTGTGCCAGAGCTGCACCCCTTGTACCAGAGCTGCACCCCTTGTGCCAGAGCTGCACCCCGTGTGCCAGAGCTGCACCCCTGTGTACCACAGGTGCACCCCTTTGTGCCGGAGCGGCACCCCTTGTACCAGAGCTGCACCCCCGTCTGCCAGAGCTGCACCCCCTGTATTAGAGCTGCACCCCCTGTACCAGAGCTGCACCCCTTGTACAAGAGCGGCCCCCCTTGTACCAGAGCTGCACCCCCGTGTGCCAGAGCTGCACCCCTTGTGCCAGAGCTGCACCCACTGTGCCAGAGCTGCACCCCTGGTACCAGAGCTGCACCCCTGTGTACCACAGGTGCACCCCTTTGTGCCAGAGCGGCACCCCTTGTACCAGAGCTGCACCCCCGTCTGCCAGAGCTGCACCCCCTGTACCAGAGCTGCACCCCTTGTACCAGAGCAGCCCCCCTTGTACCAGAGCTGCACCCCCGTGTGCCAGAGCTGCACCCCTTGTGCCAGAGCTGCACCCCTGGTACCAGAGCTGCACCCCTGTGTACCACAGGTGCACCCCTTTGTGCCAGAGCGGCCCCCCTTGTACCGGAGCTGCACCCCCGTCTGCCAGAGCTGCACCCCTTTGTGCCAGAGGTGCACCCCTTCGTGCTAAAGCTGCATCCCTTGTACCGGAGCTGCACACCTTGTGCCAGAGCGGCCCCCCTTGTACCAGAGCTGCACCCCTTGTGCCAGAGCTGCACCCATTGTACCAGAGCTGCACCCCTGTGTACCAGGAGTGCACCCCTTTGTGCCAGAGCGGCACCCCTTGTACCAGAGCTGCACCCCATGTGCCAGAGCTGCACCCATTGTACCAGAGCTGCACCACCGTGTGCCAGAGCTGCACCCCGTGTACCAGAGCTGCACCCCGTGTGCCAGAGCTGCACCACCGTGTGCCAGAGCTGCACCCCTTGTACCAGAGCTGCACCCCGTGTGCCAGAGCTGCACCACCGTGTGCCAGAGCTGCACCCCTTGTGCCAGAGCTGCACTCCCCGTCCAGCCTGCACCCTCTGTGCCAGGTCCGCGCGCAGCCTGCTCTCACAAGAGGGGCACGGTTCACCCACTTGGTAAGACTCTGCAGACTGTAACTCGGGTCCAGGGAGGGGTACGGCCCGGGCGGCCCCCGCACAGACCCGGCTCTGGTCAATCTCTTCCGCGCGCACGTGCATGCAAGCTCTCAGTACAGATCTGAGGGAACTCAGAGGACTTTGAGGACGGAGTGCGTCGCACAGACCCTGGACTCTGCGGCCGCTTAACAACTGCTGCCGAGGTTGCCCTGCAGGTAATAATAATAATAATAATGTCTCTATTTTGTCTGAACGGGATGCAACGCAGACGTTCGCCCATATTCCAGATACTTTACCTCAGGCTCGCGCAGTGTCCGTTATAAGGGCCTGAATTAGAATGGTGACGGATACCCCGAATAACGCCTCCGCCGAAATCTAAATCAGGCCCTTGAGTGCCCATGTAAATGCCGCTCTTCTATCACCTGAGGACCAGCTTAGCTTTAAATGTTCTCAGTTAAGGCAGGCAAAGGTATTGGGGTCAGGGACGTACAGGATTTGTACAGGATCACTCTGTGTGTTGATTTGTGGCTAAACCGGGATTTCTGTTTTCAGAGCGCAAAAGCAGTTGAATTAACGAGTCCAATGAAGTGCTGACTAATCATTGAGCAGAGCTCGGTGTGCTCGCCTGGCCATCTTGCCATTCACCAATGTTCTTCTGTTTCCGATAACAAATATACATATGACAAAATATGCAGCTGAAAAAAAGCGTAGTAACCCATCCCTCCAGCCCTCACTCCGCGTCCCAGAAAAGGCACAACGGTTCGCGAGTTGTCGGGGAACGGGGCAGGACGCTGAATTAAAATGAAAGCCAACAGAAGCTTTGAACTTGTTAAGCCACGCGTGACATTCAGGGCTTGGGTGGGAACACTAGACGGGCAAGTGGCATCTTCTTTTTAGAAGAATATACCCCAGTGAGGGTGTACCACACACTGCGTGCACCAGTGCGAGCAGATGGAACACGCAGGCCGCACTGCTGCACTTAATTGTCCAGTGTGATGGGGTGTACCACGCACTGTTTCTGGGTGTCTACTCCAGTGCAAGCAGAACGAACGCGCATCGCTGCCCTGTATTGTCCAGTACGGTCAGCCATGGGGTATACCACGTACTGTACTACGGGTGTGTACCCCAGTGCAGACAGAGCGGGCGCGCATTGCTGCCCTGTATTGTCCAGTGTGGACAGCCATGGGTTATACCACGCACTGTACTCTGGGTGAGTACCCCCGTGCAGACAGAGCGAGCGCGCATTGCTGCCCTGTATTGTCCAGTGTGGACAGCCACTGTACTCTGGGTGAGTACCCCCGTGCAGACAGAGCGAGCGCGCATTGCTGCCCTGTATTGTCCAGTGTGGACAGCCATGGGGTATACCACGCACTGTACTCTGGGTGAGTACCCCCGTGCAGACAGAGCGAGCGCGCATTGCTGCCCTGTATTGTCCAGTGTGGACAGCCATGGGGTATACCACGCACTGTACTCTGGGTGAGTACCCCCGTGCAGACAGAGCTAGCGAGCATTGCTGGCCTGTATTGTCCAGTGTGGACAGCCATGGGGTATACCACCACTGTACTACGGGTGTGTACCCCAGTGCAGACAGAGCGAGCGCGCATTGCTGCCCTGTATTGTCCAGTATGGAGAGCCATGGGGTATACCACCACTGTACTACGGGTGTGTACCCCAGTGCAGACAGAGCGAGCGCGCATTGCTGCCCTGTATTGTCCAGTATGGACAGCCATGGGGTATACCACGTACTGTGCCCCGGGGGTGTACCCCAGTGCAGACAGAGCGAGCGCGGTTGCTGCCCTGTATTGTCCAGTGTGGACAGCCATGGGGTATACCACGTACTGTACTCTGGGTGAGTACCCCGTCCCCCGTGCAGACAGAGCGAGCGCGGATTGCTGCCCTGTATTGTCCAGTGTGGACAGGCATGCCAGCAGGGCCCTGTGAACTGTGAATTATGCGCCAGGACGCCCTGCCGTGGGCGCTGAGCGCTCCCACACACAGGCGCGGCCGCCAGAGTGTGAGGGTGACTCGGTCAAGCGCAGAGCGCAGGCTCGCATAATAGACTCAGCCCCCCCCAGTATGAGATAAAGAACACGGGCTATAAAGATAAAGGTGCCCAGCTCAGCTGATTGATCATTGGAAGATCAGATACCAGGAAAGTACCCCGCCCCCGTCACAAATATTAAACTTAGAACGTCGCTTCTGTTTCGAATATCACAAATACATAAAAAGCACATTCATGTTCCGCGCACTGGCGTACAATGGAGTACAGGACCCGGGCACTAGAATTGTGGTGAATTGAAAACGTGACCTTGCGAACCTCACTAAACTTGGCGCTGATAAATTGTGAAACTTAATGTAATTAGGCTGAATTAACACCTCACTGCAACTGTCGTAGATTTAACTTGTGAAAATTACTGGGCTTGGACTGGATTCACTTGCAAACCTCGCTGAGTTTGGACCGAATTAACTTGAATAGACTTGTAGATGAATTAACTTGTGAACCTTTCAAAACGTGACCCCAGTAACCTGCGAACCTCCTTGGATTTAGAGTTGATCTGCGAATAAAGGACTCCGAACCTTATTAGAGTGGCCGTTGATTTGCGGGTAAAAGTTTCCGACCCCCGCTATATTTGCAGCTGAGTTGCGGATATAACACCGAGAAACCAGCCAGACTTACGGCTGAATGACGCCGCGGATCTCGCTTACTGCTTGAACAAAGAATCGCGAACAGCAGTGGACTTGCGGGAGAAATGCGAATGAAAACGTGTGAATTTAGAAATACATTTATCCTTAATAGATATCTACCTAGAGTTCTACATAAACTCCTTGATACAGTTCCCTTTAGATGGATTCCAAAAATAAATAGGCCCACGTTGTTTCCTTTCTCGAAGACTATCTCAGGACAAGTTGTGTATCAACTGTGATAAAGTGGTCGTTTTATGCGAAAGAGGGCAGGGCCAGGTACTTTCATTCAACTATTGTCTGTTGCCAATGTGCTCAGACAGGGTCCTGTTCTAAGGGTTAAACGCGACAAGTAATTGTAGTTCACAGCATACAGCAGGACACTCTGATCAGCCGAAATAAAGGACAGTAGACTTCGAGCTTACCCTTTCCAGCTGTACACTATAATATTAAACACCCACTGATTCGGTGGGCTTGCTATAGGGGAGTACAGCCCGCTGCTCCCCAGCCAGAGGGGTTTCCACAGGTAAGTGCAGCTAAGGTACCCGTGGTTCCTCCGCGGTTCTGCACTTCCTTCCGCGGTTCTGCCACTAAGTGCCGATCCTGCGCTGTCTCGTGTCCTTGGGACAGTGATGCAGCTGAGGCCGCCAGAGGAGAGCTCCAGTCACACCCTCCCCGCTACGAAGCACCGTGCCGAGGTGACACTGTTATTATTTCCGTAAGGGAGTGCTACAGCGGCGCTATATTTTGTCAGGCACCTAGAGTGGTGACGTGTTCCGTAGCACAGAGGGCTGAAGCTGCACTTTATTTTGTTCTGTAGAAAAGAGTGTTGAAATGACACAGATTTTTTTGTTTTGTAGCTGAGAATGTTAAAGTGACACTGTATTTGTTGCGCGGGAAAGCGCTGAAGTAGCGTTGTGCCGTGTTTTGCACCTAAGAGTGTATTTTGTTCTGTTCCAGATGGTGACGGCAGGGCACTTCATTCAGTTCTCCAGTGCCGACCCTGCACTGCATTTCGTCCTGTTACAAGATGTTAAAACCTCACTGTATTTTGCACCGATCCCGGGAGTCTTGGAGTGTGTCCTGTGTTCTGTCCTGTAGCAGGAGGGGTTGCCCTGTCGGAAGTTGTGAAAGAGACGCTGCATTTTGTTCTGTAGCCCGAGTTTGTAGTGTCCATGTTTTATTCCTCGCAGCGGCGTGTTTAAGAGCTGCAGGTTTGTTCTGCAGCAGGGGATGTAGTGTCCTTGTATTTTGCCCTGTATTAGTCTGTTAAAGAGATGTGGTGGTTTGTTCTGTAGCAGAAGCTTGTAGTGTTCATGTATTTTGCCCTGTAGTAGGGCGTTAAAGAGACTTCGGGCATATTATCAAGGGCTCTATCGCCGCTTTAGCGGGACTTTTTCCCGCTAAAGCGGCGATAATTCTAACGCCCTATTAGCAAGCTGTCGCTAACTGCTGTTAGCGACAGCTTCTAAGCGATAGCGACCGGGTTGGGTGCCGCTTTGCATGCCAGCGATATTTATCGCTAATGGCATGCAAAGTAGGCGTTCCCAACCTAAGCGACTGAAACAGTCGCTAAGCTCGCTATCGCCTATTAGCGAGGCAGGGAGGTGATTAACGAACCAGCGCTAAACACGTTTAGCGCTTGTTTGTTAACGCCTGGTCTCACCCTGACTTAGCCATGTAATCCAATGGGAGGTGGATTACATGGCTAAATCCCCTCGCCCTATCGCCAAGCTAACACTGGTCACAGTGTGAATATCGCTTGTTTTCAAGCGATATTCACACTGTTCTCAGGGTTTCTATCGCTTTGGAGATAAGCGTTGCTGATAGCACGCTATCTCCGCGATAGAAACCTGCGATAACCGGCGATAATTATCCTAGCGCTAACTGCGCTTAGCGATAATTATCGCCGGTTATTGCTAATAGGCCCCTTCGTGTTTTGTTCGGCAGTAGGGGCTTGTAGTGTCCATATATTTTGCCCTGTAGGAGGTTGTTAAGAGCTGTTGTGTTTTGTTCTGTATCGGGAGCTTGCAGTGTCCATGTATTTTGCTTCTAGGTGGTTGTTAAAGTGATGCTGCTGTGTTTTTTTCTGTTGCAGGAGCTTGTAGTGTTCATGTATTTTGACCTGTAGTAGTTTGTTAAAGATATGTTGAGTTCTGTAGCGGGGGCTTGTAGTGTCCATGTATTGTGCCCTGTAGTAGGGTGTTAAAGAGACGCCGTGTTTTGTTCTGTAGTAGAGAGAGCTGAGGGGATACCATCTGTTTGTTCTTCAGCGGAGTGCCGAGCTTACACTACAGTTTGTTCTGAAGCAAAGGGTTGAAATATCCCGCTTTTGAATTCTGTAGGAGAGAATGTTGAAATGAAGCTTCGTTTTGTTGTGTCGCGGTGATTGTGAAGAATTCCAATTGGATTCTGTTGTGCAACACAAACGTTGTATTCGTTCCCTCGCAGAATGCCGAGCTGAGTTCTGGTGTGTTCTCCAGCAAAGTGTCGAACGTGAACTGCGCTTTGATCACTAGTAGAGCGAAGCGGTGTCACTGCACTTTTTATTAGAATGTTCCATCTGCACTGCACGCTGTTCTGCTGCAGCTACACTCTGTTGTTGTTCTGTACCATAGTCTGGAAGTTTATCTGTATTATGTTTATTCAAAAAGTGCTGAAGTGAGTTTGTACTTCGAACTACAGTCGAATGCTGAATGGACCCTCTGTTTTGTTCTTGGGAACACAGAACGTAAACTGCACTATGTTCTGCGACACCAGCGATGTGACCTTACACTATGTGTAAGCAGTAGCAGTGAGGAGACACCGCGTTCTCTCGAGGTGAGATAACGGTAAAGTCACACTGCGTGTTGTTAAGTAGCAGTGAAGCGACCCAGCGTCCTCTGCGTGTGATACAACGATGACGTCACACTGCGTGTTGTTAAGTAGCAGTGAAGCGACCCAGCGTCCTCTCCGTGTGACACAACGATGACGTCACACTGCGTGTTGTTAAGTAGCAGTGAAGCGACCCAGCGTCCTCTCCGTGTGACACAACGATGACGTCACACTGCGTGTTGTTAAGTAGCAGTGGAGCGACCCAGCGTCCTCTCCGTGTGACACAACGATGACGTCACACTGCGTGTTGTTAAAGGTCAAGTGACAGTGTACCTTGTTCTATGGCACAATGATCAAATGACTGTAGTTTATTCAAAGAACGTTGAGGTCACCTGTGTTTTTTGCGTAGTAGTGGCTGAAGGAAAGCCCTGTTTTTATTTTGTATCGTACAAAGTCGAAATTACAACGTGTACCATATTAGTGAAAGTAAGTGCCCTACAAATGCACGCAAGATAACATGAAACAATAACGCACCGTGGCAGAGAGTGTTGAGGACAGGCCGTATTTTCAGTTCGGCAGTAGAGCTTGTTGAAGTGACACTATTCAGATCTGGACAACATACTCCTGAAGTTAAAATGTATTTTGCTCGATAGCAGAGAGCGGCGTTACAATGCACTCTGCTCTATTTCACACAATGTCGAAGTTACACCCTATTTTACTCGATAGCCGAGGATGTCGAAGTGACCCTGTATATCTATTTTGTATCAGAAACTCTTGCAGTTAGACTATATTTTGATCGGTAGCAGAGAGTGTTGAGGTGACCCTGTATATATTGTATCAGAAAACCTTGAAGTTACATTGTATTTTGCTTGATCGCAGAGAGTGATGAGGTGACCCTGTATGTACTGTATCAAAAACATGTTTTAGTTACAATGTATTGTGCTAATGGCAGAGAATTTTTAGCCTCGTGTTGGCTGTCTTAAATTTTTATTCATGTATGTATTGTCTGTTTGTTTTAAAATTTTGCTGGTATTTTTATTTTGTTCTTTTATGGATATTTTCTTATCCGAATAAAGATGAATTGAATTGAATTGAATATATATATATATATATATTCAGAAGTGTTGCAGTTACATTGTATTTTGCTGGTAGCAGAAAGCGTCGAGCCGACCCTGTACATTTATTTTATATCGGACAATGTTGAAGTCACAATGCTGTTTGCTCGGGAGCACAGAGTGCTGGGGTGACACCGTACATTTGCCTCATATAAGCCATTTTGTGAGGTAGCAGAAGGCACCGAGGTGACCTTGTATATTTGGGTCATACAAGGTCATTTGCTCGATAGCAGAGAGCGCTGAGGTGACCCTGTATATTTATTTTGAATCAGATAATGCTAAATTCACAATGCTGGTGCTGAGGCGACACTGTATATTTGTCTCATATAAGGTATGTTGCCCGGTAGGTAGCAGAGAGTGCTGAGGTGACCCTGTATATTAGTCTCATACAAGACACTTTGCCCGGTAGTAGGGAGTGCTGACATGGCCGTGTATACTTGTCTCAAGGTATGTTGCTCGGTACAAGGGCGTGTTGAGGCGACCCTGTATTTTTATTCTATATCAGATGAGGCTAAAGTTCCAGTGTGTTTTGTTTAGCAGCAGAGTGCAGTATTTACCCTGTGTACCCTTCTGTGGCTGGCGGCAGAGTGCAGTATTTACCCTGTGTATCCTTCTGTGGCAGGCAGCAGAGTGCAGTATTTACCCTGTGTACCCTTCTGTGGCAGGCAGCACAGTGCAGTATTTACCCTGTGTACCCTTCTGTGGCAGGCAGCAGAGTGCAGTATTTACCCTGTGGACCCTTCTGTGGCAGGCGGCAGAGTGCAGTATTTACCCTGTGTACCCTTCTGTGGCAGGAAGCAGAGAGCAGTATTTACCCTGTGCACCCTTCTTTGGCAGGAAGAATAGTGCAGTATTTATCCCTCTGCATCCTTCTGTGGCAGGCGGCAGAGTGCAGTATTTAGCCTGTGCACCCTTCTGTGGTAGGCGCCAGAGTGCAGTATTTATACCTGTGCACCCTTCTGTGGCAGGCGGCAGAGTGCAGTATTTACCCTGTGCACCCTTCTATGGCAGGCAGCAGAGTGCAGTATTTACCCTGTGCACCCTTCTGTGGCAGGTGGCAGAGTGCAGTATTTACCCTGTGCACCCTTCTGTGGCAGGCGGCAGAGTGCAGTATTTACCCTGTGGACACTTCTGTGGCAGGCGGCAGAATGCAGTATTTACCCTGTGTACCCTTCTGTGGCAGGCGGCAGAGTGCAGTATTCACCCCGTGCACCCTTCTATGGCAGGCGGCAGAGTGTAGTATTTACCTCGTGTACCCTTCTGTGGCAGGCGGCAGAGTGCAGTTTTTACCCTGTGCACCCTTCGTTGGCATGCGGCAGAGAGCAGTATTTAACCCGTGCACCCTTCTGTGGCAGGCGGCAGAGTGCAGTATTTACCCCATGGACCCTTCTGTGGGAGGCGGCACAGTGCAGTATTTACCCCGTGTACCCTTCTGTGGCAGGCGGCACAGTGCAGTATTTACCCCGTGTACCCTTCTCTGGCAGGCAGCAGAGTGCAGTATTTACCCCGTGTACCCTTCTGTGACAAGCAGCAGAGGGCAGTATTTACCCTGTGTACCCTTCTGTGGCAGGAAGCAGAGGGCAGTATTTACCCCATGGACCCTTCTGTGGCAGTCAGCAGAGTGCAGTATTTACCCCGTGTACCCTTCTGTGGCAGGCAGCAAGAGTGCAGTATTTACCCCGTGTACTCTTCTGTGGCAGGCAGCAGAGTGCAGTATTTACCCCGTGTACCCTGTTGTGGCAGGCGGCGGAGTGCGGTATTTACCCTGTGTATCCTTCTGTGGCAGGCAGCAGAGTGCAGTATTTACCCCATGTACCCTTCTGTGGCAGGCAGCAGAGGGCAGTATTTACCCCGTGCACCCTTCTGCGGCAGGCAGCAGAGGGCAGTATTTATCTTGTGGACCCTTCTGTGGCAGGCGGCAGAGTGCGGTATTTACCCTGTGTATCCTTCTGTGGCAGGCCGCAGAGGGCAGTATTTACCCTGTGTACCCTTCTGCGGCAGGCAGCAGAGGGCAGTATTTACCCTGTGTACCCTTCTGTGGCAGGCAGCAAGAGTGCAGTATTTACCCCGTGTACCCTTCTGTGGCAGGCAGCAGAGTGCAGTATTTACCCTGTGTACCCTTCTGTGGCATGTGGCAGAGGGCGGTATTTACCCTGTGTAACCTTCTGTGGCAAGCAGCAGAGGGCTGTGTTTACCCAGTGTACCCTTCTGTGGCACGTAGCAGAGGGCAGTATTTACCCCGGGTACCCTTCTGTGTCAGGCGACAGAGGGCGGTATTTACCCCATGTACCCTTCTGCGGCAGGCAGCAGATGGCGGTATTTACCCTGTGGACCCTTCTGTGGAAGGCGGCAGAGTGCAGAATTTACCCCGTGTACCCTTCTGTGGCAGGCGGCAGAGGGCGGTATTTACCCCTTGCACCCTTCTGTGTCAAGCAGCAGAGGGCGGTATTTACCCCGTGCACCCTTCTGTGGCAAGCAGCAGAGGGTGGTATTTACCCAGTGTACCCTTCTGTGGCTAGCAGCAGAGGGTGTTATTTACCCAGTGTACCCTTCTGTGGCAGGCGGCAGAGTGCTGTATTTACCCTGTGGACCCTTCTGTGGCAGGCGGCAGAGTGCAGTATTTACCCTGTGGACACTTCTGTGGCAGGCGGCAGAGTGCAGTATTTACCCTGTGTACCCTTCTGTGGCAGGCGGCAGAGTGCAGTATTTACCCCGTGCACCCTTCTGTGGCAAGCAGCAGAGGGCGGTATTTACCCTGTGCACCCTTCTGTGTTAAGCAGCAGAGGGCGGTATTTACCCCGTGCACCCTTCTGTGGCTAGCAGCAGAGGGCGGTATTTACCCTGTGTACCCTTCTGTGGCTAGCAGCAGAGGGCGGTATTTACCCAGTGTACCCTTCTGTGACAGGCGGCAGAGTGCAGTATTTACCCTGTGTACCCTTTTGTGGCAGGCAGCAGTGGGCGGTATTTACCCAGTGTACCCTTCTGTGGCTAGCAGCAGAGGG
The DNA here is from genome assembly GCA_963921515.1 of Calotriton arnoldi. Classification (NCBI taxonomy): domain Eukaryota; kingdom Metazoa; phylum Chordata; class Amphibia; order Caudata; family Salamandridae; genus Calotriton; species Calotriton arnoldi. The sequence goes on along the minus strand of CAWUFW010016392.1, from coordinate 197,174 downwards.
CGGTAATTACCCAGTGTACCCTTCTGTGGCAGAGTGCAGTATTTACCCTGTGGACACTTCTGTGGCAGGCGGCAGAGTGCAGTATTTACCCTGTGTACCCTTCTGTGGCAGGCGGCAGAGTGCAGTATTTACCCCGTGCACCCTTCTGTGGCAAGCAGCAGAGGGCGGTATTTACCCCGTGCACCCTTCTGTATCAAGCAGCAGAGGGCGGTATTTACCCCGTGCACCCTTCTGTGGCTAGCAGCAGAGGGCGGTATTTACCCAGTGTACCCTTCTGTGGCTAGCAGCAGAGGGCGGTATTACCCGTGGCTAGCAGCAGAGGGCGGTATTTACCCAGTGTACCCTTCTGTGACAGGCGGCAGAGTGCAGTATTTACCCTGTATACCCTTCTGTGGCAGGCGGCAGAGTGCAGTATTTACCCCGTGCACCCTTCTGTGGCAAGCAGCAGAGGGCGGTATTTACCCAGTGTAACCTTCTGTGGCTAGCAGCAGAGGGCGGTATTTACCCCGTGCACCCTTCTGTGTCTAGCAGCAGAGGGCGGTATTTACCCCGTGTACCCTTCTGTGGCTAGCAGCAGACGGCAGTATTTACCTAGTGTATCCTTCTGTGTCAGGCGGCAGAGTGCTGTATTTACCCCGTGCACCCTTCTGTGGCTAGCAGCAGAGGGCGGTATTTACCCAGTGTACCCCTCTGTGGCTAGCAGCAGAGGGCGGTATTTACCCAGTGTACCCTTCTGTGGCAGGTGGCAGAGTGCTGTATTTACCCCATGCACCCTTCTGTGGCAGGCGGCAGAGTGCTGTATTTACCCTGTGGACCCTTCTGTGACAGGCGGCAGAGTGCAGTATTTACCCCGTGTACCCTTCTGTGACAGGCGGCAGAGGGCAGTATTTACCCCGTGCACCCTTATGTGGCTAGCAGCAGAGGGCGGTATTTACCCAGTGTACCCTTCTGTGGCTAGCATCAGAGGGCGGTATTTACCCAGTGTACCCTTCTGTGACAGGCGGCAGAGTGCAGTATTTACCCCGTGTACCCTTCTGTGGCAGGTGGCAGAATGCAGTATTTACCCCGTGCACCCTTCTGTGGCAAGAAGCAGAGGGTGGTATTTACCCAGTGTAACCTTCTGTGGCTAGCAGCAGAGGGCGGTATTTACCCCGTGCACCCTTCTGTGTCTAGCAGCAGAAGTCGGTATTTACCCCGTGTACCCTTCTGTGGCTAGCAGCAGAGGGCGGTATTTACCCAGTGTACCCTTCTGTGGCAGGCGGCAGAGTGCTGTATTTACCCCGTGCACCCTTCTGTGGCTAGCAGCAGAGGGCGGTATTTACCCAGTGTACCCTTCTGTGGCAGGTGGCAGAGTGCTGTATTTACCCCGTGCACCCTTCTGTGGCAGGCGGCAGAGTGCTGTATTTACCCTGTGGACCCTTCTGTGACAGGCGGCAGAGTGCAGTATTTACCCCGTGTACCCTTCTGTGACAGGCGGCAGAGGGCAGTATTTACCCCGTGTACCCTTCTGTGGCAGGCATCCTCGATGATAACCGGCCTTGTGTTCTGTAAAGGAGATTTGAAGTGAAGCTGTACTTCCTTTTCTAGGACACTACACATCCCTCATAGGGTATGTTATGATATAGCGGCCAGCCTACATAGTATTACAGTTTCTTCCATCGCATAATTGCACATTTAATAGACAGTGAAACACTTCATTACGTACAAATGATAATAAAACCGCATTAAATCATCAATATTGGTCCCCACACCGGGCACTTTCACGAAGGCAGCGCCTTATCCACTTAAAACATATTTAATGTAAAGCTCATTACAATCAAAGGCGATGTACACATTTTGTAAAACCGCGTCACTCAGCGAAGAGGGATCCGTGTGGTGCGGGCACGGACGAGCTTCACCTCCCTGTGTAATGCTGAGCTGTGTGCCTGTGTCGTCGCAGACACCACATAGAACATGGGTACTCACAAACTTTCTCTCGGGGGCCAAATTTACAGTGTGGTTTGTGGCCGAGGGCCGCACCGGTGGGGGCAGGGTCAGTGGGGGAGGGGGCGGGGCTAGAGCAAAAAAAAATAACTATGACCGTGAGGTTGAACACAGGCCCCTGCAGCGGACGCCTTCGTCCACTGAGCCACCAGACCCAGCATACACACATCTCTCTCTCTCTATCTATCTCTCTCTCTCTCGCTCTGTCTCCTTCCCTCTCTCTATCTCTCCCTCCCTCTCTCTCTCTCCGTCTCCCTCCCTCTCTCTCCGTCTCCCTCCCTCTCTCTCTCTCTCTCACTCCCTCTCTCTCTCTACCTCCCTCTCTCTCTCTCTATCTCTCTCTCTCTCTCTCTCCCTCTCTCTCTCTCCCTCTCTCTCTCTCCCTCCCTCTCTCTCCCTCCCTCTCTGTCTCACTCACTCTGTTTGTCTCCCTCTCCCTCTCTCTGTCTCCCTCTCTCTGTCTCCCTCTCTGTCTCCCTCTCTCTGTCTCCCTCCCTCTCTCTGTCTCCCTCCCTCTCTCTGTCTCCCTCCCTCTCTCTCTCCCCCTCCCTCTCTCTCTCTCCCTCCCTCTGTATCCCTCCCTCTGTCTCCCTCCCTCTGTCTCCCTCCCTCTGTCTCCCTCCCTCTGTCTGTCTCCCTCTGTTTCCCTCTCTGTTTCCCTCTCTGTCTCCCTCCCTCTGTGTCTCCCTCTCTCCCTCTCTGTCTCCCTCTCTCTGTCTCCCTCTCTCTGTCTCCCCCTCTGTCTCCCTCTCTCTGTCTCCCTCTCTGTCTCCCTCTCTCTGTCTCATTCCCTCTGTCTCCCTCTGTCTCCCTCTCTCTCTGTCTCCCTCCCTCTGTCTCCCTCTCTCTGTCTCCCTCCCTCTGTCTGTCTCCCTCTCTCTGTCTCCCTTCCTCTGTCTGTCTGTCTCCCTCGCTCTGTCACGTCACCCCGCGTGTGTGTCAGCCCGGGCTGAGACAGCTTCCCGGGCGCACACTCAGCCGCACCCGAGTACTTCACAGCCTCAGGTCTTTAAAAGACCATTCACTTGTTAATGAGGCTTTGTTGTATTTCACCTCTTCTTAGCGCCCCTGCATGGAGATGCAGGGGCGCTAAAAAGAGGTGAAATACAACAAAGCCTCATTAACAAGTGAATGGTTTTTTAAAGAATCGCCGGCCCCCATAGAGCGCTGCTGCAACCGGCGGTGTTTGCTGGCACTTAAAAAAAAAAAAGAAGAAAAAACACAGGTAGGTATCTGCAAGGTCCGCGGGCCGCCAAGGAAGGCTTGCCGGGCCGCCGCCGGCCCGCGGGCCGTACTATGAGTACCCGTGACATAGAATCATGACCCGGGCCTGAGAAAGGCCATTGCATTCTGATCTATTCTATAGAAACTCGTGCATTTTGCGGTGGCACGTCCAGGAGAGCGGTCGGGATATTCGGTACTTTATTCTAAAGGAGAGTTCCTCTCCCAGAACCTAGTTTGTTCTGGACAAGAAACGGTGTCGTCAGACCGCGTGCCTCAGATTGCCTCGGTCCTCTTCATGACTCTGTTAAAGTGCCTGCGCTCTCCTCTGCTTTATTGTACAGGCGGGGCCGCAGCTCTACGCTATTTCATTCAGTAAAAGAGTGCCCGAGTTGTACTTTATTTTATTCTCTGATTGCGTCTACTCTTTCCTTTCTTTTATTCTTTAGACGGATGCCTGCATTTTACTCCATTGTGTTCCATAAACGAGGGCCAGAGCACTCTTTTATTTTTTTTCTGTGACGGGTGTCTACAGATCAGCTCTGTTCCACTGTGTAAGAGAGTGTCTGCCTTCTACTCCTCTGTATTCTGTAGTACAGCGCCATAGTACTCCTCTGGGTTTTGTACACACGACTGCCTACTTTTTTTTTTACTGTTTTTGCTGTAGAAGAGGGCCACTGCACCTCTCTCTTTTTTTTAAACAGGGTGCGGGGGTTCCTACTTTTTTGCTGTTTTTTGCTGCAGACGAGGGCCAACATTCTACCGTATGTTATTCTCGAGAAGAGAGGGGCAGTTCTCTTTCTATTTATACTGTAGAGGTGCATCTACTCTACTCTCTTTTATTCAGTTTTAAGAATGTCCAAACTATATTATGTGTGCCCAAGATCTCCTATATTTGATTCTGTAGAAGACCACCCCTGTTTCATTCCTTGCACAGTGCCCATGGCACACTGTGTTTAATTTTCTAGAAGAGTACCCAAGTTATATTTTCTGTTATTTTTTTTTTAATAACAATGACTACGGTGTACTGAGTTTTTTCTTTATAAAAGTGCCGAGGGTACACTGTGTTTGATTTTCTAGAAGAGTGTCCAATTAATATTCTGTTGTATTCTTTGTAAGAATGCAATGAGTACACTGTGCTTGTTTCTTTATACAAATGCCAGGGGTACACTGGGCTTGTTTTTCTTTATAAGACTTTCTAGGGTACACTGTGCTTGTTTCTTTATAAGAATGCATAGGATACACTATGTTTGATTACCCAGAGAGGAGCACAAATGACATTCTGTTGTATTCTTTGCAAGAGGTCCTAGGGTAGAATGTGTTTGTTTATTTATAACAGTGTGCTTGTTTATTGCTTATTTATAACCCTGTGTTTTATCATATAGAAGAGTGCCAAAGTTAATTTTTTATTCTTTATAATAATGCCCAGGGTACTCTGTATTTGATTATCTAGAACATGGGTACTCACAAACTTTCTCTCGGGGGCCAAATTTACAGTGTGGTATGTGGCCGAGGGCCGCACCGGTGGTGGCGGGGTCAGTGGGGGAGGGGGGCGGGGCTAGAGCAAAAAAAAACCTTTGACCATGAGGTTGAACACTGAGCCACCAGACCCGGCATATACACATCTCTCTCTCTCTATCTATCTCTCTCTCTCTCTCTCGCTCTGTCTCCCTCCCTCTCTCTCCCTCCCTCCATCTCTCCCTCCCTCTATCTCTCTCCGTCTCTCTCCCTCTCTCGCTCTCTCCCTCTCTCTCTCTCTCCCTCCCTCTCTCCCTCTCTCTGTCTCCCTCTGTCTCACTCACTCTGTTTGTCTCCCTCTCTCTGTCTCCCTCCCTCTCTTTGTCTCCCTCCCTCTCTCTGTCTCCCTCCCTCTCTCTCTCTGTCTTCCTCCCTCTGTCTCCCTCCCTCTCTCTCCCTCTGTCTCCCTCCCTCTGTCTGTCTCCCTCTGTCTGTTTCCCTCCCTCTGTCTCCCTCTATCCGTCTCCCTCCCTCTGTATATCGCCCTCCTCCCTCTCTCTGTCTCCCTCTGTCTGTCGCCCTCCTCCCTCTATCTGTCTCCCTCCCTCGGCCTGTCGCCCTCCTCCCTCTGTCTGTTTCCCTCCCTCTGTTTCCCTCTATCTGTCTCCCTCCCTCTGTCTATCGCCCTCCTCCCTCTGTCTGTCTCCCTCTGTCTGTCGCCCTCCTCCCTCTATCTGTCTCCCTCCCTCGGTCTGTCGCCCTCCTCCCTCTGTCTGTCTCCCTCTGTCTGTCGCCCTCCTCCCTCCCTCTGTCTGTCTCCCTCCTCCCTCCCTCTGTCTCCCTCTCTCTCTGTCTCCCTCTCTCCCTCCCTCTCTCCCTCCCTCCCCCTCTCCCTCCCTCTGTCTCCCTCCCTCTGTCTCCCTCCCTCTGTCTCCCTCTGTCTGTCTCCCTCTGTCTCCCTCCCTCTGTCTCCCTCCCTCTATCTCCCTCTGTCTGTCTCCCTCTGTCTGTCTCCCTCTCCCTCTGTCTCCCCGACTCCCTCCCTGTCTCTCTCTGCCTCCCTCTGTCTCCCTCTCCCTCTGCCTCCCTCTGTCTGTCTCCCTCTGTCTCCCTCTCCGTCTCCCTCTGTCGGTCTCCCTCTGTCTGTCTCCCTCTCTCTCTGTCTCCCTCCCGCTCTCTGTCTCCCTCCCTCTGTCTCCCTCTGTCTGTCTCCCTCTGTCTGTTGCCCTCTGTCTGTTGCCCTCTGTCTGTCGCCCTCTGTCTGTTGCCCTCTGTCTGTTGCCCTCTGTCTGTTGCCCTCTGTCTCCCTCTCTCTCCCTCTGTCTCCCTCTCTCTGTCTCCCTCTCTCTATCTCCCTCTCTCTGTCTCCCTCTCCGTCTCCCTCTGTCTCCCTCTGTCTCCCTCCCTCTGTCTCCCTCTGTCTGTCTCCCTCTCCCTCCCTCTGTCTACCCCTGACTCCCTCCCTCTGTCTCCCTCTCTCTTCTCCCTCTCTCTGTCTCCCTCTCTCTCTCCCTCCCTCTCTCCCTCCCTCCCTCTCCCTCCCTCTGTCTCCCTCACTCTGTCTCCCTCCCTCTGTCTCCCTCTGTCTGTCTCCCTCTGTCTCCCTCCCTCTGTCTCCCTCCCTCTATCTCCCTCTGTCTGTCTCCCTCTGTCTGTCTCCCTCTCCCTCTGTCTCCCCCTGACTCCCTCCCTGTCTCTCTCTGCCTCCCTCTGTCTCCCTCTGTCTCCCTCTCCCTCTGCCTCCCTCTGTCTGTCTCCTTCTGTCTCCCTCTCCGTCTCCCTCTGTCTCCCTCTGTCTGTCTCCCTCTGTCTGTCTCCCTCTGTCTCCCTCCCTCTCTCTCTGTCTCCCTCCCGCTCTCTGTCTCCCTTCCTCTGTCTCCCTCCCTCCCTCTCCCTCCCTCTGTCTCCCTCTCTCTGTCTCCCTCCCTCTGTCTGTCGCCCTCTGTCTGTTGCCCTCTGTCTCCCTCTCTCTTCCTCTGTCTCCCTCTCTCTGTCTCCCTCTCCCTCTCTCTGTCTCTCTCTCTGTCTCCCTCCCTCTGTCTCCCTCCATCTGTCTCCCTCCCTCTGTCTGTTGCCCTCTGTCTCCCTCTCTCTCCCTCCGTTTCCCTCTCTGTCTCCCTCCCTCTGTCTCCCTCGCTGTCTGTCTCCCTCTGTCTCCCTCTCTGTCTGTCTCCCTCTCTCTGTCTCCATCTCTCTCTCCCTCCCTCTCTCCCTCCCTCCCTCTCCCTCTCCCTCTCCCTCTCCCTCCCTCTGTCTCCCTCTGTCTCCCTCCCTCTGTCTCCCTCTGTCTGTCTCCCTCTGTCTCCCTCTGTCTCCCTCCCTCTGTCTCCCTCCCTCTATCTCCCTCTGTCTGTCTCCCTCTGTCTGTCTCCCTCTCCCTCTGTCTCCCCCTGACTCCCTCCCTGTCTCTCTCTGCCTCCCTCTGTCTCCCTCTCCCTCTGTCTCCCTCTCCCTCGGCCTCTCTCTGTCTGTCTCCCTCTGTCTGTCTCCCTCTCTCTCTGTCTCCCTCCCGCTCTCTGTCTCCCTCCCTCTGTCTCCCTCCCTCTCCCTCCCTCTGTCTCCCTCTCTCTGTCTCCCTCCCTCTGTCGCCCTCTGTCTGTCGCCCTCTGTCTGTTGCCCTCTGTCTCCCTCTCTCTCCCTCTGTCTCCCTCTCTCTCCCTCTGTCTCCCTCTCTCTGTCTCCCTCTCTCTGTCTCCCTCCCTCTGTCTCCCTCCATCTGTCTGTTGCCCTCTGTCTCCCTCTCTCTCCCTCCGTTTCCCTCTCTGTCTCCCTCCATCTGTCTCCCTCTCTCTCTCCCTCGCTGTCTGTCTCCCTCTCTCTGTCTCCCTCTCTGTCTGTCTCCCTCTCTCTGTCTCCCTCTCTCTGTCTCCCTCTCTGTCTCCCTCTGTCTGTCTCCCTCCCTCCCCCTCCCTCTGTCTCCCCCTGACTCCCTCCCTCTGCCTCCCTCCCTCTGTTTCCCTCTCTCTCTGTCTCCCTCTCTCTGTCTCCCTCCCTCTGTCTGTCTCCCTCTCTCTGTCACCCTATGTCTCCCCCTCTCTCCCTCCCTCCCTCTGTCTGTCTCCCTCTCTCTGCCACCCTCTGTCACCTCACCCCGCGTGTGTGTCAGCCCGGGCTGAGACAGCTTCCCGGGCACACACACAGCCGCACCCGAGTACTTCACAGGTCTTTAAAAGACCATTCACTTGTTAATGAGGCTTTGTTGTATTTCACCTCAGAGTGGAGATGCAGGGGCGCTAAGAAGAGGTGAAATACAACAAAGCCTCATTAACAAGTGAATGGTATTTTAAAGAATCACCCGGCCCCCATATAGCGCTGCTGCAACCGGTGGTGTTTGCTGACACTTAAGAAAAAACACAGGTAGGATATCTGCAAGGTCCGCGGGCCGCCAAGGAAGGATTGCCGGGCCGCTGGCGGCCCGCGGGCCGTACTATGAGTACCCGTGATCTAGAAGAATGCCCAAGTAATATTCTCTTTTTTATTCTTTATAATAATGCCTACGGTACAATGTGTTTGATTGTTTATAAGAATGGCTGGAGTACACTGTGTTTGATTCTATATACGAGTGGCTAGGGTGCACTGTGTTTGTTTCTATATAAGAGTGGCTAGGGTGCACTGTGTTTGTTTCTATATAAGAGCGTCTAGGGTGCACTGAGTTTGTTTCTATATAAGGGTGTCTAGGGTACGCTCTGTTTGTTTCTTTATAAGGGTGTCTAGGGTGTACTGTGTTTGTTTCTTTAAAAGAGTGTCTAGGGTACACTGTGTTTGTTTCTATATAAGAGTGTCTACGGTGCACTGTGTTTGTTTATTTATGAGTGCCTAGGGTACACTGTGTTTGTTTCTTTATAAGAGTGTCTACGGTGCACTGTGTTTGTTTCTTTATAAGAGTGCCTAGGGTGGACTGTGTTTCTTTCTTTATAAGAGTGTCTAGGGTGCACTGTGTTTGTTTCTTTATAAGAGTGCCTAGGGTGCACTGTGTTTGTTTATATATAACAGTGTCTAGGGTACGCTGTGTTTGTTTCTTTATAAGAGTGTCTAGGGTGCACTGTGTTTGTTTCTATATAAGGGTGTCTGCGGTGCACTGTGTTTGTTTCTTTATAGGAGTGCCTAGGATGCACTGTGTTTGTTTCTTTATAAGGGTGTCTACAGTGCACTGTGTTTGTTTATTTATAAGAGCGTCTAGGGTGCACTGTGTTTATTTCTATATAACAGTGTCTAGGGTACGCTGTCTTTGTTTCTATATAAGAGTGTCTAGGGTGTGCTGTGTTTGTTTCTTTACAAGAGTATCTAGGGTGCACTGTGTTTCTTTCTATATAAGAGTGTCTAGGTACGCTGTGTTTGTTTCTATATGAGTGTCTAGGGTGTGCTGTGTTTGTTTCTATATAAGAGTGTCTAGGGTACGCTGTCTTTGTTTCTATATAAGAGTGTCTATGGTGTGCCGTGTTTGTTTCTTTATAAGAGTGTCTAGGGTGCACTGTGTTTCTTTCTATATAAGAGTGTCTAGGTACACTGTGTTTGTTTCTATATGAGTGTCTATGGTGTGCTGTGTTTGTTTCTATATAAGAGTGTCTAGGGTGCACTGTGTTCGTTTCTATATAAGAGTGGCTAGGGTGCACCGTGTTTGTTTCTGTATACGAATGGTTAGTGTGCGCTGTGTTTGTTTCTATATAAGAGTGTCTAGGGTGCGCTGTGTTTGTTTCTATATAAGAGTGTCTAGGGTGCGCTGGGTTTGTTTCTTTATAAGAGTGTCTAGGGTGTGCTGTGTTGGTTTCTATATAAGAGCGTCTAGGGTGCGCTGTGTTTGTTTCTTTATAAGAGTGTCTAGGGTGCACTGTGTTTGTTTCTATATAAGAGTGGCTAGGGTGCACCATGTTTGTTTCTATATACGAATGGCTAGTGTGCACTGTGTTTTGTTCTATATAACAGTGTCTAGGGTACGCTGTCTTTGTTTCTATATAAGAGTGTCTAGGGTGTGCTGTGTTTGTTTCTTTATAAGAGTGTCTAGGGTGCACTGTGTTTGTTTCTATATAAGGGTGTCTGCGGTGCACTGTGTTTGTTTCTTTATAGGAGTGCCTAGGATGCACTGTGTTTGTTTCTTTATAAGGGTGTCCACAGTGCACTGTGTTTGTTTATTTATAAGAGCGTCTAGGGTGCACTGTGTTTATTTCTATATAAGAGTGTCTAGGGTACGCTGTCTTTGTTTCTATATAAGAGTGTCTAGGGTGTGCTGTGTTTGTTTCTTTATAAGAGTGTCTAGGGTGCACTGTGTTTCTTTCTATATAAGAGTGTCTAGGTACGCTGTGTTTGTTTCTATATGAGTGTCTAGGGTGTGCTGTGTTTGTTTCTATATAAGAGTGTCTAGGGTGCACTGTGTTCGTTTCTATATAAGAGTGGCTAGGGTGCACCGTGTTTGTTTCTGTATACGAATGGTTAGTGTGCGCTGTGTTTGTTTCTATATAAGAGTGTCTAGGGTGCGCTGTGTTTGTTTCTATATAAGAGTGTCTAGGGTGCGCTGGGTTTGTTTCTTTATAAGAGTGTCTAGGGCGTGCTGTGTTGGTTTCTGTATAAGAGCGTCTAGGGTGCGCTGTGTTTGTTTCTTTATAAGAGTGTCTAGGGTGCACTGTGTTTGTTTCTATATAAGAGTGGCTAGGGTGCACCGTGTTTGTTTCTATATACGAATGGCTAGTGTGCGCTGTGTTTGTTTCTATATAAGAGTGTCTAGGGTGCGCTGTGTTTGTTTGTATATAATAGTGTCTAGGGTGCGCTGGGTTTGTTTCTTTATAAGAGTGTCTAGGGTGTGCTGTGTTTGTTTCTATATAAGAGCGTCTAGGGTGCGCTGTGTTTGTTTCTATATAACAGTGTCTAGGGTACGCTGTCTTTGTTTCTATATGAGTGTCTAGGGTGTGCTGTGTTTGTTTCTTTATAAGAGTGTCTAGGGTGCACTGTGTTTCTTTCTATATAAGAGTGTCTAGGTACGCTGTGTTTGTTTCTATATGAGTGTCTAGGGTGTGCTGTGTTTGTTTCTATATAAGAGTGTCTAGGGTGCGCTGTGTTTGTTTCTTTATAAGAGTGTCTAGGGTGCACTGTGTTTGTTTCTATATAAGAGTGGCTAGGGTGCACCGTGTTTGTTTCTATATACGAATGGCTAGTGTGCGCTGTGTTTGTTTCTATATAAGAGTGGCTAGGGTGCACTGTGTTTGTTTCTTATAAGAGTGGCTAGGGTGCACTGTGTTTGTTTCTATGTAAGAGTGGCTAGTGTGCACTGTGTTTGTTTCTATGTAAGAGTGGCTAGTGTGCGCTGTGTTTGTTTCTATATAAGAGTGGCTAGGGTGGACTGTGTTTCTTTCTTTATAAGAGTGTCTAGGGTGCACTGTGTTTGTTTCTTTATAAGAGTGCCTAGGGTGCACTGTGTTTGTTTCTATATAACAGTGTCTAGGGTACGCTGTCTTTGTTTCTATATAAGAGTGTCTAGGGTGTGCTGTGTTTGTTTCTTTATAAGAGTGTCTAGGGTGCACTGTGTTTGTTTCTATATAAGGGTGTCTGCGGTGCACTGTGTTTGTTTCTTTATAGGAGTGCCTAGGATGCACTGTGTTTGTTTCTTTATAAGGGTGTCTACAGTGCACTGTGTTTGTTTATTTATAAGAGCGTCTAGGGTGCACTGTGTTTATTTCTATATAACAGTGTCTAGGGTACGCTGTCTTTGTTTCTATATAAGAGTGTCTAGGGTGTGCTGTGTTTGTTTCATTATAAGAGTGTCTGGGGTGCGCTGTGTTTGTTTCTTTAAAAGAGTGTCTAGGGTGCGCTGTGTTTGTTTCTTTATAAGAGTGTCTAGGGTGCGCAGTGTTTGTTTCTTTAAAAGAGTGTCTAGGGTGCACTGTGTTTGTTTCTATATAAGAGTGTCTAGGGTACGCTGTGTTTGTTTCATTATAAGAGTGTCTGGGGTGCGCTGTGTTTGCTTCTATATAAGGTGTCTACGGTGCACTGTGTTTGTTTCTATATAAGGGTGTCTATGGTGCACTGTGTTTGTTTCTATATAAGAGTGTCTAGGGTGCGCTGTGTTTGTTTCTATATAAGAGTGTCTAGGGTGCGCTGGGTTTGTTTCTTTATAAGAGTGTCTAGGGCGTGCTGTGTTGGTTTCTATATAAGAGCGTCTAGGGTGCGCTGTGTTTGTTTCTTTATAAGAGTGTCTAGGGTGCACTGTGTTTGTTTCTATATAAGAGTGGCTAGGGTGCACCGTGTTGTTTCTATATATGAATGGCTAGTGTGCGCTGTGTTTGTTTCTATATAAGAGGGTCTAGGGTGCGCTGTGTTTGTTTGTATATAAGAGTGTCTAGGGTGCGCTGGGTTTGTTTCTTTATAAGAGTGTCTAGGGTGTGCTGTGTTGGTTTCTATATAAGAGCGTCTAGGGTGCGCTGTGTTTGTTTCTATATAACAGTGTCTAGGGTACGCTGTCTTTGTTTCTATATGAGTGTCTAGGGTGTGCTGTGTTTGTTTCTTTATAAGAGTGTCTAGGGTGCACTGTGTTTCTTTCTATATAAGAGTGTCTAGGTACGCTGTGTTTGTTTCTATATGAGTGTCTAGGGTGTGCTGTGTTTGTTTCTATATAAGAGTGTCTAGGGTGCGCTGTGTTTGTTTCTTTATAAGAGTGTCTAGGGTGCACTGTGTTTGTTTCTATATAAGAGTGGCTAGGGTGCACCGTGTGTGTTTCTATATACGAATGGCTAGTGTGCGCTGTGTTTGTTTCTATATAAGAGTGGCTAGGGTGCTCTGTGTTTGTTTCTTATAAGAGTGGCTAGGGTGCACTGTGTTTGTTTCTATGTAAGAGTGGCTAGTGTGCACTGTGTTTGTTTCTATGTAAGAGTGGCTAGTGTGCGCTGTGTTTGTTTCTATATAAGAGTGTCTAGGGTGCACTGTGTTCGTTTCTATATAAGAGTGGCTAAGGTGCACCGTGTTTGTTTCTGTATACGAATGGTTAGTGTGCGCTGTGTTTGTTTCTATATAAGAGTGTCTAGGGTGCGCTGTGTTTGTTTCTATATAAGAGTGTCTAGGGTGCGCTGGGTTTATTTCTTTATAAGAGTGTCTAGGGTGTGCTGTGTTGGTTTCTATATAAGAGCGTGTAGGGTGCGCTGTGTTTGTTTCTTTATAAGAGTGTCTAGGGTGCACTGTGTTTGTTTCTATATAAGAGTGGCTAGGGTACGCTGTGTTTGTTTCTATATAAGAGTGTCTAGGGTGCGCTGGGTTTGTTTCTTTATAGGAGTGCCTAGGATGCACTGTGTTTGTTCCTTTATAAGGGTGTCTACAGTGCACTGCGTTTGTTTCTTTATAAGAGCGTCTAGGGTACGCTGTGTTTGGAAAAGCGCGGAATGTAAGGAAGCGCGCCATTAGGACGCGGCCCCCCGGGAACCCGGCCACGCCCTCGTGGTTCTTCTTCAAAGGATTGGGCGTAAGCGTGAATCACTTCCGGGGCAACGCCGTGACGTCCCTTCCGGCCAGAGCAGGCAACAGCGAGGGGGAGGAGTGGGCGTGGGCCTATTTAGGGCAACTTGCCCTGGTCCTCGCCCTCTCTTCCTTACGGCGCCGACCCCGTAATGCAGGGGTCTCCGTGAATCTGTAGAGCGGAAGAGTCACGCAACGGGAGAGGACGGCGGGGACTTCTGACCCGTGTTGCGGTTTCTTTTCCTCCCCGCCCCTTTTTGTTTTGCAGGGCAATGTGTATCGGGACGCTGGGCGCACCGCCGCGAGAATCCGTTGGTACCGGAAGCTGTACGGGCCGAAGTACTACTCGCCCAGCTTGATTGTGGTGCTCGGTGGAGGCTTCATGCGAGGCAGGTTGGCCCCTGTTGTCATCGTGGGGGAGACGGTAAATATATGGGCAATGGGATGTGAAAGGGGGCGCCTGGGGTTGTAATTAGTTGTCGTGGGGGTGCAATTGTTTCCCCCGCCACGCGCGGACTTCATAGTGCTCCGGGATGCGGGGCAGGGGTTCTGTTGTGGTGGGCCGATCGATGGATTGCGTCTGGGGCCGTCACTGTTGCACTGGATGAGGCCCGGTGGCGGAGCAGGTAGAGCGAACCCGGGCGTGGCACGCCCTGCCTAAGGTAGGCATTTCACTTGGGGCCCGATTTTAGGCATACTTTATTTTGGCTGACAAGAAAGACAATAGGTCTCTCAGAAATAGTATCGTATGGGTTAGCAACGCTGGTGAGGTGAGCTCGCCGCGCTCGGCATTCACAGGGCGGCTCTTTGGCACGTGTGTGGCTGTGAGGTGAGCTCGCCGCGCTCGGCACTCACAGGGCAGCTCCTTTATTGGTATGCAGCTAAATAATTTTTGGAATCGTCCCCTGCAGTTCGTAGATTGGGACAATAGCTTGGAGGTAGGCCCTGGTCTCGGGGGTAGGATGTTAGGACACGCGATCTGCGAATCATCCTCAGGGCTGTACAGTCTGTGTGCCATATCTACACAACGTATGAATATTACACCATCATGTGATAGGCAGTGTATATCCTCATAGGATGGATAATGTTTGTATTACTGTATTATAGGATGACAGTGCGTGATATAATTTCATCACGGGCAGCTGCGGGGTGAGCTCGCCGCGTTCGGCACGCACTGGGCGACTCCTATATTTGTATGCAACTGAATTTCTGGGGAATCTGCCTCTGCAGTCCGTAGATTGGGGCAGTAGCTTCGGGGTACGCTCGGGGGTAGGATGTTGGGGCACGCGATCTGCGAATCCTCCTCAAGAATGGACAGTCTGTATGCCGTATCTCCACAGTGTAAGAATATTACACCCTCATGGGATAGGCAGTGTATATCCTCATAGGATGGATAGTGTTGGTATTGCATTATCAGGCGACAGACAGTGCGTGATAGATAATGTTAGTATTGCATTATTATAGGATGGTCGGTGCGTGATGTAATGTCATACACGTTGGACAGTCGGCGCATATTATATATGCATATTTATATATGGATACCCTCATGGGATAGGCAGTGTAAATCCCCATTGGATGGATAGTGGTGGTATTACATTATTATAGGATAGACAGTGCGTGATATGTCATACACGTTGGACAGTCTACGAATATTATATCTCCTTTGGAGGGACAGTCTGTATGCCATACCAGTGGGGAGGTTGTATCTCCAAGGTGTAGGAATTTTAATTACACCCTCTTGGGATAGAGAATCTATATACTAATAGGACGGGCAGTGTGTGAATATTATATCTACATAAGAATGGGATTGTGAATGGTATACCCGCGTAGCATGGACTTGGGGCGGATATTCTGTCCCAGGGGCAGCGTTCGATTATTGTATCCTGATATGTATATATGATGGACAATGGGGGTCTATCCTATCCTCAAATCATGGACAATGGGAGCATATGGCCAGGGTGCATATCTTATATCCTTGTTGGATGGTCAGTGCGTCATATTATACGCTGCCTGCAGATTGGATCTGCAAACCTGCAACCGTCACATACACGGAGTGTTGCGCCTTCACGGTGTGTTTAACATACACGTTGTTAACATTCACGTATTTCTTGCGAGCCCTGCAGAATAGCTAGAGCAGGCACCAACGTGCTGGGCCCATTCCGGTGGATGATGGGGGAGCTGTTTACGTCTCTGTGGCGCAGCTGGTTTTGCAGTAGCGCCAACAGGCCCTAGGAGGGGAACAGGCCCTACGGCTTGGGCAATCGTATGCGAAGCCAAGGGGTGGAGTGCGAGTTTCAGCACGAAGGCACAACAAGGTGCGATTCTGGGCACACGTAAAGCATTGTGTCTTGATTGGTGCTCACGCAAAGTGTTCTGATATCCCGAACGCGATTAGGTACTGTGTGCTTGAATAATTGGACAGAGTTGCTAGTCGGTATGGTCACACCTATGATATTGGTCTCTAGTGAGATATTCAAAGCGCATGGCATTCAGAGCGGGGTAGCTTGGCGGCATTTGGGCACTGTTCCGATGGACCAGTGTAGAGTTCCCCGTGATGTGGTCGAGTTTCATCAGAGACCCGCAATATTTGATGATTTAGCGGCAAATAGGTTCGCAGGGCTTGGGTCCGTTGTAACGTGAGTGGCTATTTGAAGCGCTCTGATATCTTATCGCTAATTGGTTGTGTGGGGGTTAATAATTGGGCAGTGCTACTAGTGAAAAAATCGTCTATAAACCGATAGTACAATACGGTGCATTGGTACGCTCCTTGAGGGCTGAGTAGATTTTCTGCTGCATAGTCGGTGAGGATGGCGTCACCAGCAGCACGATGGTATCCTTAAAAACAGGTGGGGAAGGAGCGCAGTAGCGACGCAAAGGGTCACAGCCGGAGTTGAGGTGCGTCATGAACTTTGTGTGGGGGAGAAGCAGGGGACAGTGACGTCTAAAGGGGCGATCAGCATGATGCTCAGTGCGGGGAGCGGTGACGGTTTGCAGGGGTTCTAGGTTTCACCCCTAGGGTTCATGCGATACATACATTAGTGTGGGCCTGGGATCACGCCTCTGGACAGTGCTGAGAAATGAGGCATGCGGGGGAGTGACCCCCTTTGCTCGGGCTACTAATTGTGTAGTAAAGGGAAGGAGATCTATCCTCTGGTGTGCGCTACTCTTGGGGAGGGATTTGTACTGGCTTGGAGGGAACATAGATGAAAGAGCCCAATGGGGTAAGGTGGTCATTCTGGACATGTACTACGGCGTCAGTGGAGCCTTGTGGGAAGCAGAGGTAGCTCCTGCCTTGGGGGCTCTTCGCCCATTTTCAATCCTGGGTCCCTGACCTATCGGCGGCATTACGCCTTCCATTGGGGAGCGTTCATGTGCTAGGTGTGTGTTGGGGATCTTACGCAGGCATGCATGCGGGCAGTGAACATGATCAGTGCTTTGTGCTTGTATTTCAAGCCCCCCCCTTGTTCACGGGGGCCGCCGGGTGTTCCAAGGCCTAGGGACAGTTAGCTGAATTTCATAGGACAGTGCTTCCTTGGCAGCAGGTCTTGGTTGCTAGACTCCAATTTTTGTTTTTAATTTTGGCTTTCTGAATACCAGTCGGTCGTGTACCCTGTCTTCGGATATTGAGGGCTGGATTAAAGTGTCTCGTCTTCGCCCATCTAAACATCTTTTAACTCCTTCTAATTAGCCCCATCCCGTCTGTGTCCGGTATGCGTCTGTGCTTATCCCGGCTTACCACAGGATCTGATCTTTCATGGGCTCATTGCTTGATTGAATTCCCGTGGCTGGGCTAGAAATCCTTCCTTCTAGTTTAACAGGGCACTTAATACACCCGGTCATAGCCCGGCCATCAAATCGTTTGTCAATTTTCAGCCAAGGAGGGAGATGGGTGGCTGCTAGACAGTACAGGGCGCCCGGCGATGGTGCACGCAGGTAGTTGGCACCGACCCTTGATGTTTCACAGTGGGGGCACCGTTCATCCGTCCAAGAGGTGGGGTCCCACTTGAACATGCGGAGCGTACTGGTCGGGGGTGGGTTGCTGACGCTGGGGGCACTCTCAGCTGCACCTAAGTAATTACTGTTCTGGTGCTAAGCGACAATGTCAGTACAAGATGAGGCTTAGCTGGTTCAGCTGCGCCTGTAGCATTGGCGGAATCAAGGGGGCCATCAGGCCTCTTTGGCAGGCAGTGGCTCTGATGGCTAGGTTCTCAACATCTCTTCGGTGGTTTTGGAGTCCGGCCCTATCGCAGTGGTAGGGGCCTCGCTATGGACGCACTCCGAGGTCATGCCTAAAGTGCAACTGGCAGCGATCATGGGCACAAAGCGGGGTGGTGTCTTGCGCAAGAGCCCAAGGGGCGGTGATGTGTTGCTTCGCCAAGTTTAGGGGATGAGAGCAATTCCCTCTTAGGGAATAAGAAATAAAACGGTGCTTGGTCATTTGCTCGTGCGATGGGCCACTTAACAGGGGCATGAGATGAAGCTGGTGGGCGTTGAGATTGTCCCCCATTTGTTTGATTGACATTGGGGGCCTTATGATCATATACATGTGCCAGTTGGTGGAAGACTCTTTGTACCATGGGGGACTGCAGTTCCCAGAGTTGGTTATCGGACGTTTAGGAAGTAATAGGTTTGGGCTGGGACACAGGGCCGCAAGGGAGGCTCGGTGGTCCGGATTCGCCCAGTTGAGTTTGACGTTACAAAATAGCATGGTGTCATAGTGCCATGGCGGAATTGGGGGCCAGGACTATCCTGCATTACAGAGGTAACCAGAATGAGGAACCCGTGCATTTGAATTCGACATGGCTCCGAGCCCGAAGATTGATAGGAAGGGTGGCCTTGTGGTGGGGAGGGCGAAGGGCGGTTTGCCCTGGTCGCCCTTGTGGCGGTAAGGAGGCCACATAAATTGCCTTACATTGGTAAGGGAGTCCTCCTGCATACTCCCTAGGCCAGCACTGAGGGGGTGATACGGTAAGCTCACCCCAGAGAGAATGGAGACACCGGCTGGGGGCAAGGGCGCCAGTTTACAAACTAGGGCATGGGGCATCCGCCCCTGGTTATTCCCTACGAGCCCCGATGGGCAGCCTGGTGGTGGAGGGGTGGGCCCCTCAGGTGGCGGACAAGGACCAGATGGCAGGGGCTCACCTCTCAAGGACGCAGGTGGGTTGCGCCTTGCGTGGCTCTCAGTTGGTTGGGGGACGCGAGCCAGAAGGCCCCTTAGTGCTGGAGCAATAGACAACATTCTTCTGGTATATAAATTTGGTTCTGTCAGACTTGCTGATGGATTATGATTTTATGATCAACTTAAATGTACATATTGCTTAACGATTGAATTTGATAAATCCATATTGTATCGAATTGTATTAATTATATATTGTCATGTTTGTGTGTTGGTTTGTAATAAACATGGCCTCTTTTACCCACAGCTTTGGTCGTCAAGTATTGATTTGTGGGTTTGGATGGGGGCGGGGCCGGGAGCCAACCTGGGGGTCCGGGTCCTATGGAAAAGCGCGGAATGTAAGGAAGCGCGCCATTAGGACGCGGCCCCCGGGAACCCGGCCACGCCCTCGTGGTTCTTCTTCAAAGGATTGGGCGTAAGCGTGAATCACTTCCGGGGCAACGCCGTGACGTCCCCTTCCGGCCAGAGCAGGCAACAGCGAGGGGAGGAGTGGGCGTGGGCCTATTTAGGGCAACTTGCCCTGGTCCTCGCCCTCTCTTCCTTACGGCGCCGACCCCGTAATGCAGGGGTCTCCGTGAATCTCCCACCCACCCATCCCTAGAGGTAGAGCGTGGAAAGGTGTTGGAAGTTGAATAGAGAGTGGCGGTAAGGAGGCCACATAAATTGCCTTACATTGGTAAGGGGAGTCCTCCTGCATACTCCCTAGGCCAGCACTGAGGGGGTGATACGGTAAGCTCACCCCAGAGAGAATGGAGACACCGGCTGGGGGCAAGGGCGCCAGTTTACAAACTAGGGCATGGGGCATCCGCCCCTGGTTATTCCCTACGAGCCCCGATGGGCAGCCTGGTGGTGGAGGGGTGGGCCCCTCAGGTGGCGGACAAGGACCAGATGGCAGGGGCTCACCTCTCAAGGACGCAGGTGGGTTGCGCCTTGCGTGGCTCTCAGTTGGTTGGGGGACGCGAGCCAGAAGGCCCCTTAGTGCTGGAGCAATAGACAACATTCTTCTGGTATATAAATTTGGTTCTGTCAGACTTGCTGATGGATTATGATTTTATGATCAACTTAAATGTACATATTGCTTAACGATTGAATTTGATAAATCCATATTGTATCGAATTGTATTAATTATATATTGTCATGTTTGTGTGTTGGTTTGTAATAAACATGGCCTCTTTTACCCACAGCTTTGGTCGTCAAGTATTGATTTGTGGGTTTGGATGGGGGCGGGGCCGGGAGCCAACCTGGGGGGTCCGGGTCCTATGTTTCTTTATAAGAGTGTCTAGGGTGCACTCTGTTTGTTTCTTTATAGGAGTGCCTAGGGTGCACTGTGTTTGTTCCTTTATAAGGGTGTCTACGGTGCACTGTGTTTGTTTCTTTATAAGAGCGTCTAGGGTGCACTGTGTTTGTTTCTATATAAGAGTGTCTAGTGTACGCTGTGTTTGTTTCATTATAAGAGTGTCTGGGGTGCGCTGTGTTTGTTTCTTTAAAAGAGTGTCTAGGGTGCGCTGTGTTTGTTTCTTTATAAGAGTGTCTAGGGTGCGCAGTGTTTGTTTCTTTAAAAGAGTGTCTAGGGTGCACTGTGTTTGTTTCTATATAAGAGTGTCTAGGGTACGCTGTGTTTGTTTCATTATAAGAGTGTCTGGGGTGCGCTGTGTTTGCTTCTATATAAGGTGTCTACGGTGCACTGTGTTTGTTTCTATATAAGGGTGTCTACGGTGCACTGTGTTTGTTTCTATATAAGGGTGTCTTGTTTCTATATAAGGGTGTCTACGGTGCACCGTGTTTGTTTCTTTAAAAGAGTGTCTAGGGTGCGCTGTGTTTGTTTCTTTATAAGAGTGTCTAGGGTACGCTGTGCTTGTTTCTATATAAGAGTGTCTAGGGTACGCTGTGTTTGTTTCATTATAAGAGTGTCTGGGGTGCGCTGTGTTTGCTTCTTTAAAAGAGTGACTAGGGTGCGCAGTGTTTGTTTCTTTATAAGAGTGTCTAGGGTGCGCAGTGTTTGTTTCTTTAAAAGAGTGTCTAGGGTACGCAGTGTTTGTTTCTATATAAGAGCGTCTAGGGTGCGCTGTGTTTGTTTCTATATAAAGGTGTCTACGGTGCACTGTGTTTGTTTCTATATAAGGGTGTCTTTCTTGTTTCTATATAAGGGTGTCTACGGTGCACTGTGTTTGTTTCTTTAAAAGAGTGTCTAGGGTGCGCTGTGTTTGTTTCTTTATAAGAGTGTCTTGGGTACGCTGTGTTTGTTTCTATATAAGAGTGTCTAGGGTACGCTGTGTTTGTTTCATTATAAGAGTGTCTGGGGTGCGCTGTGTTTGCTTCTTTAAAAGAGTGACTAGGGTGCGCAGTGTTTGTTTCTTTATAAGAGTGTCTAGGGTGCGCAGTGTTTGTTTCTTTAAAAGAGTGTCTAGGGTGTGCAGTGTTTGTTTCCTTAAAAGAGTGTCTAGGGTACGCTGTGTTTGTTTCTATATAAGAGCGTCTAGGGTGCGCTGTGTTTGTTTCTGTATAAGAGTGTCTAGGGTGCGCTGTGTTTGCTTCTTTATAAGAGTGTCTAGGGTACGCTGTGCTTGTTTCTATATAAGAGTGTCTAGGGTGCGCTGTGTTTGTTTCTATATAAGAGCGTCTAGGGTGCGCTGTGTTTGTTTCTGTATAAGAGTGTCTAGGGTGCACTGTGTTTGTTTCTATATAAGAGCGTCTAGGGTGCGTTGTGTTTGTTTCTGTATAAGAGCGTCTAGGGTACGCTGTCTTTGTTTCTATATAAGAGTGTCTAGGATGTGCTGTGTTTGTTTCTTTATGAGTGTCTAGGGTGCACTGTGTTTCTTTCTGTATAAGAGTGTCTAGGGTGCGCTGTGCTTGTTTCTTTATAAGAGTGTCTAGGGTGCACTGTGTTTGTTTCTATATAAGAGTGGCTAGGGTGCACCGTGTTTGTTTCTATATACGAATGGCTAGTGTGCGCTGTGTTTGTTTCTATATAAGAGTGGCTAGGGTGCACTGTGTTTGTTTCTTATAAGAGTGGCTAGGGTGCACTGTATTTGTTTCTATATAAGAGTGGCTAGGGTGCACGGTGTTTGTTTCTTATAAGAGTGGCTAGGGTGCACTGTGTTTGTTTCTATATAAGAGTGGCTAGGGTGCACCGTGTTTGTTTCTATATACGAATGGCTAGTGTGCGCTGTGTTTGTATCTATATAAGAGTGGCTAGGGTGCACTGTGTTTGTTTCTTATAAGAGTGTCTAGGGTGCGCTGTGTTTTTTGGATTATAAGAGTGTCTAGGGTGCACTGTGTTTCTTTATGAGTGTCTAGGGTACGCTGTGTTTGTTTCTATATAAGAGTGTCTAGAGTACACTGCGTTTGTCTCTTTATGAGTGCCTAGGTATGTTTGAGTATCTAGAAGCGTGGTATCTCACCAATTAGGGTCTGTTGGAGTGTTTTACACCATTCGCCATACTACTCCTAAACAAATAACTCACAAAATGTATGTGGCTGTTGATATCTAAATCAGGAGATGGACAGAATCTTAGTGAAGAAGCATTGCTTCTCGTCTTTAAGAAGCAATGCTTCTTCACTAAGATTCTGTCCATCTCCTGATTTAGATATCACCAGCCACATACATTTTGTGAGTTATTTATCTAGAAGCGTGCCCAGCGTCTACTGCACTGCATTCTATCGTAGAAGGCCTAGAGGTTGCTCTGTTGAATTCTTCTGAATTATACTGCTCAAAGTGTCTATTGTACCGTGTTGTACAAGCGCCATGTTGTTCTAGAATAGAAAAACCGGTGCCATTCTGAAATTATTATTCGGGTCGATGATTTGACAATTGGATACACTCTTTTCCTCAGTATGTCTTCTGAAGTCACGTTGCTTTGGCTGTGCAGTCGGGGGCTGCCGCCCTTTCCTCGAGTGCCTGCCGTGGCACCGCCTGTTGAAGTAATGTGCGGTGCCGCCGAGAGGCCGCCGTACTTTGTTCTACGCAGACGCCGCTGACATGATGCTGCGTGTGTCCGCACAGCGTGTCTGCTTTATCCTGCAGGTCAGGCTGACCTCACTGGAGCGCCTTCAGCTCCTTCCAGGACCCCCCTCTATGCTGGACACGGTTCAGTCGTCCCAGTACACACTGCCCTGGCCGGATACCATCTGTAGCAGGGAGAGAGCGACCCGCGCAGGGGCGGCAGAGCGAGAAGAAGCGGCCGCGATGCTAATCTGCGGGGCTTCAGTGGATGAGGGACGAGGACACTAACGCCGTCAGGGGCACAAGGACGGCCTGCACTCTGTAAACAATGTGTGACCTCACGTGCAAAACTGCATTTTGTCCTCCACTACGTGCTCACTTGTATTCAGGTGCAGGTTTACTGCACTATGAGCTCACTTACATTCCTGAAGGGCGCCTATGCCCTTTGAGCTCACCTCCATTCCTGTGCTGTGCCGATGCAGTCTGAGCTCACCTGCATTCCTGAATGGCGCCTATGCACTTTGAGCTCACCTCCATTCATGTGCTGGTGCAGTCTGAGCTCACCTGCATTCCTGAAGGGCGCCTATGCACTTTGAGCTCACCTCCATTCTTGCGCTGTGCCGATGCAGTCTGCGCTCACCTGCATTCCTGAAGGGCAAATATGCACTTTGATCTCACCTCCATTCCTGTGCTGTGCCGATGCAGTCTGAGCTCACCTGCATTCCTGAAGGGCGCCTATGACTTTTAGCTCACCTCCATTCCTGCGCTGTGCCGGTGCAGTCTGAGCTCACCTGCATTCCTGAAGGGCGCCTATGCACTTTGAGCTCACCTCCATTCCTGCGCTGTGCCGATGCAGTCTGAGCTCATCTGCATTCCTGAAGGGGACCTATGCACTTTGAGCTCACCTCCATTCCTGCACTGTGCCGATGTAGTCTGAGCTCACCTGCATTCCTGAAGGGCGCCTATGCAATTTGAGCTCACCTCCATTCCTGCGCTGTGCCGATGCAGTCTGAGCTCACCTGCATTCGTGAAGGGCGCCTATGCACTTTGAGCTCATCTCCATTTCTGCGCCGTGCCGATGCAGTCTGAGCTCACCTGCATTCCTGAAGGGCGCCTAGGCACTTTGAGCTCACCTCCATTCCTGCGCTGTGCCGATGCAGTCTGAGCTCACCTGCATTCGTGAAGGGCGCCTATGCACTTTGAGCTCATCTCCATTTCTGCGCCGTGCCGATGCAGTCTGAGCTCACCTGCATTCCTGAAGGGCGCCTAGGCACTTTGAGCTCACCTCCATTCCTGCGCTGTGCCGATGCAGTCTGCGCTCACCTGTAATCCTTAAAGGCGCCTATGCACTTTGAGCTCACCTCCATTCCTGCGCTGTGCCGATGCAGTCTGAGCTTATTGCATTCCTGAATGGCGTCTATGCCCTTTGAGCTCACCTCCATTCCTGCGCTGTGCCGATGCAGTCTGAGCTCACCTGCATTCCTAAAGGGCACCTATGCACTAATGGCTTACTTGCATACCTTGCATACCTGCACCCTGCTTATGCACTTGGAGCCCACCTACATTCATGCGCAGTTCATACGCACCTTGACCTCATCTTAATTCCTGAGCAGTGCTTATGCACTATGGGCTTAGCTCCATTCCCTCACCATGCCTATGCATTATGAGCTCACCTCCATTCATGTTCCGTTCTTATGCACTATGAGCGTACGTGCATACCTGTTTATGCTCTTTGAGCTCACCTTCATTTAAGCACAGTTCCTATGCATTATGAGGCTAACCTGCATTCCTGCATGGTGCATATGCACCTTGAGGTCACCTGTGTTCTTGTGCAGTACCAATGCACTATGGGCTCAGCTCCATTCCTGCACTATGCCTTTGCTCACCTGCATTCCTGCTCAGTGTCTATGCATTAGGAACTCACCTTCATTCCTGTGCACTATGAGCTCACTTTCTTTCCTGCGCCCTACCTATGCACTTTGGGCTCGCCTGCATTCTTGTGCAATGACTATGCACACGAGTTTACCTGCATCCCAGTGCTGTGAATATGCATTATGACCTCACCTTCATTCATGCACTGTTCCTATGCCCTAAGTATTCACCTGCATGCCTGTGCAGTGCTTATCCTCTACAAGCTCACTCGCATTCCTGCGCTATGCCTATGCACTATGAGCTCACAACCATTCATGTACACTCTGCCTAGCCATAAGCTATGAATTGAGCTCCTCGTGCACGACTGCACTCTTCAAAAACGTTGACTACCTACCCAAGGGGTTTATAAAACAAGTTGCCTTTTTATAGTTTTAAACTTTCTGGCTACAAATATTCCAAGTAACGAGGCAGTGTAAATGACAGTTGTCGCAGTGTAAATGAGCAACCAAAAAATAATAAACCAAAGAGCTAAAACTAGCACTGTAAATGGAAATACAGAATAATCTCTACACAGAATACACTTTTGCTTCTGAGACATGCCAGTAGTCTACCATTAAAAGTATTGAACCAGTGCTTAGAAGTGTAGGCCCTCTCCTTTTCAAATCGAAATACAATAATACGTTTTATTTGCGTGCAAGAGGCCTGCGCATCCTAGGCTGTATGGCCAGGGAGTCGCCGATGTCTCAGGAATGTGAATACTTACCATTACCCCCAAAACTCATGACAACAATGCAACAAGTCCATTTTCTATTTCCTTTGGGTTAGGGGTCGTAAGACCCCTGGCCGTATTTATTATTATTTCACACAATAAAGAAAAACACACTTTATAACTTTTTACACAGTAACCACATTATTTACATTTTCAGCTTACATTTGTGACCTAGCCTTAACAGAGACTCTAGTACATGGGAATCACCTGACCATAACTAGTCTGTTCCTATGTAACCAACAAATTATTCCGTAACCGTTCCGAGTGAGATCAAGACTGGCCCTACCCCTTTTTTTTTACCCTTTCGGGGGCCCTCCTTATGGGAGGAGCCCACTTTCCCTCTCCCCCCCCCGTACGGGGAGGTCTCCAACGTCTGAGAATTCTTGTGCAGGGGGCCCGGCTGCCCAAGGATACCTACAGCGGGCACCCCTACACCCAGGTTTGTCGTCCCCCAAGGGCCAGTGCTAGGTTGTGCCCAAATGCGCCTGTGCGGGTTGTTGATAGGTAAAGGACTGCGTCAACGACCGCCCATAAACCCCCCCACAACCCTGCCACCTCCATCCGTTCTGGTGGCAGCACCCCTTGGAGGGTCTATGTATGCAGATGTTTAATTTGGTAAAACAGGATGCCATAAAGGGGCCCTAAGGGTCCCCCAATCTTGACCTCACCCGGCAATTTAAATACAACAATTCAAAGGAAGCAAAATACTGTTAATCCAAACCAAACATGATTAAATACCACACTTACGTCATGATCATCAAAATCCCTATAATAACACTTTCATCATCCTAACCAACCCCCTTATGAGCAACCCTAAAGGGGCCTTGTTCTTGGGATTGTTGAAATGTAAATGTATGCATTCATTTTGCTAGTGCATTACTCTATGTAAGTTAGCATTCGCTGCACCATCTTGTATTCAGCCGCCATTTTGAGCTATGATCGAAGCTAACTTCTGTCTCACTCTGTCTGCCTCAGCAGAAAGCAGCTGCAATATTTTTTGTATTTCTCCAAGGTTGAGTTTCGCTGTACTAATGAATGGACTGTTTTTGCCATCACATACCTTTCTCACTAGATAGGCCTGCTCCCACCCTTAGAGCGGCGGGTACGGGCAGAGTAACCTTGACGCTGAGATAGCATGTACCCGGTCCTGGGATTGCAACTCATCTTTGTGTGTCTTCTTTGTTCACAAGCTACCAACTGGTAAATTCCAGTCTGGGCGTGTCTTCAGTGATTCTGAAAATGTACATTATACGTTACCCAGTTGGTAGAGGTCAATCCCTCTGCAGCAATCCAAGGAGGCTGGTCAGACCGGACTCCACTTGAGTGTATTACTAATAAATACTTTGGTTTGCATTCTCTACTGTCTGACCGACTCTTCATTTGTTTGGAAGGCTGAGAGGTGGTCACGAGTGACCCGGGTGCCCCTAATTGGGTCACTTCCTTCAATTGGTGCCCGAAAAGGGACTCCATCGGGTGGCCCATCCCTGAGTGAGGAGGTCGGGCCATGTCGGGTCAGACGGGCGGACCGTGGATCCCTGCACGAAAGAGTCTTGTACTCGCAGCTGCCCTGTCTGTCTGATCGGGCGGTGCCTCGTCCAGTGGTCAATCCGACTGGGGTCCTGAACGGCGAATCCTGGATCTGACCGTTTGGTCCGAAGAGTCGGCAGTGGAGAATAACTTCACTTAACCTGTGTGCACCAGGTGAGTTTGCTTTGGTTCTTTGTGGATATGGTGCCATTTTGATTTGTATTTGATACGGTATGAGGACCGTCTTTGGACAAGCGCTTGAATTTGCTTGAGTTCTTTGCGAACATGGTACCACTTTGGTGTGTATCTGATGAGGTCTAAGGACCAATTTTGGTAAGATATTTGCAAATATCTGCTCGGCATAAATAGTGAACTTGTTTTCTTTTGGAAATGCCATGTCTTAGTAAAGTGATTTGTTTGCGCTGTCGTTGTTGTTCTGCTGATGCTCAATTGGAAGTAAGTCAGCCAGCGCCTCCAGAAGGCACTCCAAATTTTGACATGTATGTTTAGTACGTTATGGCACAAATATATGAGGGACAATGCAGAGTTGTAGTGGCCGTTGATGGGCACTTTTGATGAACAGAAAATTAATTTTCTACAGGATAAATTGTTTGCGAAAAGAAGTAGGCAGTCGATGTTTGATTCCCTCAGAACATGGCAAAAGGAAGCTAAACAGAGACGAATGAAAGCAGAGAAAGAGGCCTGGAAGGGGAGAATGCACACAGTAACTCAGAAAGCTGTAGCACATGATAGAGAGAAAATAGAAAAAGGAATAGAGTGTGCTGATAGGAAGTTTCGATTACAATGTGAAAAGTCTTATGTTGCCCGACAAGCAAATGATACATTTGTGGAAGAATTGTTAGATACTCGACCGCCACCCCCATACACCCCGCAGAAAATATATCTTGCTATCCCGCAGCCTCAGTCATCTGTTTCTTCTGTCTCTGCTGCCTCTGTTTCCTCTACTATTGATCAACCTGTTTTGGCCACAGCGCCTCCTGCCCTTTCTTTGGCTTCACCTTCTGCGGCTACTAAGACCACCAGTCTCCCTGCTACGCCTATTGTTTCGGCATCTCTCTTGCCAGCCCTCACACCTACGACACAGTCACTAGCGACATTGGTGCCTGCTCCTTCTGTTACTACTCCTTCCCTGTTCCTCCATTCCCCGACATTACTGAGTAGCTGAACACCCGTACGCGGAATAGAGGACGGAGACTGGGCAACTGCAAGGGAGTGACTGGGGCGGATATTGATACGATCTGATGTGGGAGATGAAGAGAAAAAGGTGGTAGCCAATCAGGCCGCTCAGTGGGCTCATCACCCCATTTACAGTATGGAAGATGTGTGGAGTGTGGTGAAAAATTATGAGCCGTTTGTGCAGCAGCATGCCCTTAAGCACATGTCGGCTACTTTGATTGGACTGTGGGAACAGTGTTTCAATGAGGTAGCACCCCAGATTATTTATGATATTAGGGACAATGTGTATGCTGCCGGTATGGCCCCTGGTGAGCTTTTTGGTAATGTCACAACGCTGGTCGATTATCAAAGTAGGCTGCTTGCGAAGAGCCCAAAGACAGTATCCCAATTCCCGATGAGGGAAGTCCACCCCATATATCACCCTGAAATATCAGAGCTACGGGATCAGCATAACGTGTTACTAGACCCCGGGTAGAGGCCCGGTTCCAGGAACAATGGGCTTATACTCCATGGAAAAGGAGTGAGGCTTTGTCCCTTAGGACTCAGTTACCTGACCCTAGGAAAAATCCTACTGCATATTATAAGGAATTGACTGAGGCCGCTTCATCGACAGTGATGACGCTTGCGGATATTGAAATGTTCTTTGGTTTATTGGTGCCCGTTGATATTTGGAGGCAGGTGCACACACAGGACCACGTTGTGGAATTGGGTGGTACCTGGGATCAGATAAAAGCATGGGACCAGGAGAGGAAGCCTGGTGAGAAACCTAAGGCCGAGATACTAGCCTTGCCTGGCCAAATTATTACCTATATGCACTCTCTTATTCCACCGAGAAGGGTAGATTGGGACAAGTTAACGGCCTATCAGAAGAAAGATGAAAGAGTGTCTGATTTTTTCACTCGATTTGAAGGTGTGTTTTGGGATTTTAGCGGACAGGATTTGTCGGTGGAAGGGGGTGTCCGATTGTTCTTTAACAGATTTGTCACAAACCTGCTTCCTGAGATTGCGACTTGGTTGCAGGCCTCAGAGAGCACTTGGGCCACCTCCTCCCCTTCTGTAATATTGAGTATGGCACAGTATTATGAACACAGGAAAAATGAGGAGAAGTAGAAGGTGGAGAAAAAGCACAAAGAATTGAAGACAAAGGTGTTGTTACAGCAGGCTTCTCGAGGGAATGGTAGGGGACGTGGTGGTACAGCCGGCCAGCTACCTCGTACTAGCCGTAATACTATGCCTGTAGGGCTGAATCAGTGTGCGTATTGTAAGGAGGAGGGACATTGGCGTAGCGAGTGTCCGGTGTTATAGAGGACAAGGTTCTCATGGACGGGGTCGTGGGGCTGGTGGACAGGACAGAGCTCAGCATGCGGCCGCCCCACAGGATCATCTGGATGGTAACTACTTCAATGACAATAGGGGTGGACAGTATTATCACGATGACTATGATCTGGACATGGTGACAGGGCTATCTCACAGCTAGGACAGCCAGGGACAGAGTGAGGGACCAGTTCAGATACCTGTAGATCAGCGCGGTCCTTATGTTACTGCAGATTTGCATGGCTCAGCTAAGGAATTTTTGGTGGATACAGGTGCAATGAATAGTTCTCTCGTTCACTGGTCCCCGGGGCAACTCTGTCTGGCCATAATAATGTTTCGGTAGGATTTTCTGGTGTACCGGTTGTAAGCCCCATTTCCAAACCTCTTACACTGACCATAGGTCCTATTACTGTGGACTCGCCATTTTTGTTGACATCCAATTGTGGAGAAAATCTGATGGGCTTATGTGAGAAGTTGGCCTGTTATATGCTGTTCACTAGTTAAAGTGGACACCTTGCACCAGTACAATTCGACTCTTATGGTAGGTAGGTTTAAGACAACCTTTATAGAAAGCTATCCTAGTGGTAGCTGTGGAGAGCAGCCTTCAGGCTAAGTCTTGGAGGAATGTAAAGCAGCTTGTTTTACAACACAATCTCTTGAATCACCAAATGAAAAGACACCACACAGGTATATATATCAAATATATATGTATTTATTACTAAGCAACTCTCTACTAATCTCTTGTGAGATTAGAAGACAGGAACATATGCATAAATCAACGTTTCACAATAAATTAAGCACAAATATGGCTGGGGCCCTAGGGGCGTACCAGACCATATACTAAAAAAGAGACTTAAGAACAACGACTTGCAAAGAGACAAGGCCCAGGGCCTTCAGAAGTGCTGGGGCCTCACGAAACCACCCAAGGCAGGTAAGTAAAGGACCCACGGGGGACGCGTGCAGTGCGTGAACACAGGCACGGATCGCCGTAGACTTCAATGGGGCAAGTCGCGGTTGGAAATTAAGAGTTTAAGGGCACTTCGGGAGTAGCTACAAGCAAGTCACTTACAGGGTAAGTAGTTCTAGGGCCAACACCCACAGGAGCACCATAGTGCTGGAGTTACCTCACCCAGGGAAGCCGGGTGCATAGGTGTCCTTTGGTGTCGGGTCGCGGCGTCGTTTTCAATGGGAGCCAATGAAGACTTGCTGCTTGTGAAGTCCGAAGAAGTGTCCGGTGGAATCCAAGCCTGGATTCGGAAGAAGGAAGACCTGAAAGCAGAGGGGACAGTGTTCAAAGTCACTGGGCAGTGACCCGGGGCAAGGAAGATGAATGCCCACCGTCGTCGACAGATTCAGGTCATTCATGGGTGTCTTGACTCTTCAGCCACGAGGTCCAGGAGGCATCGAGGATGACCAGGAGCTGGATTCAGCGTGTGCCACGAAGTCTGCAGCTGACTGCAGTGTCGGCGACCCGATTGGAGCCAACAAGCCTTGGTAGCAGCAAGTCTCATGGAAAGCGTAAAAAGTCAATGGTGCAGACCAGCAAGGTCTGGGGAACTCACCCAGCGAGGGTAAGTCAGGGCAGGCCTGGAGCAACCAGGGGAGCCCTTTGGTTCTGTAGAAAAGTCTTCAGGGGACCCACAAGCTGGCTGGTAAGGGATCGCAAAGACGCCTCGGGAGGATTCCTTCAACAGGGGCCCACGGTCACTCGGGACGGGGTAGGCCTCTGATCTTCAGAGGGATTCCTGCTAGAGGCTGGAACCATACGTGGTCCAAAGCACAGATTCATAGAATGTCGTGAAGGGGTTGCACTCGACAATAGTGCACGGTACCCAGGGACTACAGTTCCTCATCACTCGTGGGGTCCACTGGCCTCAGCTTCACTGGGGACTCACGATGGCCTTGGAGAAGTCAGGAAATCCTTGTCTTGGGCTGCAGGGACCTCGGGCTCCGGTGGGAGTGGCGTAAGTTGCGACCGTCGTTTCAGTTTTTGGTGCCTGCCAAGCAGGGGAGTCACTCCTTGACTCCAAGGGAGATTCTTCAGTCTTCCAGAGGTAGTGGAACGTCGAAGGTCCAGGATTCTTCTTCAGAGCATCGTCCACGGATATCTAGTTTGCAATGGCAAGGGTTCCCTACCTTATACTAAAAAGGAAGGGAGGGACTAGCTCTAAGACTCCACCTATGGGAGGGTCAGGGAAGTGGGTGGCTACACCCACTTCCCTTTGTCCAGTTTTGTGCCAGAGCAGGGGCATGTAGCCCCTGAGCCGGTTTGAACTGGGGTATGCACAGAGGAGCCTTCTGCTTCCCCAGTGCAGGACTTCAAA
This sequence comes from Calotriton arnoldi, assembly GCA_963921515.1. Classification (NCBI taxonomy): domain Eukaryota; kingdom Metazoa; phylum Chordata; class Amphibia; order Caudata; family Salamandridae; genus Calotriton; species Calotriton arnoldi. The sequence continues at coordinate 165,957 of CAWUFW010016392.1, read as the reverse complement.
GCACTCTAGGAGTGCACCCACCCAGCCCCAATACACTAAACCCTGTCTGGATACCTATTGTTGGGCTTCCTCCACTGCGAGTTTCGGTCATCAGCAGGAGGGCAGCCCAGTGTCTGTGACTGGTGGCATCCATTTTGTGATGCCAGGGCTCTTCAGGATTCTACCGCGTTTCCACAGTAGGTACATGTCTATCCCTCTAGAAGGGTGGAATGCTACCCCCGCCGCCAGAACTGGCGGGGGGTAGTATTCCAAGATGTTTGACACCAAACACGACATGTTTCCGTGCAGCCATCCCAAAGTTAGCATTTAACGCGAGGTTATAATGCGCTTAAGAGTATATGGTCAGGCTGCACTACAAACAGCATCAGAGAAGGGTCTCCGAAGGCTGCAGAGGGGCTCTGCTCATGCAGGGGCACCCTCTCACATAGGAACCAAGCACTCTGCCTTCAGGATTGATAAGGCCTGCCATAGGAGTGACTTATAGGTTTATATGTGTGTATCTATGTAGTGATATAGGTAGCCTATATCACAGTAAGGGGTGCATGCACCACCTTACCCAGGCTGCAGTAGCAGACCTGTGGTGTCAGATTTAGTCTGCTTCCCAGGGGTGGCATAATACATGCTTCAGCCCCTGGTAGGCCTGTGAAGTACCTATGCCCTTGGCACCTAAGGTACCATATACTAGGGACTCATAAGGTACCACAGTATCCAATCACTAGTGCACCTAGAGTGCACTCCAAGTCGTTTAGAGAGAACAGAGAGGCTGGGGCCCTGATTGGCAGGGTCCCAGCCTGACTATAGCCAGAAACCAGTGTAAACATCAGAAAAAAAGTGGGGGCAACATAAGCAGCATATCCTACTCTCCTACAGCTTAGATCTATAAAAAAAAGTTGCATGCTACCATTTATTGCTCCCCGGAAGGTGTTTACATGACAATGGGTCCGAATGTGGTCAGCACTAAGCAGTGTCTGTCCAAAGATACACCCCCCCCCTGCTGAATTTAAGGACGTGCCGCCCACGTTGTGGGCAACGGGTGACAAGGATGTAGGACTCTTGCAGATACCTCCAGTTTCTATTAAAATTAAAGACAATGCCATTTTGCCTCGTGTTCCTCAGTCCAAAATACCACAAGCAGGGGAGAGAGCTTTGTTGTGGATTATACAGGATCTGATTAAGTCAGGAGTTGTTGAAGAGACAACTGCTAATGTGTGTAATAGCTCTATTCTCCCATCCTTAAGAGGGCACCTTCGGGTTCCCCTGATAATCACCCAGATGTTTATCGTTTTGTGATTGACTTGCGCAAAGTTAATAAAATTGTAGTTCCTCAGTTCCCAGTGGTCCCTGACATTACTGCCCTTCTGACGATGATTCCTTCCTCTGCTCAATTCTTTTCTGTCATTGATCTGAAAAATGCATTCTTTAGTATTCCGATCCATCCAGAGAGCAGGCACTTTTTCGGTTTTACACTAGCTGGCAGAAGCTTTAGTTTCTGTCGAGCTCCTCAGGGCTATACTGAGAGCCCTAGTATCTATAGTCAAGCCTTGAAAGCCCAATTGGACTCCCTCACGCTTCCCTCAGGTAATGTATTGCTTCAGTATGTGGACGACCTTCTCATTGCTTCTGACACTGAAAAGGGTTGCAAAGACAGTACGGTTAAATTGTTGCTGCATTTGGCACACCACGGACATAAGGTGTCCCTTTCCAAATTTCAATATTGTCGACAGGAGGTCACCTACTTAGGTCACCTACTGTCGAAGGAGGGTAGGAGATTGGGGTGGCATAATACATGCTTCAGCCCCTGGTAGGCCTGTGAAGTACCTATGCCCTTGGCACCTAAGGTACCATATACTAGGGACTCATAAGGTACCACAGTATCCAATCACTAGTGCACCTAGAGTGCACTCCAAGTCGTTTAGAGAGAACAGAGAGGCTGGGGCCCTGATTGGCAGGGTCCCAGCCTGACTATAGCCAGAAACCAGTGTAAACATCAGAAAAAAAGTGGGGGCAACATAAGAGGCAGATCCTACTCTCCTACACAACCCCCCCCCCCAAACGCAGGGACACTAAACTAACCTTGACCAGTTGAGTCTTCGTGCTCTAAGTGGAAATACCTTGAGAGTCCATCTGCATTGGCATGTTGGGTCCCAGGCCTATGTTCCACTGTATAGTCCATCCCCTGTAGGGAAATGGACCACCTCAAAAGTTTTGGGTTTTCACCTTTTATCTGTTTAAGCCATAGGAGGGGCTTGTGGTCAGTCTGAACTATGAAGTGAGTGCCAAACAAGTATGGCCTCAGCTTCTTCAGGGCCCACACCACAGCAAAGGCCTCCCTCTCTATAGCTGACCAACGTTTCTCTCTAGGGGTCAGCCTCCTGCTAATAAAAGCTACTGGCTGGTCTTGACCTTCATCATTCAGTTGAGACAGTACAGCTCCCACACCCAGCTCAGAAGCATCTGTTTGGACAATGAACTTTTTGGTGTAGTCTGGACTCTGTAAGATGGGGGCAGTGCACATGGCCTGCTTTAGGTCTTCAAATGCCTTCTGACAGCTCGCTGTCCACTGAACCTTTTTTGGCATTTTCTTTGAGGTCAGATCATTCAAGGGGGTCACTATAGATCCATATCCCTTCACAAACCTCCTATAGTACCCAGTCAGGCCTAAGAAGGCTCTCACCTGTGTCTGGGTGGTTGGAGCAACCCATTCCATTATGGTTTGGATTTTGCTCTGTAAAGGCTGAACCTGGCCTCCACCCACAAGGTGGCCCAGGTACACAACCTGACTCTGCCCTATCTGGCACTTAGTGGCCTTGATAGTGAGGCCTGCTTTCTGCAGAGCCTCCAAAACATTTCTGAGGTGGACCAGGTGATCCTGCCAGGAGGAACTAAAGACAGCAATATCATCTAGATAAGCTGAGCAATAAGTTTCCATCCCTGCCAGAACTTTGTTCACCAACCTCTGAAAAGTGGCAGGTGCATTTTTCAATCCAAAGGGCATCACCACAAAGTGGTAGTGCCCACCAGGGGTCGAAAATGCTGTTTTGGCTTTTGCATCATCAGCTAACCTGATCTGCCAGTAGCCAGCTGTTAGGTCAAATGTACTCAGATATTTGGCTGAGGCCAAAGTATCAATCAGTTCTTCTGCCCTTGGTATGGGATAGGCATCAGTCCTGGTGACTGCATTGAGGCCTCTGTAGTCTACACAAAACCTCATTTCTTTCTTACCACCCTGGGTATGACGCTTGGGTACTAGGACTACTGGGCTAGCCCAAGGGCTATCTGAAGGCTCAATCACACCTAACTCCAACATTTTCTGGACTTCAGTCCTGATACAGTCCCTGACATGGTCAGGTTGCCTGTAGATTTTACTCTTGACAGGCAGACTGTCCCCGGTGTCCACCTCATGGGTGCACCAGGTAGTCTGACTAGGGGTCAGGCTAAACATATGTCTGTACTGCTGCAGAACTTGTCTGCACTCAGTTTGATGATGGTCAGTGAGGCTGCTTGCCAAAGCAACACCATCTACTGACCCATCATCAGGGTTCTGTGAGAGCAGGTCAGGGAGAGGGTCACTCTCCTCCTCCTGTTCCTCATCAGTTGCCATGAGCAAGCCCATGTCAGCCCTGTCAACATATGGCTTTAATCTGTTGACATGGAGCTCCCTCAGGGGGCTCCTGGGAGTTCCAAGATTCACCAGATAGGTGACTTCTCCCTTTTGTTCAACTATTGTATGGGGGCCACTCCATTTGTCTTGGAGGGCTGCTGGGGCCACAGGCTCCAACACCCACACTTTCTGTCCTGGCTGGTACACAGTCAGCACAGCCTTTTGGTCATGCCAAGCTTTTTGTAATTCTTGGCTGGCCTCCAGGTTTTTGGTTGCCTTTTTCATGTATTCGGCCATCCTGGAGTGGAGACCAAGTACATAGTCCATCACATCTTGTTTTGGGGGTTTGAGAGGTAACTCCCAGCCCTCTTTTACCAAACATAATGGACCTCTTACAGGATGCCCAAACAGAAGCTCAAATGGGCTGTAACCAACCCCCTTCTGTGGAACCTCTCTGTATGCAAACAACAGGCAGGGAAGAAGAAGGTCCCATTTCCGCCTAAGCTTCTCTGGGAGTCCTTTAATCATTCCCTTCAGGGTTTTGTTGAAACGTTCAACCAACCCATTGCATTGTGGGTGGTAGGGGTGGTGAGCTTATAAGTTACACCACACTCCTTCCACATTGCTTTCAAATATCCTGACATGAAGTTTGTACCTCTGTCAGAGATGACCTCCTTTGGGAAACCCACTCTGGAGAAAACTCCAATGAGGGCTCTTGCCACCACAGGGGCTGTGGTGGTCCTCAGGGAATTGCCTCTGGGTACCTGGTGGCATGATCCACTACCACCAGGATAAATCTGTGCCCAGATGCAGTTTGAGGGTCAAGGGGACCAACAATGTCAATCCCTACCCTTTCAAAGGGTACCCCCACCACAGGTAGTGGTATCAGGGGGGCCTTTGTGGTGCCACCTGCCTTGCCACTGGCTTGGCATGTAACACAGGAGCGACAAAACTCCTTTGTGTCCTCTGACATATGTGGCCAATGAAAATGTGGAACAAGCCTGTCCCAGGTCTTGTTTTGGCCCAAGTGACCTGCTAAAGGGATATCATGTGCTAGGGTCAAGAGGAACCCCTAAACTTCTGAGGTATTACCAACCTCCTGGTGGCTCCAGGGGCTGGATCTCTACCCTCAGAATATAGGAGTCCCTCATCCCAATAAACTTTATGGGACCCACTAGCACTCCCAGCAGCCTCAGCAGCAGCCTGCTGTCTGAGGGGTTCAAGAGAGGGGCATCACTGTTGCTCCTTACTCAGATCTTCCCTAGAAGGGCCCCCTGCCCCCAAGAACTCAACCTGATCAGGCTCAAGTTCCTCTGGGGCAGTTCCTTCTTCAGGATCTGCTCCTCCTCCCTCAAGAGGGGAATCAGTGATCTGAGACAGAGGGGAAGGCACTGCCTTAACCCTACTGCTCCTCTTCTTGGGAAGCATCTGGTCCATAGTTTCAGGATCCAGAGCTGGTTCAGTGTCATGCATTTTGGCCTGTGACCTGGTCACAGCAAATACCTTTGCAGGGATGCCCAGCATCTCAGCATGAGTCCATAACTCTACTTCAGACCAGGCTGAAGTTTCTAGATCATTGCCTAATAGACATTCTACAGGGAGGTCTGCACTGACTACAACCTTCTTGAGGCCAGTTACCCCTCCCCAGGAGAAATTCACAACTGCCAGGCTATGGTTGGTCCTGACATTGCTTGCATTGGTCACCTGGTACATTTCGCCCAGGATGATCTGTCCAGGGTCCACAAGATCCTCTGCCACCATGATGACACTAGCACCTGTGTCCCTAAATGCCAAAGCCTGTTTGCCATTTATTACAGGCTGCTGTTTGTATTTGCCCAGATTACTGGGGCTCACCAGGAAGGACATGTCAATGTCTCCATCACAAATCAGCATTGCCTGAGTGGGTACTCTGACTAGGCCAGAGTCCACTTCAGAACCCAGGGTCAACCCTACTACACCCTTATTCTGAGTACCACCTCCACCAGTAGCTGAACTAGGGGGAACAGTTGCCTTAGGGGCAGGAGTGGTGGTGGTTTGGTCTTTGGACTTGTTACAATCAGAAGTCCAGTGCCCTTTCTGTTTACAGAATTTGCACCAGGGCTTCTTTTGGCCTTTTCCCTTGTTGGATTGTGATTCCCCACCAGATGCAGATGTTTGGGGCCCTTGTGAAGACTTCTGGTCTTTTGACTTATCCCCACTTTTCTCAGAGCCCTTAGAATCCTGCTTCTTTGTGTCACCCCCTTGGTTCTGGGTTTTCTGCCTCACCCTGGTTCTGACCCACTTGTCTGCCTTCTTTCCCAATTCTTGGGGAGAGGTCAGATCTGAGTCCACCAGGTATTGATGCAACAACTGGTTCTGGCAATTATTAAGGATCTGTTCTCTCATCATTAGATTATACAATCCCTTGAAATCAGTAACCCTACTGCCAACCAGCCAACCCTCCAGACAGAGCCTTGGTTGCACAATTTACAAAGTCAGTCCAGTCCTGAGTCTGTGCCTTCTGGGTGTCTCTGAACTTCAACCTGTACTGCTCAGTGGTTAAGCCAAACCCATCTATCAGTGCACTCTTCAGGACTTCATAGTCATCAGCATCCTCTTCTCTAACAGTGAGGAGCTTGTCTCTACCTTTATCTGAAAAGGAGAGCCACAAGATTGCTGCCGACTGCTTTTGGGGGACCTGTTGTACTCTACAGGCCCTTTCCACAGCAGTTACCCATTTATGGATATCATCCCCACTCTGGTAGGGAGGAACAACCTTGCTCAGGTTCCTATGGTCTGGAATATATTCTCTGCCTCTAGGGACACTGTTGCTGCCACCAGGGGGTTCTAACCCCTCTTTTCTAGAAGCTCTCTGGAGCTCCAGGGCTTCCTTATCTAATGCCAACTGCTTGGTTTTGAGGGCAAACCTTGCTTCCTCATACTGCAGCAGTTTGTACATTCTGTCAGAGGAGGTCTCTCTTCTTGAGAAGTAGGAGTTCCTCTGGTAGACAGATTCTCTGCCAGAGTGATAGGAGTGTTCAGATTCCCTAGAAAGGGACCTAGGCCTCTCCTCCACTATGTCAGTTCTCTTAGGGAGAATTCCTCTGTCCTGTTCAGACCCCTTGGGACCTGGCCCTACAATCACAGAGTCTTGGTCATCCAGATGTTCATCATCTGACCCAGACACTGTAATTGACCCACCCACTGATTCAGACCCATTAGCTCCTAGAGCTAATCTAAGATCATCTGTTGTCAGCAGATCTATCAGGTGTAGTGTGGAGGGACTCTGTCCTAGCTTCAGGTGCCTTGCAGCACACATGGCTCTCAAGTCAGAGAAAGCCATGTCCTTATACTGAGGCTGAATGGATCCACTGGGTCCACCCTTTAAGGACATTCTAATGTTGTGCAGTGTTGTACTACCTACACTAGTTTGTGGCCTACTGATACTAGCTTGAGCTGTAGAAAGGGTGTGCTATCCCTTGGCACACAGCTCTAAGTTCAGTAGAACTTATTGATACTAAGCTTGACTTTATATGTACCTGAGTACCTATAGTGGTTTTCAGTTAGTAATTCAAATAGAGATTTTCTGGTAAAACAATAGCAAGCTGGAATCCCACACGCTGCCACCAATGTGAGAAGTTGGCCTGGTATATGCTGTTCACTAGTTAAAGTGGACACCTTGCAACAGTACAATTCGACTCTTATGGTAGGTAGGTTTAAGACAACCTTTATAGAAAGCTATCCTAGTGGTAGCTGTGGAGAGCAGCCTTCAGGCTAAGTCTTGGAGGAATGTAAAGCAGCTTGTTTTACCACACAATCTCTTGAATCACCAAATGAAAAGACACCACACAGGTATATATATCAAATATATATGTATTTATTACTAAACAACTCTCTACTAATCTCTTGTGAGATTAGAAGAAAAGAACATATGCATAAATCAACGTTTCACAATAAATTAAGCACAAATATGGCTGGGGCCCTAGGGGCGTACCAGACCATATACTAAAAAAGAGACTTAAGAACAACGACTTGCAAAGAGACAAGGCCCAGGGCCTTCAGAAGTGCTGGGGCCTCACGAAACCACCCAAGGCAGGTAAGTAAAGGACCCACGGGGGACGCGTGCAGTGCGTGAACACAGGCGCGGATCGCCGTATACTTCAATGGGGCAAGTCGCGGTTGGAAATTAAGAGTTTAAGGGCACTTCGGGAGTAGCTACAAGCAAGTCACTTACAGGGTAAGTAGTTCTAGGGCCAACACCCACAGGAGCACCGTAGTGCTGGAGTTACCTCACCCAGGGAAGCCGGGTGCATAGGTGTCCTTTGGTGTTGGGTCGCGGCGTCATTTTCAATAGGAGCCAATGAAGACTTGCTGCTTGTGAAGTCCGAAGAAGTGTCCGGTGGAATCCAAGCCTGGATTCGGAAGAAGGAAGACCTGAAAGCAGAGGGGACAGTGTTCAAAGTCACTGGGCAGTGACCCGGGGCAAGGAAGATGAATGCCCACCGTCGTCGACAGATTCAGGTCGTTCACGGGTGTCTTGACTCTTCGGCCACGAGGTCCAGGAGTGGTCGAGGATAACCAGGAGCTGGATTCAGCGTGTCCCACAAAGTCTGCAGCTGACTGCGGTGTCAGCGACCTGATTGGAGCCAACAAGCCTTGGTAGCAGCAAGTCTTGTGGAAAGCGTAAAAAGTCAATGGTGCAGACCAGCAAGGTCTGGGGAACTCACCCAGCGAGGGTAAGTCAGGGCAGGCCTGGAGCAAGCAGGGGAGCCCTTTGGTTCTGTAGAAAAGTCTTCAGGGGACCCACAAGCCAGCTGGCAAGAGATCCCGAAGATGCCTCGGGACGATTCCTTCAACAGGGGCCCACGGTCACTCCGGACGGGGTAGGCCTCTGATCTTTGGCGAGATTCCTGCTAGAGGCTGGGACCACACGTGGTCCAAAGCACAGGTTCGTAGAACGTCGTGAAGGGGTTGCACTTGACAATAGTGTACGGTACCCAGGGACTGCAGTTCCTCGTCACTCGTCGAGTCCACTGGCCTCAGCTTCACTGGGGACTCACGATGACCTTGGAGAAGTCAGGAAATCCTCGTCTTGGGCTGCAGGGACCTCGGGCTCCGGCGGGAGCGGCATAGGTTGCGACCGTCATTTCAGTTTTTGGTGCCTGCCAAGCAGGGGAGTCACTCCTTGACTCCAAGGGAGATTCTTCAGTCTTCCAGAGGTAGTGGAACGTCGAAGGTCCAGGATTCTTCTTCAGAGCATCGTCCACGGATATCTAGTTTGCAATGGCAAGGGTTCCCTACCTTATACTAAAAAGGAAGGGAGGGACTAGCTCTAAGACCCCACCTATGGGAGGGTCAGGGGAGTGGGTGGCTACACCCACTTCCCTTTGTCCAGTTTCGCGCCAGAGCAGGGGCAGGTAGCCCCTGAGCTGGTTTGAACTGGGGTATGCACAGAGGAGCCTTCTGCTCCCCCAGTGCAGGACTTCAAAGCACTCTAGGAGTGCACCCACCCATCCCCAATACACTAAACCCTGTCTGGGAGGTGGTCACACCTCCCTGTGACAGGATACCTATTGTTGGGCTTCCTCCAATACGAGTTTCGGTCATCAGCAGGAGGGCAGCCCAGTGTCTGTGACTAGTGGCATCCATTTTGTGATGCCAGGGCTCTTCAGGATTCTACCGCGTTTCCACAGTAGGTACATGTCTATCCCTCTAGAAGGGTGGAATGCTACCCCCGCCGCCAGAACTGGCGGGGGGTAGTATTCCAAGATGTTTGACACCAAACACGACATGTTTCCGTGCAGCCATCCCAAAGTTAGCATTTAACGCGAGGTTATAATGCGCTTAAGAGTATATGGTCAGGCTGCACTACAAACAGCATCAGAGAAGGGTCTCCGAAGGCTGCAGAGGGGCTCTGCTCATGCAGGGGCACCCTCTCACATAGGAACCAAGCACCCTGCCTTCAGGATTGATAAGGCCTGCCATAGGAGTGACTTATAGGTTTATATGTGTGTATCTATGTAGTGATATAGGTAGCCTATATCACAGTAAGGGGTGCATGCACCACCTTACCCAGGCTGCAGTAGCAGACCTGTGGTGTCAGATTTAGTCTGCTTCCCAGGGGTGGCATAATACATGCTTCAGCCCCTGGTAGGCCTGTGAAGTACCTATGCCCTTGGCACCTAAGATACCATATACTAGGGACTCATAAGGTACCACAGTATCCAATCACTAGTGCACCTAGAGTGCACTCCAAGTCGTTTAGAGAGAACAGAGAGGCTGGGGCCCTGATTGGCAGGGTCCCAGCCTGACTATAGCCAGAAACCAGTGTAAACATCAGAAAAAAAGTGGAGGCAACATAAGCGGCAGATCCTACTCTCCTACAGCTTAGATCTATAAAAAAAGTTGCATGCTACCATTTATTGCTCCCCGGAAGGTGTTTACATGACAATGGGTCCGAATGTGGTCAGCACTAAGCAGTGTCTGTCCAAAGATACACCCCCTGCTGAATTTAAGGACGTGCCGCCCACGTTGTGGGCAACGGGTGACAAGGATGTAGGACTCTTGCAGATACCTCCAGTTTCTATTAAAATTAAAGACAATGCCATTTTGCCTCGTGTTCCTCAGTCCAAATACCACAAGCAGGGGAGAGAGCTTTGTTGTGGATTATACAGGATCTGATTAAGTCAGGAGTTGTTGAAGAGACAACTGCTAATGTGTGTAATAGCCCTATTCTCCCATCCTTAAGAGGGCACCTTCGGGTTCCCCTGATAATCACCCTGATGTTTATCGTTTTGTGATTGACTTGCGCAAAGTTAATAAAATTGTAGTTCCTCAGTTCCCAGTGGTCCCTGACATTACTGCCCTTCTGACGATGATTCCTTCCTCTGCTCAATTCTTTTCTGTCATTGATCTGAAAAATGCATTCGTTAGTATTCCGATCCATCCAGAGAGCAGGCACTTTTTCGGTTTTACACTAGCTGGCAGAAGCTTTAGTTTCTGTCGAGCTCCTCAGGGCTATACTGAGAGCCCTAGTATCTATAGTCAAGCCTTGAAAGCCCAATTGGACTCCCTCACGCTTCCCTCAGGTAATGTATTGCTTCAGTATGTGGACGACCTTCTCATTGCTTCTGACACTGAAAAGGGTTGCAAAGACAGTACGGTTAAGTTGTTGCTGCATTTGGCACACCACGGACATAAGGTGTCCCTTTCCAAATTTCAATATTGTCGACAGGAGGTCACCTACTTAGGTCACCTACTGTCGAAGGAGGGTAGGAGATTGACACCTGAGTGCATCAGTACCATTGTTAAAATGTCTATCCCTCACACTCAAAAGGATGTGCGTGCTTTTATTGGCATTACTTCTTATTGTCGGCACTGGATCCCTAACTACTTGTTACTAACAAAGCCTTTGCTGGCACTAACCACTAAAGATGTGCATGAACCTTTGCCTTGGACACCTGAATGTCAGCAGTCTTTTAAGCAATTAAAAGTTGCGCTTTGCTCTGCGCCTGTGCTTGGTACGCCTGACTACACGAAGCTGTTCGTGCTGTACGTACACGAGATTGCTGGTTGTGTGCTTTCTGTCTTAACACAGGCCTTTGGAGGTAAGCAATGGCCGTGTGCTTATTTTTCTGCTCTTCTTGACCCTGTCGCAAGAGCCGTCCCGAGCTGTCTAAGAGCGGTTGCGGCATTGGCCGTCTCTATAGGGCAATCGGCTGGGCTCATACTTGATACTGACCTCACAGTTATGGTACCCGATGCTGTGGATACACTTTTGAATAAGACCAAGACACAGCACCTCACCAGCGCACGTCTGACCGGTTATGAGTTGACTCTCTTTGCACCACATGTCACGATTAAAAGATGTGCCACTCTAAACCCAGCCACGTTGCTACCCCTCCTTTCTGAGAGTGAGGAAATTGATATATATGATTGTATTTTCTGAAAGGAGGAGGAGACGAAAGGACGGGTAGACTTGACTGACGTTCCCTTATCTGACCCTCAAGGGGAACTATATGTCGATGGCTCTTGTTTTAAGTTTCCAGATGGCACTACAACTGCTGCGTATGCAATCACAACACTGCACACGGTAGTTGAGATGTCACGAGTTCCCTATCAGTCAGTCAAAGCTGCAGAGCTCGTTGCCCTTATTCGAGCCTGTGAGTTGAGTGAGGGACTGGCTGTCAATATCTATACTGACAGTCAGTACGCCTTTGGAGTCGCCCATAATTTTGGGCGGCTCTGGGCAGAGAGGGGATTTCTCACTTCCCATGGGATGAAAATATAACATGGCCCTCTTATACATAGGCTTTTGTCGGCTTTGACGCTCCCCAAGAAATTAGCGATAATGAAGTGCAGCGCCCACAAGGCAATTACTGACAATGTGGGTAAGGGGAATGCATTCGCAGACCAGACAGCTAAGGAGACAGCCCGAACGAAGATGAAAAAGATGTTTGTAGCAGGCCCCGCTAGGTGGGTGCCTGAGGTCACCATGTTTGAGGATATGCTGGAAAATGTCAAGGAGATACAAAGTGAGGCAACTATTGAGGAATTAGCGATATGACAGGAAAGCACAGCACGTTTGGATGAGGATGGGTGTTGGACAGATAAGTCAGGAAAGCAGACATGGATGCTACCAGATGCATATGTTCTTCCCGTAGTCACCATGGCGCATGGGCCAGCTCACATTAGTGCTAAAGATATTTGTAATTTGTTAGACCCTGTATGGCAGAATGATAACATTCCAAAGACTGCCGCCCATTTGGTCAAATACTGTATGGTGTGTATGATGCACAATCCTGGAAAGGGTACCCCTACACCACCTGGTAATTTTGCACCTCCCACCTTCCCTTTTGAGGTCCTCCAGTTAGATTACATAGAGATGGATCGAGTCAACAACCTGAAATATGTGTTGGTGGTTGTTTGTGCATTCAGTAAATGGGTTGAGGCTTACCCCAAGAAAGAAAACACAGCCATAGCGTCTGCAAAAGTACTCCTGAAGGAGTTCTTTCCTCGCTTCGGCTTGCCCTGTTTGATTTGGAGTGATAACGGAAGCCACTTCAATGCAAAAGTTATTCAATTAGTTTGTGAGGGGCTACATATCAGACAGAAATTTCATGCTGCAATTCACCCCCAGTCAGCAGGTTTGGTTGAGAAGTACAATGGTACTCTCAAACTGAAATTGGCAAAGATTCAGGAGAGCACAGGGTTGCAGTGGCCAGATGCTTTACCATTAGCCCTTTTGTCTACAAGAGCTACAGCGCACTCTAGGACAGGACTGTCACCCTACGAGGTCGTGTTCGGGTGCCCGGCAAATGTATGGGGCGTCCCGCGTCCTCGTAGGTTTTCTGAAATTGAGTATCCTCTGTTAGTGGACTATCTGTATGAGTTAACAAAAATTCTGCATTCTATTCACCAACAGATCCAGGACTCTCTCCCGCCAGTACCCGAGGGGCCAGGACATGATATTCGGCCTGGTGATTTCGTACTCGTTTGCAACTTTCAGAGAAAAGGGAGCTTGGAGCCGAGGTGGAAGGGACCAGTCCAGGTGCTCCTTGCCACCCGCACCGCAGTGAAAGTCGCCGGCCGAAAGAACTGGATTCACAGCCAGCATTGCCGCAGAGTGCCTCTGCCCCTACCCTACGATCAATGGGTAAGGGATGGCACAGGGGACTCAGAGTGGGAGCAAGTCCCACGGTTCATCCCCTTTTCGGACGCTAAGCTCACCTGGACCCAAACGGAAGTCGAGAACAATGAGGTACTAAATGCAGCAGTGCCCCCAGAGATCAAGGCTGTTGATGAGCCCATTTCCACTGGCCCCTCTGTGTCTGACCCCCTTTTTCCTGACCCCTCTGTGCCTGGAGTAGCTAGGTACAATTTGCGACCCCGACAGAGGAACAGTGCACCAAAGGAGAAGTCAGATTAGTAGGGATGGACTCTGCAGGATAGGGTGTACCTTGCCTATGGTACCAACAGTAGTTTAGGGAGAGGCGAGATTGGTGCATTGTTCGGACATTGGACAGGATAGACCGAACGTGCTTCCCTGGAGGGAGGTACGGTATCCTGGCCGACGTGGGATTTTTTCAAGAGCTAGGATCGAACAGCTCCACCGCCGGTGCTCAATAGCGCCAACGTTGATGAACAATAGGAGTCTACCAGTGAGGCTCTAACGGACACTGGGAACTTTTGCCTTTCCTATTAGTCTTATCGCGTTTCTTTTTACCCTCTGATTTCGCAATGTATCCGTTTAGTCGGCCCATTGCTGAGGAAGAACAGCCATTTGCACCTCCGCGCCCAGAGCGGGGTTGGTCCACAAAAAGCAAAATTGTTTTCGCAGTAATAGTTGCAATGGCATTAATGTTTGTATTAGGGATATCCTGGTTTCTAGAGGAAAAGTATCCTGTACGCTCTTTGGTTGGGACAACACCTGTTCCCCGTGAACACGTTTGTTACATTGGCTCCTTACACAAAGGAGCACACCGGAAAACATACGCAGACAATGTATTTTTACAAATGTTGCATCAGGCCCATGATACTTCCAATGCCACTAATTGCTGGATCTGTGGGTTGCTCCCCTCAGTTACACATAGGAGTGATATTTTATTATCGATGCCATTATCCTATATCGGAAGTTGTGAGGGGTGGTTTGAACTGTTTACTATGGTGCATTATCACTTTCGATTCTCTGCTATAAATATGACATCTGCTGACTCCCGCACTGTGACAGAATATACGTTTCCATCAACGTTTTACTCCCGCTGGGTTGGGAGAACAAGGTACTCCTGGTACATTGTCTCCAACAGTTTGCATGAATGTATATGAGCAAGTACAGAACGAAACATGGCTTCAAAATGAAATGTTAGATTTCCAAGGGTTCAATGCCACTGAATATTTCTGATCTTTCCAAATTTGCAATATTACTACAGACAAAGCAATGCCAGTGTTAGTAGTCAACACAACAGCTGGTTTCTGTGTTCAGGGCATTGGGAAGGTAAAAGTGGGGGAGAGGAATTGCAATTACACATATACGCTGAGTACGATTAGTAGCCCACCTTTGCTCCCACCATATAATGCCTATTTTGTTTGTGGATCCCAAGCTTATGTGTGGCTTCCTTGGGGGTGGCCCAGTATATGTTATCTCTCTTTTCTTCTTCCCCCAGTGTATATAGCACCGTCCAATTACCATAAGGACCATTGATTGCAGCGTAGGAGCGCATACCTGCCCGAGTTAGAAGGGTTATTAATACAGAAGATATAGATCAGACAGATACCACTTTGCAACAATTCACAGACACCATGAAAGGTATCGTACCCTTTTGGGGCCCCATGTCCAACAGCCTTAATATTCGTCGACTCACAAGAGTTGTCGAAGGGGTCATTAATACGACAGCAGGGATTCGGACGAATATCACAGCTGAGCTTCAGGCTATGAGGCTTGTTGCTTTACAAAAACCGGATGGTGTTAGACGTCATCCTTGCTGACCGGGGAAGGGCCTGTCACGTCATAGGCAGTAGCTGTTGTGTATATATTCCGGACCACGCCCCCAATGTATATGCCGCCATACAGAAGCTGCATAGCCTTTCATCCGACATACACCAAGAAAACGGTACCTGGACACTCTGGATAGTTCTGGGGTATATTCACGTCCTGGGGTTGGAAAATCCTTGCTTTCCTGGTGGTAGTTGCTGGTATTTTCTTCACATGTTGCCTCTGTATACAATGTCTCCTGGCCTGTTGCTCTTATTGTATCACATTCCTTACCCCAAAGCAGAAGGCTGTGATTATGACTCAGAAGGAGATAGATAGCTTTATGCAGTTAGACGAGGGTATATTTGAAGACTCTTCTTCCTTTGATGATGAATACATGGAGTGTTCTACATGCTGAGAATAGTTGTATATATGCTATGCTGCACTCTCTATCTACTCAACTTCTTATGGTTAGCTCATGCTAAAAGGAGGGTCTGTTGAAATGTAAATGTATGCATTCATTTTATTAGTGCATTACTCTATGTAAGTTAGCATGCGCTGCACCATCTTGTATTTAGCCGCCATTTTGAGCTATGATTGAAGCTAACTTCTGTCTCACTCTGTCTGCCTCAGCAGAAAGCAGCTGCAATATTTTTTGTATTTCTCCAAGGTTGAGTTTCGCTGCACTAATGAATGGACTGTTTTTGCCATCACATACCTTTCTCACTAGATAGGCCTGCTCCCACCCTTAGAGCGGCGGGTACGGGCAGAGTAACCTTGACGCTGCGATAGCATGTATCCGGTCCTGGGATTGCAACTCATCTTTGTGTGTCTTCTTTGTTCACCAGCTACCAACTGGAAAATTCCAGTCTTGGCGTGTCTTCAGTGATTCTGAAAATGTACATTATACGTTACCCAGTTGGTAGAGGTCAGTCCATCTGCAGAAATCCAAGGAGGCTGGTCAGACCGGACTCCACTCGAGTGTATTACCAATAAATACTTTTGTTTGTATTCTCTACTGTCTGGCCAACTCTTCATTTGTTAGGAAGGCTGAGAGGTGGTCACGAGTGACCCGGGTGGCCCTAATCGGGTCACTTCCAACAGGATGGTGGGTGGGGAAAAAACTCGAGCCCGCGCGGCTCCCAGAGAGGCGACGTGAGGGGAGGGGGCCCACAACCTCTGGTAAACCAGCACGTGGGTGAGGAGTCCGTCGGGGGCAGAAGATGATGACGAACTGGTGTTGCCGCAAGCAGGATAAAGAGACCTGCCTGCGGCCGCACGGCTGCTTAAATAGGGCGGGTTTCAACTTCAGCTGCCCCGGAAGGACTTTAGTGTCCACCAATCGGCGGCATCCGCAGCCGGAAGGACGGGCGACCATGCCCCATCCGTGCCTGCTGGCCATATCTACGGCTCTCCCCAGGTGGGGAGAGCCTCTGTTATTATATTCTGTGGAGTTATGTTGTCAGGGCCGACTCTAGCACTTGTGGCGCCTGGTGCGACAGTCTTTTTTGGTGCCCCCTTCCCCATGGCCTCCTTCTCCATGAATTTCCTCACTACCACTCTCCAAAAGTGCACCTCATCTCTCTATGACCTTTCACTGACATTTAATTTTTTTATTAGTACTACTCATAGTTTACTCACACTCAGTTCTGTGATCTGCATGGTACACGTTCTTTGCAGCAGGCACATTAACCCTGCGCGCTACTTTACAATGAGTCTAAACTGCCACTAGACAAAATTCAGATCTCTCACCAGTAAGAACATTAATCACCAGAGTTAACTTGACATTTTTTTATTGTTGGCTGAAAACTGCTGGATGCCCAAGGAAGTTCATGTGCTTTTCAACCAAAAGTTATCTTCAAACATATCCTCCCCCAAAAAGTCAGCGGCACCCGTCACTCCACCCTAAAGCCAGCCTTGGATGCTGTTTCTGTGCAACTGGATGTTTCCGCTTCTGGAATCCGGAATGTGGATTCTGAGAAGTTGAGCAAGCAGATAGTTGCTGAGAATCAGAGACTGGCCAGGGGACGTTGTATGCAGCTTAATAAATCCTTCAAGTTATTACATCTGCTGTGGCCTGTTGTTTCAAAATTGGTGATGAGGATGGTATACTAAGGAAGAGGACACTATGGAGGAGAAGGACATTTTGGATTTGGTGCAAGGATTATGTTAGCTGCCAGATCAAGTAATGACTACGACCTCTGGTCCAAAAAAAGTCCTGTGGTGCTGATAGTTTTGTGACCTGTACGAGGATCTAAAGCAGGTATGAGCACAGTGCGAGTCAGGCTGTTTTTGCGGTGCACAGCACGAGCCAGCGTTGTGGAAGTCCTGAGAGAAGGCTCGAGAGAAGACTGTAGTGTTAACACTAAAATTGTGTGCAGCCGGCGCATTTACGGCCAGCGCGAGGTGATCGAATAATTAGACCGAACCTCAGTGGTGGCGTGCAGCTGCATGCGTGTGTCTTACCCAGGCGACACCGGGAACTCGGTTACGACGCCGATATGGCGGTTGTGCCGGTCCCCGGTGAATTCTTCCCGGCAGGGTGGGGGAGGCGGGTCTTGCGCCAATGACGCGCGGGGTCCCGCCCCCGCCCTCGCCTATTGGCTAAAGGGGTGTTTGCCCCGGAAGCAGTTCTAGTGCTTCCGGGGCAAACGCAACGCGAACGGTCCCGGAATCTCACCGGGACCAGTTCTAGTTGGCTCTAGGGGTTCGGACCCCCTTTAAGAGCCTCCGCAGAGCGGCAGGAGAGCCTGTTTCTC
Organism: Calotriton arnoldi; assembly: GCA_963921515.1. Classification (NCBI taxonomy): domain Eukaryota; kingdom Metazoa; phylum Chordata; class Amphibia; order Caudata; family Salamandridae; genus Calotriton; species Calotriton arnoldi. Next base: position 148,148 of record CAWUFW010016392.1, on the reverse strand, counting down.
CACCGCTCTGCCAGGCATCATCCGCCCGCCCGACCAGCTCACGGAGGCTTCCAGAGAGCCTCCTGTTGGAATCCCTTTTCTTTTCTCCTTGTTTCTACAGGTGGTGGATACAGCCCGATCGGCGGGGGGAAGAGGACGCATAGGTACGTGGTCGGGCGCTGGATTGGAATCCTGGGCGGCGATCGATTGGGATTTTCGGCGTTTTTACCGCACATTTGATGCCTCTGCCCTACGCGGCAGGGGCATAAAGGAATTAACCATCTGTGATCCTTTTTTCACGCACAGGCTCACAAGCAAGAGTAGAGCCGGCATCAAGGGACATCTGTGGAGCAGCACCCTTCGCCTTCCTCGTGCAGGACCGGGACCGGGAAGCACAGACCAGGAGCCACGCGGGTTGGAGGATATCCTCACCTGCCCCACATTCTTGAACGTGTGGGAGTGGCTCTGGCTGTAGCTGCGGTTGGGGTCCTGCCATTAAAGGGAGGTAAGGGGGTGTTGTTGGGAATCGTTTTTTGCCCAGAGAGCTGTTGGGGCCCGGGGGCAAGTTTGCAGGAGGCATTTATAAGTTGCATTTGCATTGGTGAACACTGAGGATTGCTGGTGTACAATTGTAGTAGCAGTGTTTTTGGGGCAGTGCTAGCATCGGGCTGGTGTTGCTGGGGAGCATAGAAAAACAAGTGCTAGTGCTTGGGGGTGAGCACTGAGGGTTTGTGGCAAGTAGCAAGGGTTAGCTTTAGTAAGTGATGGCGCCAAAAGCAAAGAGAGGGCAGGTTCCATCCAGGATGGAAGAGTGGATGGCGAACATGATGCGCTCCATGAGTGACCTGAATCAAACCGTGGCAGATCTAACCAGAAGGGTAGAGGGACAGGAAGACACATGGGACAGGCCCAGGCGCACTAATGTGGCACCCAGGGCAGCTTTTCCTCCAGTGCCGCGGAAATCAAGACAAAGGCAGGGAAAGAGGGGGGCTTTCCCAGAGATCCCTGCAGGGCCAGGGATAGTACCGCTAGAGCCGGTAGCGCCTGCCATCCCTACCCCAGTGGTCCCAGTGCCAATAGCCATACCCGTGCCTATCATACCTACCATCACGGGTCCTGAGGCACCAGCGCCAGCATTACCAGCCTTACCGGGGCCTGCTCTCCCAGTGCATGTGGTCCCTACCGGGGGGGCGAGCACACCAAATGCTAATGAGATCCCAGCGCAGCCTTTAGTTGCAGCAGCTCCCAATGTAGCGCCGGGTCAGCAGGACATAGTGGCGAACCTAGCAGCATTGTTATCATGGCTAGCAAAAGCGGGAGCAGTGATACCATCTACAGGTAGCGGGGTCCTGTCAGCAGAGGGTAATGCTCTAGAAGAGGCAAGTAACTTAATAGCACGAGTCGAGAAAGCAACGCAGGTGGTGCCGCCACCGGTTGAGGTTTTTAAAAAGGCAGGGAGCACCACAATTGACTCGGAGCCCCCAGTGAAAGCTGCTGCTGCGGGACCTGACGACGCCAAGATGCAAGCGGGCACATCAGCAGGTACAGTGCAATTGCTGCCAATTTTAGGCTTGGGGGATGTGCGCTCCAACAGGGAGCGATTGGCTAGGCACATTGCGCAGGATGTAAAAGAGCAGATCTGGAAGGGTGAATATGTAAATATGTTTTCCTTGCTGGTAGACAAGGATGAGAAGGAGGAGGCCAAGAAAGCAAGGGAATGGGCCACCCACGTTACTGGGCCAATTGGCCAACTAGGAAAAAGGTTGACGAAACACTGATTAATTGGATTAAGGCATTTGGGAACTTCCATGCAGTGATAATAGAGAAATTTCCAGGGCTAAGCACAGAGTTGGTATGCTACCAGAACAGAATTGCATGCGCACATGATGAATATGGGGGGATGTGCTAGAAGGAATACGACAAAGCTTTTAGAAGGGTAAAGGCATTGGATCCAGCTCTCACATGGGACCAGGTTGATATGATTTTGTGGTTAAGACACATGAATTACCAAGGCAAGGATGCCCCAAAAGTGCAGTCCTTTCGGCCAGCTACACCCCAGAGTGGGGGAGCGGGGGCGGGCAGCAAAAAGGGAGCGTGTTGGGACTTCAATAGAAAGACATGCACCAGACCCAGTGGGACCTGTAAGTTCAAGCATGCCTGCTCATTCTGTGGCCTCTCCTCACACCCCGAGTCTAAGTGTTTAAAAAAATCAAAAGACAATGGAGGCAAGAAGCAAGAATGAGGTTCAATTGTTTGGAAAAGTGGACTCACCTATTGACGTTATGGCCCTGATACCCTGGTTGAATAAGTATTCGTGCCCTGGTACAGCCCTGATCTTGCTTGAAGGTTTTAGGGATGGTTTCCGTATCCCAGCCCCTGGGTACTCGGTGGTGTCTTACTGCCGCAATCAGCAGTCAGTGAGAGATAACATATCTGTGGCAAGAGGGAAAGTATTGAAAGAACTACGTTTGGGGAGATTGGCAGGTCCTTTTGACTCCATACCTTTGGATAACTTTGTCTGCTCACCGCTTGGGGTGGTACCCAAAAAAGACCCGGGGGATTTCCGCCTCATCCATAACCTATCTGCTCCCAGGGGCCTGTCTTTGAATGAGGCCATTGATGGAGCTTTGTGCTCCATCAGATATGCATCATTGGATCAGGCAATTGCTATGCTGCGATTGCTTGGCCCAGGCACCTTACTGGCAAAATCTGACATTGAGTCTGCATTCCGGTTATTACCTGTGCACCCACTGGATTTTCACTTACTGGGCTTTCAGTCGGAAGGGAGGTTCTACATGGACAAGTGCATGCCAATGGGGTGCTCCGTCTCGTGCTCATATTTTGAGAAATTCAGCTCCTTTTTGGAATGGGTTTTTAGGCAAGTCTCGGGGCACCGTTGGGTACTGCATTACTTAGATAATTTCTTGATCCTGGGTGCACCACAGTCACAAGAATGCAGCAGGGCATTGGACACATTTTGCGCACTGATTCAGGAGCTAGGGGTACCCTTGGCGCAGGGTAAGACAGTCGGGCCAGCAACAAAAATTGAATTCTTGGGCATTGAACTAGATTCTATTGAGGGTGTTTCACGCTTGCCGTTGAGCAAGGTAGAAGGTTTCTTGCTGGAATTGGCAGACTGTTTGCAAAAAGAAAAGGTCACCTTACAACAGTTGCAGAAAGCGGTGGGCATGCTCAATTTTGCTTTGAGAATTATTCCTCTGGCTCGCCCCTTTCCCCGGTCCATTGCCCAAGCAATGTCAGGATTAAAAAGCAAACATCACCACACTAGGTTGTCCAGCGAGGTTAAGCAGGATATGCGGATTTGGATGGCATTTCTGCGTGACTTTAATGGCGCTGTAGTGTGGCCCAGCCCAGCCAGGTCCAGCCCAGAGCTTGGGCTGATGACAGACGCAGCAGGGAGTGAGGGGTTTGGAGCCATCTTGGGTCCCCATTGGGCGGCAGGGCATTGGCCCAATTCGTGGGTCGACAGTGGTCTCACAAGTAACATTTCATTTCTGGAGCTATTTCCCTTCTTGGTGGCTGTTACAATCTGGCTGCAACAGTTCCGTGATCAGTCAGTTGTTTTCTGGTCAAACAACATGGCGGTGGTGGAGTGCATCAACCTGCAGTCCGCTAAATGTAAAATGTTGCTTCGCCTGCTGAAGGAAATTGTACTACAGTGTATGAAGCTGAATGTATTGTTTAGAGCTAGGCATGTCCCGGGCATCCTCAACCACGTGGCTGATGCATTGTCTCGTTTCAAGATGCAGGTTTTCAGGTCTCACCATCCGGGAGCAGCGGACCGTCCCACACCTTTTCCGGAGCATCTGTGGCAGCTTGGTGCCCCAACTTACCAGACCTCGTGGCAGCTAGCCTAGCGCCCAGGACTAGGCGGGCCTATGAGGGGGCATTTACTGCATACTGCGCATCTCTAGGGCAGGATTGGGATAAAACTTGGCATAACCCAGCATCCATCTTATCATTCTTAAGGGAACTGAGGGACGGGGGGCGGTCGGTGGCTTGCGCAAAGCGGCACATGACCGCCGTGGCATTTTTTGCAAAAATGATGGGGCATCGTGATCCCACAGGCACATTCTTGGTCCAAAGGGCTCTGAAGGGTTGGCAGCGGTTGCAGAGCACGCAACCGGACGTCAGACATCCGATTAGCATTGAGGGACTCACAGCCATCACAGCAGCGTTAGGAGAGATATGTAGCTCCAGCCATGAGGTCCACTTATTCAGGTGTGCTTTTTCCCTCGCCTTCTACGGCACATTCAGGGTGGGGGAGCTGGTGTCACAGAGCAAGAAGGAATGGCAGGGGGGTATCCAATTAGCCCATGTTCAAAGACAGGCTGGTTCAATTTCAATTTCAATTCCCAGATCAAAAATGGACCAGAATGGGAGGGGGGACCATGTTATCCTGCAGAGAGCGCCAGGGAACCCCTGTTGCCCAGTGGGCAACCTAGAGTCATATATGACATGCAGGCCACAGGGCACTGGTGGGCCCTTATTGATCCACCAGGATAGTTCCCCCCTGATGAAGTTTCAGTTTGGAAGGGTCCTTGCGCTAGCTTTGGGTTCCGCAGGCTTAGACGCCTCCAATTTTGGGACCCATTCCTTCAGGATTGGGGCAGCCACAGAAGCCATAGCCCGGGGTCTAACTGGTCAAGATGTCCAAAGAATAGGGCGTTGGTCTTCGGACTGCTACAAGCACTATGTGCGACTGCATTTGCTGTAAGTACCATCACTAACGTTGGCTCTGTTTCCATTTCTCTGCAGTTTCCACATCCTGTCCCGCAGGAGGGGAACTTGTCATCACTACCGTCTCAAATGCGCCCCACCCGCTCCAGGTACCCGCCGGGGGGCAGGGCCGCAGGGAAGTCTGGATCGTGGGACATTCATATATCAACAGGTTGAAACAGCAAATTTTCATAGGCAATTTCATGGAAAGGGCCTGCCAGGCGGGTTGGAACGTATCAATGCATGGTCAAGGGGGGTTGAGACTGGGTCAGTTCCAGAAGCTCATTGGTCCTTTGTTACTTAGGTCCCCGGTGACACCTGCTGAAATACTAATACATCTGGGAGGAAATGATTTGGTTCACATGGGTAGAAGGGGGTGGTGGAGGCCCTAATCACAGAGGTGGGATGGTTGGCCAAGCAGTGTACCCTAGCAACCTTAGTATGGTCTCACATGATCCCAAGACTGCAATGGAGGGGGGGGAATCTGTCTGGGCGTTGAATCACTCGGTAAAGAGGATCAATAACAGGGTTGATCGACTTTTTAGGACTCCAAAACTCGGGACAATTCCACATGGGTGCATCCGGGGGGAACATTGTTATCTACAAGACGGGGTCCATCTCTCTAAACTGGGTAATGAAATATTCTCAGAGAATATGCTAGCCTGGCTAGTAGCGTCAGGTCACAGGGCATGACCTCGGGACCATTAGGGAATTGGGGGGGCCAGATAGTCTGTCAACTATCTGGCCCCTATCTGGCCCCCCCCCGTGGCGGTAAGGTCATGATTGCTAGAAAATATTTACTTCTCTTAGTAGGCATCCCATTAGTTAACGGGGACGCCTGGGGGGGGGGGAGAACAGTGGTCCCTCCTCACACTCCAGGGGGCATTTATGGCCGGTAAACTGAAGGGCGCGGGGGGGTAGGAAGTCCCGCTTCCAGTAAACCGATTGGGCCAACCCCTGCGCAGGCGCATTCGGCACCAGCCTAGCACAACATCAGCCCCTGGGAGGTACGATGGAAGGGCGTGGGGTTCACCCACGTAATCTGGTGGGCACACGGGCCTCCTGCGCAAGGTCACTCCGGTAAAGGGGGACCTGGTAACTAGTTGGGAACAGTCATGACCTTGCACGTATGGAGGAATTATTCAAGCACAGCCTGGCCATCATCTCTGTACAGCAAACTGCCTGATCTTGGGGAGGGCACTGTTTCATACATCTGGCCTTACCGCCATGCCAACAGCAGCCTGATCCTGACAGGGCACTCCAAGCACGGACCGTCTATGCTATGAGCACCGTGCCACCTTAAGAAATCTTAGGGCTGGGGGGCGTGGTCTGGCCGCAAGAGGAGATGGCTGCTTAGTTCCGGAGCTCCGCGCTGAGAGGAGCCCCGTACGGCAGCGGCAACTCATTAAGCCATAAATTAATTACATGAGCTTTAATTTTGGATGTCGGAAGGTCCAGTGAAGCTGACTCTGCAATTCTGGTGATGCGGGGTGCCTCCTGAGGTAAATTTGTGAAAGGTGTTTGAGGCGGGTTTGTCTTCCCGCTTGCCCCAAGTATCACGAAAACAAGGAAATGTCTGGAGTCAAGCGGAGTGCTGCAGCGTCGTTCAGGTAAAGCCGCCTGGCCTCGCCCTTCCTTCAGGCGAGGTGCGCTATTCTTGCATATTAGGAGCACCTGAGGAAATTTTGTGCTGTTTGCTACCGCTGTGTGCTGATTGCCAGATGGAGATGGATATTTTCTGGAAAGACGCTCGTTTTCAGGACGCTTCTCTTCTCTACTGTATAACTCGGTGAAGTGAGGAGAAAACAACGTTGCAGTTTGACGACTTCTACTATTGCCACTGGTGTCTCTCCTCAGATGGTGCGTACTGGGCTTACATGACTTCTGAAGTGGGCGTTGTACTGTAGTTACATGACTTATGAGGTAGGCGTTTTGCTGTAGCATTGGGAACGTCTGAGACGTGTAAGAGTCCCTCGACAAGCCGCAGCGTTTATTTCAGATTTGCGCGCTGACATTGTGAAACAGGAGCATCTGAGGTGACTTCATGCTCCTGAAATGCCAATTCGTGATTGTGACCAAACGAAGGAGTTATTTGTATTGGGAATATTCCTCTTCTGTTATGTTTGGTTCAGTCAAATAATGAGGATATGCTGCTTTTCCTTAGTGACTCCTAACGTTGCCGTCAGTGCTTCTCCTCAGACGTTACACATTGTTCACACACAGCTTTGAGATAACTATTACACTGCGGCAGTAGGAACGTTTGAGTCATATGTGACTTCCTCAATAAGCTACAACGTTCTTTTTGGATTTGCGCTCTGATATTATAGAATAGACGCACCTGAGGCAATTTAATATTTTATTATTGTCAATTCATATTTATGACCAGGTGAAGAAGGGCAATTTCAGAACACTCACCTTTGGAACATTTCTTTTTCCTTCTGTTTAATTCAACCAAGTGAAGGAAGTGTACTACTTCAGCTTAGAGGCATTAATAATAATAACCAATATGTAATGTCCTCAACATATCCCTTGCTTTAATCAGAACAGATCAGGTCTGAAGCCATTAAATATTACAGGCTAATACTAACCTCACCACAAACTATCTATCCATCAATAAGATTAATATATGGCAGCAAGAACAGCCACACTGAAGTAAACAAAGCATATTAATACAGCCTGATTTTCTCCAGAGTCCCTAGAGTGCCTAACAATCTCTCCTCTGTTTATGCCACAAAGACTTACATGTATTGCCTATAGGGTTGAAGACCACAGTTAAGAGAACTACTTACCTGATTAGAAATAAAAAAAAAAAACAACAAGAGATGCCCTCTGGTAATGCGAATGGTAAATCCAAAAAACAGCCTCTCTGTTCTGAAGCTCTAAATCAGGGCCGCCCCACCTCAGAAGTTTTAAATATCACTCCCTCAACTCAAAAATTATCTAATCCTACTATAGCAACTGCACTAGACCCTACTATGGACCGCATACTCCAGGTAATCTCTGCAGTAGGACGACGCTTAGAGGACATGGAGACGACCATATTTGCCCTAACAACTGAAACCAAATCCAAACGTGCATATATTGCTGGATTTCAAAACCGTCTTGGAGGTCTAACTGAACGAGTTGTCGCTGTTGAGAATCGCCTCAACAACATACCGGACCGAGATCAAGAACTTCTTTTCCTTAGGAGCAAAATTATAGATTTGGAAGACAGAAGTCGCCGGGACAATGTACGTTTCTTTGGTTTTCCGGAAAGAATAGAGGGTCGAGATGCTAAATCCTTTCTCAAAACAACTCTTCCAAAGATCACAGGTCTCCCCTTCGATCCGCCATTGGAGATGCAGAGGGCACATCGCATTGGTCCGCTCAAAGGAGGGAAAAACATACGACCACGCACTCATTGTTTGGTTTCTACGCCTCGAACAGACTCGTCAATTAATCACTGATGCTCGTATTCATGGTCCATATACCTTTGAAGGTAATGAGATCCGTGTGGCAGCAGACTTTTCAAGAGAAACGAATGATCGCCGCAAAGATTTTCTCTCTTTTCGACCTCGCCTGCGTCAATTAGACATCAAGTATGGCCTCTTTAATCCGGCACGCCTACGAATCACTAAAGATGGCATCTCTAAAGAATTCTTCAATCCAGAAGATCTTCGACTATTCTTAGAGAACCTTACTCCTCAGAACATGGACTGTGCTGTGCCTATACCTGAGCTTAAATCTCAACTTCCTTCATTGAACCCTAAATGTCTTCTGGTGAAACTCGACACAATCCAGGTCATTCCAATAGTAGAGGGAGAGACCCAGACCGGCTCGTGCGTTCCCTGGGAGATCGATCACAAGCCCCTCAAGCAGTAGCTGTTCTTACGCAGGATAGAGATAGACAACTAGATGAGTACCTGATTATCTTCTTCCATAGCCTGTTTGCCTCTATTTTTCCTTCTCGTTCAGTTTCTGTTAAAACTTTATATTAGATTTATTGACCTCTATATACACATAATCGCATTTTTGTCTTGTTATGAATTTTAAATGAATTATGAGCATTATCACTTATTATATTTTCTCTCTATCAACTCCTTTTACACATTCTTCCTACCCCTTCTTTTATTAGATTAACATATATATTATTTATACCTGATAATATTTATTACTCAATTGTCTTAATATTTAATGATAATATTATCTAATTGTACATTGTATTTCTCTAGATAGAATTATATTCAATTATGATAATTATCTATATTTAATATTTTACTTGCTACCATTATTATTATATGCACAACTTATTTGATCATATTTGATCATACCATACATTTCACAATCTCATATTTTATTGTTCTCTTTCTTCTTATTCTTTCTTACCCATTTCCTATTTGTCCTTCTCATCTCCTCTAGCACTTCCTACTCAAATTGCAAGTCTTTTTCTTCTATTATGAATTATAAATACTATTATGCTCTTTCTCTCTCAATTCTTTCTCATACTTTTTCCTCCTTCTCTTTAGCTTAATCAATAAGTATGTTGTTATTAATTATTTCAATGTTTAATATTTGATTGTCGGGGGCGTGGCTTGACGCCAACCGAGGATGGCCGCTGCCTGAGGAGGCTCCGTGGCGGCTCGTCGGAGGTGCAGACTTTCCGGTGGACCCTCCCTTTGTTGCTGCTCCTGGAGTGCATCTGCTGCCATGGGACATGCTTCGCCACATTTCTTTGCCTTTCTGTGGCTTCGGTGAGCTCTTCCTTCATTTTAAATGCGACCAGCGCGTTTTTCCTCAGAAGCTCGCGCCTGCCATTTTGTCTCCTGACGCTCGTTGCCTCATCGTCTGCAACATGGAATCTCTCCACAGTAACCAGCTTTCATCATTTCCCTCAATTTGATGGCATTTCCTGCTTTTGCTCCTGTAAATGCCTCGTGTCAGTTCATGCTGTGGCGACTGGCTGGTTTTCACATGACTTTCATGCCTTCTATGGTTGATTTTCGACAGTATTGTTATTTTGGATGGAATGATACTGCATAGAACTGTCAACCTTTGATAACTTCTTTAACTATCCAGCGAGGTACCTACTTTCTTAATATTTTTTCTCAGCTTTTGTGAACATTGTTGTTTCTCTGAGGGGGCATTACTTGACACGGACAGTGTTACATCACTACCTGAAGTTGTATGGGGAGAACAAAGTCCAAACGCCGTGTAGTTGGTCTTCCCGTGCCATTTTCCTCATTGGCAGACCATAATCCATATTCAGTTCTCTCAACAACTATGGACAACATTGAAGGTCCTTCATCATCTCCTCACACAGACGCTCTGGTAACATCTCCTAATGCCTCACTCTCCTCAACTAACCTTGCTCCGAAGCTAATTGCTTCCTCTGGCAAATGAACTAAAACAAATCCTCCTTCACCTACTGCGTCTCCTCCGCCAGACACTATGGATGTATTACTTAAGGAAATATGCGCTCTTCGACCTTATATGGAAGAAACAAACAGACGTCTTCAATCCCTGGATGACAAATGGTCTACTATGGAAAATAGGATCATAGTGATAGAACGGCGAGTAGACTCTGTCCAGGATGTAATACACCAGGTTCCTACCATACAATCTGATATTCTCTCTCTCCAGAAACAAGTGGAGAATTTGGAAAACCGCAATCAACGCAATAACCTGCGTATTTATGGCCTGGCAGAAAACTTGGAAGGTTCGGATCCTATCTCTTTCTTTAAGTCATTTCTTCCACAGATCCTTGGTCTCTCTGTGTCTCCTGTTTTGAACATCCAGCGAGCTCATCGTTTGGGTCGAAATCCAACCTCAATGTCTTCTTCATCTAAACCTAGAGGAGTCATTATCTATTTCCTAGAATATACAGACTTACTACAGGTCTTGCAAGCTGCTAAATCTAAAGAACGTGTCACTTGGCAAGGCTCCAATCTCTTTTTTGCTCAAGATTATGCCAAGGCAACAGCAGATCGTCGGAAGAAATTTCTTGCCATGCAACCTGCTCTTCGTGCTCTCAATGCTCGTTTTGGACTTTTCCACCCTTGCCTCTTCAAAGTTACGCATCGAAATAAAACGACGACTTATGAAGACCCTGTTTTGCTTCAGAGATTCTTGGATCAATGTCGTGAAGATGAGATGGACATATCTCGATCTGCTCCTGTTTAACTTTTGTCCTCATAGTGTCTTTTTGTGCTTTTTCATTCTAAAATGTTTTGTTGTTTTATCTCTCAATTTATTTCATGTTTTTTAGCATACCTTATTTGTACCTCTTACTTGTTGTCAGGCCCTAACTACCGGTTAAACACTGACTGCTCCATGAAGGGCAACCTGGATACAGATCGGCCCCTTTTCTGACTACACTTCCCATCATGCTCCTCGTGAGCCACGCCCCACGTGATCCAGACGCTACGTGGGATACCGGATATAACGACAGCAAGAAGACCAGGCGCAGCCGATTATTCTTTACTGATGGCTGTCCGTGTTACGCTCTGCATTACAGGAGGTTCGGCCGTGTGAGAGCCTTGCTTCTTTTGGGTGTCATGAGTACTTCTCTGGTGGTCCGTGCTCTTGCTTCCTTGTTAGCACGCCGCGCTCGTTCCTCTGTTGGCGAGACCGCTTCACCGCGTCTCTTGCAGAGGAGCGTTATAGCGCCCTGTGTTCTCTTCTTTTCCTTTCCCACGCTCCTCTGTTGGAAGATACAGAGCGTTTCTCTGTTTCGTTGCAGAGGAGGGTAGGTGGGTTTCCTTGGGCGTTATTTATTATGCAATCTCCAGGTTGGAGAGACTCTTTAATTTGATGAACTGTATCCTCAGTGCTAAGACAGTTCCACGTACTTACTAAATGGGGAGCTGCTGACATTTACTCCTCATTTCCTTTTGTTCATGGTTTATTGTACTCCATATTGTTGACTCCAATAAGATACCTTCCTCTGCATAGAAACTCTTCTGTAACGGGTATCTGCTGAGTTTTTTGCTGTGTTTTCCGCTGAGTAGCAAAGACTGTGGATATCGCATAACATTTGTTGGTGCCTCGTTTCCAGCTATGTACAAGAGATGATTGTACCTCTGCTGCTCCTTGAACTATTATTTGATCATTCAATATATATATATATTTCATTTTCCTTTCCTAGGAGAGAGGAGGTCTTATGAGGGTGTGCAGGAAAGCTACTATATTGCATATTATACAGCTCCACATGTACCCTTGGGTAGGTGAAGGGAAAGCACCTTTCTTATGTGCTGGAGGGGGGGACTGTTAACGTATGCATGACATATTTATATGGTGTGTTCTCTCTTCCTAATAGTTCCATGGTGGAGATGTGCAATCACCCTTTCCTCTCTTCTGGTATCGCTCCTTCACGTTCTTTTTCTTTTCAGGTATTGTGCTTAGCCATTGCAGCTGCTCATGTACATGCCTCATTTGTTTAGGTTGTTTTGAGTTGACAGCAGGGACTAATAGTGTGTTCATTGTCTCCTCTCTAGATCTCCCTCCATGCTGTCCCTATCCTTTCCTTCCCCCGCTTGACTATCCCACCAGTCCGAGTTATACTTATTTCCGGACTTGGGGCAGTCGAGAGGTGGACCCCTTTGAGCATCAGCACAACCCCGAGGATATTGGAAGGTGGAACCTGACACTTGTCATATTTTTTCTCTTTTTGTCCACTAGGTGCAGTTATTTTGCGTATATAATCTATGTCATCCCTGGTCTGTTCTGGATGATGTCCTCCTTCCCCGATCCGCCCTGAGTCACCCGGTTAGTTGTGCCATTTTCCCTATGTGGCCTCACCACCCTCATCCTTTTATGTTATTTGTAGTGAGTCAGTATGTTTTTGAATCTTCTATCTTGCTTTATTTCTTTAATGTACTTATTTTTCTTCCTTTATTGTACCTTCTTCACCTTGTTTCTCCTCTTTTTGCATCTTCTTGCTTTTCATCAATGCACTTTCCTTTTTCTTTTCTCTCTTCTTTCTTTCCTTTTTTCTCTTCTCTTCTCTTCTCTTTTCCTCTTTTTCTCTCTTCTACCTTTCTCTTTTCTTTCACTCTTACATCCCTTTTCATAACTGCTATTCTTTATTCTCTTGTTATTTATAATTATTGGTATGGCTACATTTTTATTGTGTTATTTATTAATACTTCTCGCTGTTCTGCACTTGTTAATTGTTATACTTATCATTATGCAATGTTTATATTATCTTGTTTCTTATAAATGGCTTTAAAGGTTGTTTCATGGAACGTTAAAGGTTTAGGTTCTCCGATCAAACGTCAGGGGGTTTTATCCCATTTATCTCATTTAAACTGTGATATAGCTTTATTACAGGAAACTCATGTTGTAGATAAAGAAATTCCTAAACTTAAAAGATTGTGGGTAGGAAATGTTTTTGCTTCCCCAGGCACAGGTCATCGCAATGGCGTTATCATTTATGTCATAAACGTATTGACTTACAGATTGTCACTCAAGAATCAGACACTTCAGGTAGATGGGTTTCTGTCTCATTATTACTTAACAATATCCCCATGACCCTTTTAATCTCTATGCTACTACTGCTCCAGATATCACTTTTTGGCCCACTATTTTATCCAAATGAATGTCCGTTCAAGATGATTTTTTATTGGTTGGTGGCGATTGTAATATGGTTATGGATCCGATTATTGATCGTAAATCTACCTCTAAATTTATCCCTTCTACTCTGTTCTCCCAGTTTACCTCCACTATTCAACAACGCTCATTAGTAGATGCATGGCGCTTATGAAACCCCTCTCTTTTGGAATACACTTTCTTTTCCACAGCACATTCTTCACAATCTCATATTGAGTACCTCTTTACCTCACAATCACTCACCCAACATATTATACATTCAGACATTGGTTCTATCCTAATTTCTGACCACCGCCTGTTACTTTAAGCCTAGACCTCTCTTTTCCTATACAAGGCATCAGAAGTTGGAGATTTAACAACTCTCTTCTTCTAGACCCTAATTTTACTCAGAAATTTGAATCATTTGCTACTACTTTCTTTACTGAAAATGAGACCCCATCTATATCTCCCCAAATCATTTGGAACTCTTTTAAAGCAGCTTCCAGAGATTTTATTATTTCTTTTGTATCCCATCGTAGGAAGTCTTCCCTTTCTAAATTACAGCATCTTATGACACAAATTAAACACTTAGAACTTTCCTTTTCTGTTACTGGCTCTAAAACTTGTTTAGATGAACTTGTTCGAGCCAAATTTGAATTCAACAAACTTTCTATAGACAATGCTAATTCATTTCTTCTTAAATCATCCGCCAAATATTATGGAGGCCAAAATAAAGCCGGAAAACTTCTAGCCAATTATTTAAAAATTAAGAAAGGACGCACTAAAATTAGTTCTATCCCTGACTCTAATAATCACATGCTTTATAAAAATGAAGATATTTTGTTAGAGTTTACTCAATTCTTCCAATCCCTTTATACTCCTGAATCCTCTGTCTCTCCAGACAATATTTCTCAATATCTTTCCTCTATTACCCCTCCTTCTTCTCCAGATCTGGACTTTTCGGTATTAAATGATGACATTAGAAAATCAGATATCAGTAATGCTATTCATACTATTAAACAAGGTAAAGCCCCAGGACCTGATGGTTTCACCATTGAATTTTACTCTTATTTTTCTCGTCTTCTTATTCCCAAATTGTATCAATTGTTTCATTTCTTTATTTCTTCTAAAAAATCCGGTGGATCTTTTCAAGAAGCCCTAATATGCTTAGTACCTAAAGACGGCAAAGATCATACTCTCTGTAAAAATTTTCGGCCTATTTCTTTAATTAATTTAGATTGTAAGATTTTTGCTAAAATCCTAGCACTTTGTTTAGAGAAATTTCTGTTAATTGGCCGTGAGCAATGTGGTTTTATTAAAGGCAGACACCTTTCTGATAATACTAGACTATTTTTCAATGTCCTTACTAAAGCTAGATCCTATAAAGATTCATTAGCCGCCATTTCTTTAGATGCTGAGAAAGCTTTTGATAGAGTGGGATGGCCTTTTATTTTCTCTACTTTATCCTAGTTTGGTTTTGGTCTTACTTTTATAAATTATGTTTCTTTACTCTATTCCTCTCCAGTCTCCTCTGTGCTTTCAAATGGCATTCTTTCGCCAAACTTTCAACTGCACCGTGGAGTATGACAAGGTTGCCCTCTTTCCCTACTCCTCTTTATACTTGCCCATGAACCTTTCTTGATAAAGATTCATTCAAACTCTCAAATCACAGGCTTTAAATATGGTTCTAACCAGTTAAAATGATCTGTTTATGCTGATGATAATTTACTCTTTTTATCTCATCCACAATCATCTCTCCCGGCCTTTTTATCGGAAGTGGCATCTTTTGCATCTGTGTCCGGCTATAAGTTAAATGTTGATAAATGTGAAATCCTTCCATTTAATAAATTATGCTTTTCTGCAGATTACACTTTATCTTGTTTCAAATGGAACGCTGATAAAATTAAATATTTGGGCTTGTGGTTTCAACCCTCTGTTAAAGATTCTATTTTAACTAATTTAAAAGAACTTCAGTCCCTTTTAAGATCTAGTACATCTAAATGGAATCCTTTGTTTTTATCCTGGTGGGGCCGTCTTGACACAATCAAAATGATGTTAGTCCCTATTATTCTTTTTTATATTTCCAATATCCCTATAAATATTGCTAATTCCCACTTTAATACTATATACTCCATATTATCCACATTTTTATGGAATAACAAAGTACCTCGCATCTCCTTACATAAACTTAAACGCCCCAAATTCTTAGGAGGAGTTAATTTTCCAGATTTCCAGGTCTACCATACTGCTTTCTCTCTTAAACAGGCTTCGTTACTCCTATTAGAAAATGATGATACCCTTTCTCTACCATTATGGACTACTGTTGAAAAATCCTTTTTTCATCCTTTCTCGTTTGAAGAAATCGTATCTTTTCTAATCGCCCTACTTCCTTTTCTCTTCCTATTCTTAATAATTCTTGCAAAATTCTTCAACCTTTACTCACTAATCATCTCTCCTCGCCAGACAAATTCCTACAATCTTCAATATGGTATAATAAGAATATTAAACTAAATAACAAAGTTCTCTTTTGGAAAGATTGGTATCTTAAAGGACTTCATTGGGTTCATCAACTTCTCCATGAAGATTCCTGAATGTCCTTTACCTCTGCCCAAATACGTTTCTCTTTTCCTTCATCATATCTATCTAAATACACCTCCTTACTTTCTCTAATCCATAACAACTTACCATACTATGACACTTATAACTCATCCTGCCTCTTCACCCCCACATGTTTTATCCATCCTGTCCCTCTCCCCATCTGCATCACAACTCTACCAATCTCTATTACCTTTTTCACCTATCAGGGATAAAACCGAAGTGGAACTACTCTGGGAAACTGACTTGCAATCCTCCTTTCCTATTTCTACGTGGAATAAGATTTGGACCAAAATTAGGAAATCTTCACGGGCCGCTAATACCACTCAAACCTTGTTTTACATTTACAACAGACTTTTATTTACTCCTACCTCATTGCACAAAATGAATTCTACTCTTTCCCCCTCCTGCTGGTCCTGTAATGTAACTCTGGCAGACTTAAAACATATGTTATTCCTATGCCCTCATGTCCACAATTTTTGGAAACAAGTCTGGATGCAGATTAATATCATATTTCATACCCAAATCCCTTTCTCTTTTGTTAACATATTTCTAGGTAGTCTTTCTGAAGATTGGAATTCACACCCTCACAATTTCCATATCATTGACCTACTTCTTGCAGTTGCCTTTCAACAGATTACCAGGGCATGGAAAGAAACTTCCAATATTTCCTATCGTGCTTGGTGGTATGGGGTTTGCTATAACCATAGATTAGACAGAGCATATGTTCACCCTATTTCCCTCACAAAGAAACCTCTCATGGTTACCTATTACTCATTTTCTTGATGTATCTGCACGTTCCTCGCAAACTCATGACCCTCGCATTGAAGAAGTTTCTAAACCTCCATGAGTAATACCTTATGTATATGTATATATTTTTGTTACCATTTTTTCTATTTGCCGTTTTATTCAAATTTTCCTTATACCACTTATGTTTATTGTTAAATTTTGCTAACAATTATATAGTAGCTATGATATATTGATAACTGACTGCCCTTGCTCTTTCTTCTTCTTTCTTTTTCCCTCTTTCAATTATATGGCCTTACCAGTTTGCATACCTATTTCTCCTATGTTAAATTTCTACATTATACTGTACTGCATTTTATCTTGCATCAATAAAATTCTTCTTAAACTATAATATTTGATTGTCTTGATATTTACTTGTGATAATATCTATCTATTTATGACATGTTAGTATTTAAATATAGTAATGTCTAATTGTTATAATAGCTATTTAAAAAATATTTAATAGTAATTACCGTTATTGCTATCTTATGAAACAATTGAACGATTGGAATTTTCATATTTTAGGATAATATCTCTATACCTTTATAGATTATTACATTTTCTACATAGCCTGTTAGCTTATATTTTTTCTTTTCTATAGGTGTTGTTTATACTTTTCATTATAGATATTAGGATTATTAACTACAGACATACATGATTATCTTTTCGACACGAGCTGTGACAAAAATGTCATGAATTTATTGTTATTTATTATTAATTATAAGCTTTATCGTGCACCTCCTCTATCAACCCTATATATTTACCTTTCATTTCCCCTTCCCTTGTTTAAATGTTACTTATTACATTATTTACATATAATGATATTTCATATTTAATTGTCTCAATATTTATTTATTATACTGTTTCATTATATGGTGACATTACCTTGATATGATTATACCTAAGTGTGATAACAATTCTATATGTTGATATTTAACTAATGTTATTATACTATCCATAGTTTACCTCATTGTACCATATACCTGGCAATTTCATTCTGAGCTGACCTCTCCTTTCTACTTACTCATCTTATCTCCCTTCCTTTCTTTTTTAAACCTCTTACCTCCTTCAACATTTTACTCTCATGATATTTGTTCCTTCTCTCTTTTTCTTCAATCTGAATTCTGAACTCTATATTATTATTGGAATACTATTAATATTATTTTATAAATACACTTCTCACCACTGACGTTGTTGCCGGATGGGGCTCCCCCAGCGCGAATAGCCCGTAAGTCTAGACTCGCATTAAACAGATCCATCTCATTGGTGCTGTGTTATCCCCGCACAGCACATCTACTACTCTTCCTTTATATTCTCTCTTGCTTTTTTATTACTATTGCTTACTTCTATATATAATATTTAAGTGACTCTTTCACAACCCTTTAATTTCCTTATATTTTCTAGGACATTACTCATCCTTTAATTTTCTACTTACTCAGAATTTATTTATCTTCTTCATTTTCTCTCCTAATTTCTTTACCCCTTCCCTTACAGAGTCTCTTCTTTTATTCTATTTTATCTCCTTATTTTATTCTATTTTATCTCCTTATTTTATTTTATCTCCTTTTATCCTCTCTCTTGTGATATTTTCCCAACACTCATCTCACCCCTATTTCTACACTTTATTTCCTCCTTCACTTCACCACCTTTATAATTTAATCTCTCTTATCCCTTACACTAATTTTTTCTCTCAAACTAACCTCTTCATATTTCCACCGCACATATGGCAACGAACACATCCTCTTTCTCCCACACTTTACGCATAATCTCGTGGAATATTAATAGCCTCACACATTTGATAAAACGTAAAAGTTCTCTCCTATCGTAAAAAGAAAAGAACTGATATAGCTCTCTTACAGGAGACTCACCTCAATGCTCTGGAATCATCTAAATTACAGCGAGAATGGGTGGGAAAAGTTATTCATTGCAGATTGACTACATAACCCCTTTCTGAGACGAATCAACCACGAAAGTGTGGTATAGCCATCCTTTTACACAAATCCCTACCTTTCTCAATCGTTAAAACATGGATTGACCCTGAGGGTAGATACGTCTTCGCTAAATTAAAAATTGAAGAGAAAATCTTCTGTGTTGGCTCAGTATATGTCCCAACAGGCGTTAAGCGCTCCTACATTCTCAACCTAAATCATCTACTTGTAGAGATTGGTGCATCCAGTTATATCATTGGTGGCGACTGTAATTTGGCCCGTGACACAATCTTAGATAGTACAGGCCCCTTAGACAGATGCAATGCTGCTGATAGTGGGTGATATAACAACGGATCATGCCATCCCTCAGACCTAGAATATACCTTTCTCTCCTCTGCTCATGGCACTCAATCCAGGATAGATTATTCTCTTATTTCTCATTCAGTAGTTGCACTTACTAATGAATCCCATATTTTAGAAGCAGCCATTTCTGATCAATCTCCAGTTCTTATCACCCTAGAAGTAGGCTTAACCTTTCCAAGTCGAAAACCATGGCACATGAACATTTAAAGGTATCGTTCACCTCAGGGCAAATCCCAATTACGCTCTCATCTTTCGGAATACCTATCTAATAACAAATCATCAGTTTCTTCTTCTAGAACAGTCTGGGCAGCTGCAAAAGCAACTATTTGAGGACAATTAATGAGAGATGCAGCTGCGGCCAATAAAGCAGCATCTCTACGCCGTATTGAACTTGAGGCTCAAATTATCTCTCTTACTCGTCTATATACTTCCTGCCCTACCGTAACTAATCACAAAAGTCTAGAATTAGCTAAAATAGAACTTAACAATTTATATACTTCCAAAGCAGAATATGCCCTTCAACGTCTAAAAGGTAGACATTATGAACAGGGCGAGAAAGCAGGCTGATTACCTGCAGCACAACTTAAACAACACAAGCATCTATGGCTACACCAGCAATACGTACAGAATCGGGTGAAATTCTCACTAAACCGCAAGAAATAGTTAACACTTTTGCATCCTTTTATAAGAAACTCTATACTCTCGAAAACCCAACAACCGAAGATCAAATAACTACATACCTTACTAATATTGATCTTCCATGTCTTATAGACGAGGGCAGACAATTACTTAGTGGTGATATCACTAAGGAAGAGATAGCTGCAGTCATTTCCAAACTACCTTATCATAAATCCCCAGATGAGGACGGATTTCCTGTGGAATATTATAAATGGTCTGGGGAAGAAACAATTGACACTCTTCATTCTGCTTTCTATGAAGCTGTCCAGACGTCTTCTCTTGGTCCTATTTCTAATAAGGCATTAATTGCGGTCATTCCCAAGCCGGGCAGAGATCCGCTCGCTTGAGGTAGCTATCGCCCTATTTTGTTAATAAATGGAGATGTTAAAATTTTGGCAAACATTCTTGCGGCGAGACTCCGAAAAGTCATTCCTTCCCTAATACACGATTCACAGGTTGGCTTTGTCCCAGGTCGTTCATCCAGAAATCATCTGAGAACATTAGCCCATACCTTATGGTCCACAAGGGAATTAACGGAAGACACGTCACTCTCTGGTCACAGAGAAAGCGTTTGATCGTATTGACTGGGTCTATTTGTTTACTACTATGAAACACTTTGGTTTAGGAGATTAGTTTGTTTCTATGGTCCGCTTACTATATGACAAACCACTGCCCAGGTTAATTGTGGAGGTTTACTCTCTGATCCTTTTCCAATCCAAAGAGGCACATGTCAAGGCTGCCCCTTATCCCCCCTCTTATTCTTATTAGCGATGAAACCCCTTGCTTCTCTCATTCGCCACTCGTCGCAGATTCGGGGTATACCTATAGCGGGAGGAATATCAAAATTATACTTATACGCTGATGATATTCTTCTCACTCTTAAGGATCTTTCCCATTCTCTACCAAACTTACTCCAGATTATTAATGAGTTCTCAGTCCTTTCTGGCTATAAGGTGAATTGGGACAAAAGTGAAGCTCTCCCCCTCTCTCCTAGTACCACAAAAGCCTCAATAGATGGATATCCATTTTGCTGGAAATCGTCTCAATTAAAATATTTAGGAATTTTTATTAATCGTGGTTTAGAGGGGATAGTTTCAGACAACCTCTCACCTCTTATAGCGTAAATGGAAACTGATTTTTCCAAATGGTCGCTTTTGAGCTTCTCCATGTGGGGAAGAATACAGGTGGTAAGAATGGTCACATTACCTAGCTTTACTTATGTCTTAGGAATGCTTCCGATTATAATACCCCTAACCACACTTCGCCGCATAGACTCCCGTATACGGTCCTTTATTTGGGGAACTATGCATCCTAGTTTATCTGCTGCTAAATTAATGGCTTGTCGCTCCCATGGTGGTTTAGGTTTACCATCGGTGGAGCATTACTCTTTGGCCTTGCATCTCTCACAATTGGCTTACCTACTCCCAGGCGCGACTGACTCTCCTCAATGGTTCACAACAGAACACTCAATACTTGAGTGTGATGATGGTCTTAATTTCTTATACAGCACTCGTCAACCTCGAACCTCCCCTACACACCGTGTGCTCCATGCTACATATCAAGCATGGCAACGTGCGCATCGTCTATTAGGGATTGCCCATCGTTTGCACTCTAAAGCCCCAATATGGAAGAATGAAAGTATTCGTATCAATGGTCGAGCGCTTTCCTGGACTGATTGTAGTTCAAGAGGAATCCTGATAATAGATCAGATTGTAATAGACGGCGAATTGAAACACTTTGATCTTCTTCTTCCATCAGGCTTCGAGATATTTACAACTTCAACATTGTCTGAAGAGATGTCTTGGTCCTTCCCCTTGGACATTAGAGCCATTGCCGATATTGAATTATCTTCATACTTGGGGACGACATAAGGGTGTAATGTCGGGACTATATTGTACTCTAATTAACCACCTATACTCACAACTACTTCTTAAAGCTCTTCGCGACTAATGGCAGGAACGCCTACATATTACCATAGACGAAGATACCTGGCCAGACATATTGGAAACTCTGGACAAGGGTACTCGTGAAGTACGTCTGAAATGTTGTCGTTTTAAAACTTTGCATGACTGGCACTGGACACCATCAAAGTTGCAACAAGCAGGATTGTCACCAGAATCTAAGTGTTGGAGATGTTTTGGAAGCAATTGTGACCCTCTACATATAATCTGTGAATGTCCCTCTATACACCATTTCTGGTCACAAATAGGAGATACGCTAATGGAAACTATTCCTTTTAAACTCCCCCTTACACCTACTACTATTTTGCTACATGATCTTAGAAGTTCTTCTACTATCTCACGTCCTGAGTCGACTCTTACATACTGCGCTTTCTACTGCCAAAATCTGTATTTTAAGATTATGGCAATCACCTAACCCTCCCTCCAAGGAGGATTGGATGGTCGTAATGATTCAGACGGCATCACATGAACACGTAATATATAAGTTACAGGATCAAGAAGAAATATTTCAACAAGTGTGGCCCTTTTTTCTCTGAGACTCCTGAATCTTTTCCTCTTACTGTCTTTTCTTCCTCTTTTCCTTTCTCTTTTCTTCTCCTTCTCCTTCCTCCTCTATTTCCCTCCCCCCTTGTCTTCTCTCTTCTTTACTCTTCCCTTCTTAATTACGAGTAAGGAGATGGCTTGATTTTCTTTTCATCTCTTCTCACTTCTCTATCTATTCATTCCTCCATTTCTTTATTCACCTTTTTGCTCCCCAATTTTCCCAAATATTTATCTATTTATTTATCTACTTATTTATTAATCTTCATGTTCATTATCTTGCATCATCCTACGACACATCATGATACATATTCATACATGTATTACTTTAGCGGCTCTAAATACATATATTCGTTTCATAATTTACTCTGTCTAACTTTTTTCATGATTATAATCAATCAGAGTTAGAATTTCTTAGCATATTATGCACAATTCTCTTATTTCCATTATTAGCTCTCTGTCCTTTATTCCATTCCTATCTTCCCCTTCCTCTCTCTTCTTATATATAATTTCTCTTCTTTTTCCAATTTTATATTATGTAATACGTGTAATTTTCCTAGACAGATGTTGGTCTATAATGTTGTATTATACTTCTATGAAATTACATACCTTTTAATTTTTCAATAAAGAATTATGACACAAAAAATAAATCTTAGGGCTATGGGCAAGAGGTATTGTGGGACCCCCTGTTCAGGACAATTTGAATTGTTTATCCATTCTCAGCTAATTCAAGCTCTTGTGGTGCAAAACAACATGGAATTATACGTTAAACCTTCATAAGCACCCTATGCAAACTAGAGGTTCAAGCTGCCCAGCGTCTACTAGCCAATTAGTAGCAAAAGAAAGTTTGCACAAGCATTGATACAACAATACAGAAATCCAACCAAGTCTATTTACCAGGTGGATTATCTCGCCAAACCTAGAATTTGCTACACAGTTATAATGAAGTCAAAATATATACGTATTTACAAACATGGGTAAAGAAAAAGAAACATCAAATACATCAGTGTAAACTCATAAGTTTATCACAACAAATATTTTTTATTGTATGAATATTTTTACAATCATTTAATTCATATAATTCCAATACAGGACCGATATATCAAAAGGTGTCTTAGCAGTATGTCTCAGAAATACATACACATCTATTCATAAATCATAATGCTCTGGAAAACAAGAACATGGTTTACCCCCTGACCACACTCCACTTACTTCACCACATTCATACCTCATTCATTCCTCACCTAAAAACAATCAGAGTAAGATAATCCAAAGAACAAGACAATCCAAATAATACGATGACCCAAGAGCAGAAAGTCTTTGTTCTCTTATTAAAGATAAATTAGTTGCCTCTTTTCTTTACACACCTAGTGGGTAACTTATTATATGCTTAGTATATTCCAGTTACAACACCATAAACTGGATGTCCATTAAGCGTCCTTTTTTCTTGCTATGCGCCGACGCACGTTTTGGTGAAGACCCACAATCCTCGTCGCACCTTCAGGGCACTAAAAAATAAATGCCAAAAGGCCAAAGAACAAGGGGTACAACCAGAGCCGCATTAACTGGTTTATAAGAAGGAAGGTGAGGAATCTATAAGATGCCTCACCAGAGGAAAATACCGATAAGGAAGCTTTAGCTGTACGCTACTCAGTGCGCATTCCTCTCTAGTATGAAGAAATACATCTTGGGAGATAGGTTGATATTCACTGGTTGATGTTTTTGAGTGGACCTAAAGCACGCAATTAATAGAACCTGCTGGTGTCAGAGAACTCCACCTATCACTGTCGCGTAGTCCGTGATTTGGTTAGACGCATTGAATCCCCAAGCATTGATACAGCCACTACCTTTTGCTCTTTCTTCTTGACTTTATCACAAAATATTCTATGTGGACTTCATCTTCTGATCAAGCCTGCTCAACTTGTAGGAAAACACAGTAAGGACTACTTGGTGGATGTTTAGTGGGCTAGTGTATAATCTTAAAATAATACAAATGCATATAGAACTTTAAATTGTAGCTTTAATTGCTGGGTATCGATAGTGACAAATGGACCCTTACTGACATTCTTGCTGCAACAATAAAAAGCAAATCACTTCTCAGATAATTTTCGGTGTTTCATCGGGTGATATCTGGAATTATAATTTTTTTCCTTAATTCTCTTCCCCTGCCTTGTCCCTCCCCTCTCTATACTTTCTATGTGTACACTACTCTGGCTAGAGAATGACTTCCAACTCCGGAGTGTGAAAACTGGGAAGGTGCTACAGGTATTAGCAGGACTGAAAGGTAAAGACAGGGGTACAGCAAGGGGTGAACTAGAGAGAGAATGGAGATAGAGATCAGAGAGAAAGAGGACATATGAGAGAGGTAAAGTAAAAAAAGGAATGGTATCCAGAAGGAAAGGTAAAGAAAGGTAGATAAAAGAGAAGATTGGTGAAGAAAGATGTAGGAAGTTAGGTAAGGTTTTAGAGTGAGGTAAAGCAAGCTAGATATAAGAGGGAAATCTAATAGTAGGGATAGTGGTAGGGCACATTGAGATGTGAGGGGAGAGAGAAAGTAAGTGCGAAAACAAAAGGATGTATTCTTATGTACTTCAGTGTTATTTTTTTATATATAAATCTGCATATCACTGTGTTTACCGATCTATTTAAGAATCAAATATGGAGGTCGTTTCCTATTGATCTTAAGTGTTGGTTAGCCTCAATTGTGCTTGCCAAGTTTCATGTCTCTAGTAGTCTCGGAAGCCATTTTATTATAGTACATTTTCACATTGCTGAAACATAACCTGGCTTTCAGCGTTGGCAACTAGGTGCAGGAGTTTTGGAGAATCAGTATTGTATTCATGAATTATATTTTCTCCTCAAAACATCTCACACTTCTTCAGGTGAAGATCCTGTGACCTGCTCATTAGAAAAGTTTTTGCAGGAATTAACACGTTTCTGTCAAATGTTTAGGTTCCATACACATCTATGGAAAGATAACATATGTAAACTGTCCTACATTTAATATATTTTAACATTACATTCTCCAACTATCCATTTTTGTGTGAGGCCTCTGGTCAGTTGAAATGACAATTGTCTCTCCAGGGCTTTAAGTCGGAGGCAAAAGAGGCATGTCTCTAAAAGGGGCATGGCACAAGTATGTAGGGGCATGGCTTAAATACGTAAACTACATTTCTGTGATTTTCATAGTGAGCTATCCAACCAGTACTTTGGTGCCTATCTGAGATTTTGTATATTGCATCCAGATATATAATTTTTTATTGCATCTAGGTATATAATACAACACCTAAAACCACCCAGGACTATTGGCTTTGTCAATGGTTGTTAGCGATTTAAGATTAATACACAAGAGTAACAATGATTTTGTTTAATAATTAAT
Organism: Calotriton arnoldi; assembly: GCA_963921515.1. Classification (NCBI taxonomy): domain Eukaryota; kingdom Metazoa; phylum Chordata; class Amphibia; order Caudata; family Salamandridae; genus Calotriton; species Calotriton arnoldi. The sequence goes on along the minus strand of CAWUFW010016392.1, from coordinate 122,634 downwards.
ATGGAAAATGTTTCAATTGTGAAAGTGTGAGTGTGAACTAAACATTACTGAGACGTGGATGGGTAGTGGTCTTCTGAGTGTCTCAATCACTCCTGTTATGTTCACTCTTTGGAAGACATGTACATCCCTTTTCTCTCTACATTTCCTGCATCTTCATATCTTATACCTCGTCTCTTTCCTCTTCAGACACCCTCTTTTCATTCTCTCCTGAATGCACTTCCTCAAATCTCCTTCGCTTCACCCTCCCCCCCAAATATGCAACATACCCACTCAGTTGTAAGCAAAGCATTTTTTTGTAACTTTCATCTTGTTAGCATTTTGGCAGCTGTACTGCTCTTTCACACACTTTTGTACAGAACCAATTTTCCACCTAGAATGCATGACCATTGCTCTGGGCACGCTATAGAGTGGCCAAGGATTGGATGCCTATGAATTGTAATGATCACCTTTCTGACCCACTTACAATCATTGTGAGAAACTCACCCAGCATTCAGCCTCAAATTCAGAGCTCCAAATTGTGGCCTATTATAAATACCTGGAGGCCACTCAGTTCAAAGTATGTACTATACAAGGGTAATATGCTACACGAAAAAAATAAAAAAACACAACATCCTGAAAATAGCTATGCTTTTAGGGAATGCAAGATCAAGTAAAACATGCGAAATAGAAACAGGAACTAAATCGCTGACGTGCATTACCTTAATGTTTTTCACATTCATTGATCAGAAATGAATCCGTGTTTTTACAACTAAAGTTAGGGACATGAATATAGAGCCCACTAGGGACCCATTTCAAAGGCCTTTTTTAAATAATTACTGGGTCTAAGACTCAGAGGGGCCAGGCCAAGTTAATGCTCTGTGTCTCTTAATTATTTGCTGTGCTGCTTGCTATTCTTGCATTAAATGCAAGTTAGACATTTTGGCTTCTAGATGTGTTTTGTTTCATTTTAACAGATGGTGTATTGGCTGCAGAAAATCAACTCTTCAAACAGTAGATAGAAGAGAGCTGCAGAGGACTCAACACAACAACCTCAGTGCCAAAGGCCAGAGAGAGGTTTCTCTGGGGTACTGGGGATGCCTTTGGCCCAGAACTGACCCTGGAATACGGGCTGAATGTGTGAGCACAACTGTTATTTGTTCACTTGCTTGCTTTGCATGACCTGTATTGGTTTATGGTCGTAAATGTGTTGTTAAAAAAGGATGTGCATAATTGTCAACTAGGTAGGAGATGACAGGGAAACAAGTTGGTTGGGCAGGTATGATATGGGGCACTCTAGTGAACAGAAAATGCGTATGAGCATGAATCCATGGTTTAGTGCAAGTGGGCTCTAGAAAATTTGAGACAACGGGTGAGGCAGGCAGGAGCACTAGGAACAGACACACAGACCATTGGAAGAATGAACATGTGTGAGGAAGATGCCCTCTGATCTAGCCACCTGACCCCTTCACAAGCCCCTCTGGCTTATGACTGAAGGTATATTGAACACCAGGGGATCTCTGGGTAAGGTGCAAAATACCTTACTTCTCATCCCTCCATGAGATCCGTTTGAAGAATTAAAACTGAGGGAACCCCTTCCTGTTTTATTCCTTCTCCTTTCATACCCCACCTCCATGGGATGAGCTGTGTCCACAAGGCTGGCAGACCTCTTCCTTGTTATCCAGGTGTGAATGAGCAATAAGGAGCAGAGATGGGACTGAAAAATCTAATCATAGTGAGATGTGTAGGCCTTCACCAAAAGGGACTCCTGCCCATCTTAGGACCAAAAATACAGTAAAGGTACTTGCAAGTCCTTCAAGAATGGGTGGGACTCACTAACAAGGATGGGGAAAAGTCCTTTCCTGATCACGGTAACTATGATATAGAAAGATTAGCAAACTTACAGAAGAAATGGAAGGAATCTAAAAATAAAATATATGCAGAGCATTGGCCCCTCTCCTGCAATGGCATTCGGAAGCACACAAGTTTGAGCATGAATCCCATGTCTGAGGTGTGAGAAATACTCTGGGGAAGTTAGAGCACTATATAAGTTACCTTAGGGCTTGTACTCCAACTGCTCCTCCTTCATATTTGTTCACCCAGATCATTGAAAGAGAGCAAGGAGCTGAGAGAGGAGCATCTGCTGAATATGTTCCCCATGGTAGCCAAAGAGACTGAAGGTGCAGTCACTGAAGCGTCTGGAAATGGAGCAGTGCCTGTGGGACCACTAGCGACTGAAGCACAAGGTGACAATGTGCAAGTGAGCACGTCAATATGACTGATTGACAGTAAAATGCCCAGCAGAAGGTTGTGAGCAACCAAACAAGCGGCTGACTCCAATACTGTGGATTGGTTTAGGACCAGGGCATGTTCCATCTAAGGACAAAGATACTGAAGAGAATTAATCTCTACTATTACTCTGAAATGTGTGAGATAGACTGCAGAACAATTGTTGAGGAGATTTGTCCCTTCTCCTCGTTCAAGTGACACTTATGATGAGAACCCTTCCTCGTCATCCTGCTTCCCTTGATGGACTACCCATTGGCCTAAGGTACAATTATGGTCCACGTCCCTAGAATCATCCCTGTTTTAATGAGTGTTAAGAATTCTCTTAGATCTGGGGAAATCCAGTTCAGTTCTGAGAGGAACTGCAGAGTGTGCTTCAAGTATACAGACTTAACTGGGTGGATATGACTCTGTTGTTGCTATTGGTGGTGTCAAGTGAGGTGAGAGAAAGATTGGTGGAGAAGTGAGCATGGCTGAGAGTTGCTCCTGGTAATGAAGGAGAGTTGAGTGCAGCAGATGATTTGTTTTTAAATGCTATTGGGGCTGTGTTTCAAGTAAAAACGTATTGGACTAAGAGCTAGAACTGTTAGCAAAATAAGGGCTAAGCACCGACTTAAGGATGTTTTTAAGAGATTCTGGGGTATAGCCCATTCTAATGAGATGGCTCAGGAAGCTGTAGGCACTACCTTTGTGCAGGGATTGTAACCAAATAGTAGGAGTCAGATGATGATTATCTGAATCAGATGGCAGACTAAGAAGTTGGCTGAATTGGTGAAGGTTGCTAAGCATTGCATAGCACCTCAAGAGATTAAAAAAAGAGAATGTGGATTCAAAACAAATATAATTGAAGTTACAAAATATACAGAGTGCTGATAAGGGTGTGGATTGGGGAGCCCGCAAAAGGAGGAACAAAGTGGGGAGTGAAAGGAAAGAGGAAAAGCTGGAAGAAGCAATGAAAGGGGCAGGGGAGAGGACGTGGGAGCCAGAGCATCATGTGATAACTGCGGACAGCTGCGGCATTGAAAACAGAACTGTCTCAATATTGTATCTAATGCATCAGCCCTCCCTACTAGTCTGGGATATATCAGATTACTCAAAACCCTGAATTTTATGACAGCCTAAGAGGTTTAGTCTGTGCATGGATGCCCTAATCCTGGGAGACCAGTAGGGCCCCTATGTAGATTGTGCAATTAAAAGTAAGTGTACTACCAGTTTCATTGACATGAGCATTAGTTGCCCAGCTCTAAAAACTTCATAATTCCCTACTTTACCTCTCTCTGGCATGTCCATAGACACAGCTGTATTTCTGACCAACAAGTTCCCCATTATATTGCTAATCCTGTATCCATTTCTGAAGGACAAATTAGTGAAAACATTCCTTTTTGCTCAGCTCACCTTCAACTAATCTGTCAGGCATGGGCATTTGCTGTAAGCTCATTTGTACTGTATTGTGCACGCTGGAATGTGTGTTCTTAAATATACCCAGTCACCAAGAAAACAAGGTACTCACACTGTGCACAAAGCGCCAAAGTAGTGCAAATGAATCTGCATGTCTCGAAATTAAAGCAAGTTAATTTCATAGGTACCATTTACACTGTAGTCCACCAGGGCCAATGTGTGTGAGTTTCATATCATTGATGGAACCCATAAAGGTGAAGATCGATCCTTCAAAAAATCTACCCAAAAGATCCCAGTACCCATTAAAACCTGTTGGTAGCAGATATAATACCCTGATTCTCCCACTACTATGTTGGCACCATTTCCAAAGCAGAGTGGGGACACCAGCTGAAGCTGTCTCACAGGCAGGAAGGTTACCAAACCACATTAACCACTTCTGATGCTCATCTGCACTTCTACATCTATTTCCAGTTCCCAGGAAGGCCATTGGCTATTGGTGGTGACAGGGTGTGAGAGGACTGAATAAACCAAGTGCCTACCTGAAGCCTGTGAAACCTTTATATTACTGCAGAGTGTGCCTTTTGACAAGCCACAAGGCACATGGTCACTGGCAAATACAGAGAGTGTTCTTTGCAAGAGTGAAGGCTGTATTAAAGGCTAAAGCACAGCTTACTAGGCGTGTAGTTGTGTTAGATTTCTTCTAATGCTCCCTATGATGCTATTTGTGAGGTGAACTGTAAGTGTAGTTGATCAGCCCCTTTGAACAAAAGTAGCAATCTTAGATTCAGCGTGCCATACCTTACTAAATCCCTTCCCCTACTTAAATTTCTCCCTTGCCCAGCCTGTCCTCTTTCTATTGGTGCCTCTTTACTTCCTCATCCATTGCAATGGTCTTAGCAAGTGAATTTGTACTGCCAAAAATTCCTTCCACATCTCCCAATACACTTCTTTGCACTCAACGGGGGATAGTAGTGTTCACTTTCTCTAGAGCCCCCCCCATTCTCTTTTGTATGCAGGATCTTACATCGGTATGACAGGCACAATGCAAAATATGTCTTTGCATATCAATGTAGACCACCAGGTGCAAGGCTGTTTTTGTTGCAGAGAAAAACATTGTGCGGGGCTTGGTGATGGCTAGGATGGCAGAGGGGCAGGTATGGTTTTTTCCTTGCTGGTCAGGGTGGGAGAGTTAATGATCAGATATTGAGTGACCAGGGAATCTTATGTTTTCCACCACTTGGGATGCCTGCGTGACGTTTTTTGTGGTTGAATGTATTGTACCAATACTGCAGCATTTGCCATATCATTTACATATACTTTAAATCTTGAATCACATTATCATTACTTATAGAGAAACTGACATTATCATGTAAAACAACAATAGAACAAATAACAGAAGAATATCAAGGTGTAATAGAAAGTTCCACCTCCCCTGTGAATAAGACCTACAAGATATCACTAGATGATTGCACAGTGCAGCTGGCAGAACTCAGGGCTCTAATTCTGGCACTAGAAAATATGGATCCCAGATTCCCCACACTGATTGTGTGTGATTCATATTATTGTGTCCAGTCTTACAATGAGTATTTACACTACTAGAGCCAGAATGTATTCAGAGTTTCCAAAAGAAACACCAAAGGGTACACCATAAAGTACATAACACTTTGGGGGCAGGTGGCAAAACTCAAACAGTGTTTGCCAGAGACTCATGTAATACACACATTGAGCCATCAGCGTGTAGGGATACACATTGTAGGGAATTCCATGGCTGACAAAGCCGCAAAAGCAATAGTGCAAACTGCTGCAGTCACTGCAATTACTCGTTCAAGTATGAAGATAGATGGATACATCATGATGGGTGGCAACGCTGCACGCGATGGCACCCCTTTCCCAAAGGCTTTCCCGCAAAATACACCTACCAGTTAGGTGCACAAAACATTCCGTTTCCTCAGATTCCTGGAGTGGGGGATGGAGTGACACCAAATTCAGATCACAGGTTAGGATAATCCTAGCAGCACATGAGGGCCTAGCATCTGCACATGCAGGAGTAGCAGCTACAATTTCACTATTGCAGAAACGCTATTGCTGGCCAGGTCTTTACAAACAGACTGAGGATTTTGCCCTTAAGTGCGACATCTTCCAGCAGATGAAGGGTTCCACCGTGGCGCGTCCACCACAGACACCTCAATTGGTCTCGCACAAGCCTCTCGCTTTTGTTTACCTGGACCACTGCAGCCCCTTACAATCAGATGGGGCTTACAAATGCATCTTTGTTGCAGTGGATTCCCGCTCTTGATTCCTATGTGTTTGGCCATGGCGATTGGCTGCCTCCCAAACTATTATAAAAGATTTGCAAGTCTTTATTGGGACATACACAGTAGCCACATTCAATTCGGACCAGGGTCTGTCATTCGCCTCAAAGGCTTACAGAGACACCATGGGAAAATTGAGTGTGACTGTGCCGTATTCTTTCCCCTATCATCCTAAGGGAAATGCAGTAGTGGAGAAGAAAAACCAGGATTTAAAGCAGTGTTTAATAGCGAGGGTATTAGTTTTAGGTAGCAGTTGGGTTCATCACCTGTGCAGGGTCCAGAGAGCCCTAAACAATCTGCCTAGAAAATCCCTGGGTGGTCGGACTCCCTATGAGGTCTTGTTTGGGGTTAAGATGTGGGTGCCAGACCTCAACAGTGCTAGTACAGTGGAGGCTGAAACTCCCTTTGACATTGATGAACATTTGGATGTTTTATAGGATCCGAATGACTTTCGAGAAGCTCAGAGCAATGTCCAGCAGAAACATTATACCACTGATGAAGTGAAGGAAGCACCAGCAACTCCCAGTTGGATTCCCAAGATTGGTGAACTGGTCCAGGAAAAATAATGGACCAAAAAACAATTTGGGCCATTTTACAGAGCGCCTGTACCTGTCCTGGCTGTTGAAGGTACAAGAACTGTATTTCTACCGCCCCTTGCTGGATGCAAAAACATGAGATTTGTGTCAATAGATCTTGTCAAAACACACTATTTGGCCGATTCTACACAGTAGGCCAAGAGGGCTCCTAGATAGTTATCTGCCTCCTCTCACTATCATACAGGAAGTCCCAATGGAAGCTTTGATCAATGATGAAGTCTCTTCTCCCCTCTAGGGGACAGCTAACACTGAAGTATCACTTCTTTCTGTTACATCAACAAACTCTTTGAGAAAATCATGCACAGAAACACGGACTTCAATTCAACAAACAAACAAAGAAGATGTCTATTGCAATGTACCACCGCACACCTCTACTTTCAGTTCTCCAAAGAATCCAGAGCTGCCAAAAATAGATCAAACAGCCTCTAGCTATTTCATTGACTATGGTGACTTCTCTTCGGGATCATCTGACCCAGCACCTCTACCACCCAGAGGTAGATTGTGTGAATTCTACATTTGGCTGAAAAAGACTTACTTTATCCCACCATGGATATACATTTGGATTACAATTTTGTTACTTTTCCTTTTCCCTTTGGATTGATTTTGTGACAGTCATTTTCTTGATTCTCAACTGACACTATCTCTCAAAATGCTCTTCTGTTGAACTTGGTTTTGAGACCCAATTCTTCATCACACAAAGTGCAAAGAGACCTTTCCTTGGTGAACTTTTCTGCTGTTCCGGTTCCAGATGGAACTGTTTGAGTTAAGGTATCCTATGATATCTTTGGTCCTGCTGAACTGATTCAAATTCCATATGTATTTAACATTTCTCTGCATGATTTCTTCACCCAAAGTTCTATCTCTGATGATTGGGCATTGATGCAGTGCATAAAATGTTAGATGATCTGCAACATTCAGCTGTTTTTAATGAAAATGAGATGTATGAGGGCACAGCTAATTATGATGAAATGTTCTTTTTTCACCATTATAGTCACCATTTCCTGCATAAAGCAAGTACTCCACGTGCAGTATTTAATTACACACAATGGGAATACTGCCCTAAGCCACCGAAGGGTAGATCGAAAACATTTACAGAGAAGTTTTCATATTTTTCAGGTCAGACCCAGGGACTTATTTTTTTCAAATTAACACCTGCAAAGGCTCAGAAAACTATGCTCACTAGCACCAAGCTGATATATTCTCCATCCTTGATGTCCCAGCTGTCTGTACAAGGGTTCGACTTTTGGAAAAACAAGGTTGATTTAAAATCAATTTCGGGAAGTAAAGATTGGCAGGTTCAGGGGAACGAAGCTTTATTTAGAGCATGCCTTATAGAGCAACAAATGATTTTCCTGAAAAAAACTGTGCAGCAAACATCCTGTCTTGGCTAAGTTAAAAGATTTAAACACACCAAACATTCCCACATTTTCACAGTTTGCGAATTGGCAACTCTTCACAAATTTCACAGAGGGGACATTAGACATCATGCTTTGTAACGGCTCATACAATTCTTCAGACACCAATCAAGAGGGATGGTTAGTGTGGCGGTTAGCTACTAACGGATGTCAGGCTCATCTTCTGGGTGAGACCGACGGGTTTAAAATCAGTAGGCCCGACCCAAGATGCGCGCAGTCACAACACTCTGGGCTGGTAACAACTTACAGTCTTGGGAAGTTATGTCATGACTGACTAAAAATCTCAACATTGTCTCAGATGAAACAACACTTGTCCTTTCTGATGACATGGGTTTACAGGACTTTTTACTAGGTCCTAAAAAACCACTTCAAAAGTGCTTTATGTATGCAATATACAACGAAGTATGGAAAATTTCACAGCAGGAGGCAGCTGAAAGATTATGCAAACTTGACAGGGCAAATTTAGAAAGGGCTCTGGCAGTAGTGGATAATGATATGACTACTCTTTCCACCAGAATTTAATCTCTGGTAACATAGTGGCATCTGCAATTGACATCATTCAGAGTGACTTGTCTTCTTTACAACATGGGCAGTCGCAGTTTAGAGCTATAATGTTACTGAGTTGGACTCTGCAGACACTTCGGGTTTGTCGCGTTCCATGGAGACACCTTAATGCCACTAGCTTGTTTTTGCCATAAAATCTCACCAAAGAACAGACAGTCATGGCAAAGAAAATGCAACCTATACCATGTTACACATAGAGAAGCTAGAGAAACTGCTATTTACTGTTGCTGAAACACCTTCTGAGGACTGGATAATCCACAGATTCCTTTCTCTGCCAATTTTGACATTTCATTTCCAATACTGCGTACAACACCATCAAGTAGGCAGATATGAAGCACTAGGAGAGGGGTATGTACATGAGTCATGGATCTTACCTTTCAATTACCGATGTACGAATAGGGAGAATGAGTTTTTTCTTAGCAGGACTGACTGTGAGAGAAACCATGGGACATTCCTTTGTTTGCAGGGAAGTTTTGCTTCATGGCACATGTAATGCATCTAAGGCAAACTTGTCATGCTACTTGAAATGTTCCCACACTGCTGTGATCTGTCCAGCTTTCAAATTACTCTTGAATGGATCTTACTTCCTGCTGAATGATCAAGGTTGCTGTGGGATGAGACGGGTATTGCCAATCTGGTAGAGGTCTCTGCGGTTGTGACTTGCTGTATACAAGTACTGTTTCCACCTGTCCTCACACTTAGGGATGCAACACTTTGTCCTTTGATAAAGTTTACATATGTGCGCTTTGACGCTTTAAGCAGACTGAAAGCCTTATTGTTCCAGAAAGATGTGGCCTTAACATCTGCACGGGAGACATTTGATCTTCAAGTTGCAAGATCCTCTTCTGAGATACAGTCATTACTCACACCATTTTGTGGAGCTTGTGCACCGCATTTTTAACATGTCTAATACAGCAGGAGTAGAGTACTTTTTTAATTCAATTGGCTGCAGGTTGGTTAGCACCTTCCAAACAGTCTTCAGAGTTATTCCATCATTCGTTCACTCTGTGCTTGGAAGCATTATTGGAGGCTTACCACTTTTCCTCTTCTTAGGTGTCGGGACTGTGCTTTTAATTTTTCTGCTCCCCAATGGATGGCCCACTGTTGCAAAGTCATCCTGTACCCTGGGCACCCCCCAACGTTTTGCTGACTGGTACTGGTGGTAACTGAGTCTGACTGACCCTGGGTTCTGCCTAACCAGGCCCAGGGCCCGTGGTATGCTGAAAACACTTAGAATACAGTGAAAACACCTACATACATTAGGGTACACTAAGGGTTGGGGTACCTCTGTGATTGGCATGACCTACCCCATAGGGCCCTAGTACATATTAGGGCAGGGGGATTGAAACTACCTATCAGTCCCTAGTATATAATAGGGCATGGCAGTTTAGAGACCAGCAGACCTTTCTGCACTTGCATGTGTGCACTGCTGAAGCCTGAGGTCATTTTTAGGTCTCGCCTACGCAGCGCGCATGCGCTGATTACTAGGGGACCTTTTGGAATCGATCACCATTTTGGCAAAAAGCATGCACGTTTTGCATTGCTTTCTATTGCAACGCGTGCACGTTTGGCGTTTCCCTTGCGGGAACCATCTGGCACCATCTGTTTGTAATTATCTTGAAAACAGATGGTGATCCTGCTCGCTCCCGCAAGGGAAACGCTGTGTGTGTCTGGTCCACCCCGTCTTCTCCGTACACACCCTGATCCTTGTTTTATTTTTAGCGGCGTAAATCTTCAATACGGCTGGCTCAAAGTTTGTTTACCACACATGGCCCTTGAACTTTTGCCACGCCGCATGCCGCACCTCTACCCTCTTTTGTCCTTTTGCTCTCTGCCCCTCCCGTGCTGCGATTGCCTCTGTATATTTTTAATCTTTTACTTTGTTTTGTGCTCGCCCCTCTCTTCCAGTTGCGTGCGCCATTATGCGGCTCTGTAAACGCGATGTCTTCAGTTTTAACGAATGATCTTTTGTCATCTCAGTCCTTTCTTTCCTGATTCCTCAGTAACGTGGACAGAAATATCAGCAGCTAAGGCCTGAGGGAAGGCGAACGCACTGAGGCGCCGGGCTGTCTGGCATCTGCAGGGCCCACGCCCACCTGACCCACCTCCATTCACCTAAAGTGTGAAATGCACAATTGAGCAAGAGGTTCTTACGTCCGCTCGCTCTTTCTACCATGTCTTAAACATAAACCATAAAAAACGAGTGGCACCATCTCCCTGGCTCCTTTTTATTGTACATTTTGAACAGATGAAAACTCGCGGCTTTGTAAAGTCACAACATATGACCGGGTTCAGGTTACTGACTTATAAACCATAACAATTCAATCTGCCATAAAAGTTTATTTCGAATAAGTTCTTCAAATCTTACAACATTGCAGAACACTAAATCTCATGTGAATATCCTGTATGAGTTAACACCGAATACAAGTAATTTAATATTGATATATACAATTTACATAACAAGAAAATATTCTTTACATTTTATACATCTTAAAAGTTGTTCAGTTGTATATAATTGTCTTGGTTTTTATAAAGCTAACAAAAATGGCTTAACACTTTTTATTATAACTTTTAAACATAATGCACATCAGCCACAATGCTATACAACATAGCCAAAACTTCAGGAAAAACACATAAGGTCCCAAAAGCGAGACCTATTGGCTATGCCAATGCTTGTTAAAGTGGCTCTGTGTGGCAGGACTTATTTTAAAAAGTAAATTGTGCCCAACCTCGAATTTTGTGTTTTGGGCACTTAAAAATGGTTAACCTACCATGTTTGGGCATATTAGGTACCCCAATGGTCTCCCCTAGGTGTCCCTGGGGTGGGGGGTCAGGTATCTATAAGGTGGACCCTTATAAAATGAGGTTTATATGCCATGGGTAAAGTGAAATTGCACATTTCACTCCCCACATTGTGATAAAGTGCTGCCCAAAATCGACTTTGGTGGTAGGAGCACTGTGGAGGGAGGATCTGCAATATTTTTACATATTCAGAACCCCTAAAGTCTCACCTAGGTGTTCCTGGGGTGGGGGTTCTGTAGATATATGTAGCGTACTTATAAAATATGTTTTTATAAGCCCAGGTGCTGGAAAAATGGCCCAAGTCAGTTTTCCCATTGCGAATCCCATGCCATAGGTTAACATTGGAAAAGGTTATTAGTTAATAACTGGAGAAAGAAAAGCCATAACACTAGGATTAAAGGACTCAGTAGAATGGTAATGATAAATCCAACAATATTGTATTGTTGAATTTGTTGTAAAATGTACAGACAAGAAGTTATAAGACTTTTTTTTGTTTGTAAGCCAAAATTCAACCCAGTACTGCTCTGCCCTGATTGGTCAGAGATAAGTGGGTGAGCCTGGCTGCTTTGAAGAGGTGATAAATGACCCCTGGGGTTAGGAAGCCTCTCGGGGAGGAGAGGTTGCTGGGCATAGGAATGCCAGAGCAGGGGGAGGAGTCGTAAACCATGGACTTCAAGAGTAAGGGGAGGACCCCAGTGTCATTTACAACTCTCCTCTTTGACACAAGGCAGATGCTAGGCTTAAGAAAGAAATGAGCAGATGCAAAGGGAGTGACTATGGAGATTAGTTTCGGAAGCTCTTCTCTCCCTGCTGAAAATTCTGACATATTGAATTTTGGAAGAATAGTGGTTTCTGGGTTAGCATTTTGCCACACTCTGCAGGAAGTGGTCAGACCTTTGGGTGGAACCCTGCAGCTCATTGGACAGGAGTGCCCTCCTGCTTGACCCCAGAGAACACTGAATAAGTATCTGAGAAGGGCAGAGCCCCTCAGATCTGCTGCTTGAAACTTGAGAGAATCAGAAGGGTCTGCGCTGAAAAGTTTGATGTGCATTTCCAAAGGCCTGAACTCTGAAGATTGCGCCTTTTCGCACCATTTGAAACTACAGCCCTGTGGATCAAACCTGCTTCAAAAGGACTAAAGAGTGGACTCCCTGCAAGCTACAGGTTAACAGAGCTCACCTGGACATCACCACAAAGAATCCCCAGGCTGGAGTACTACCAGTGGATTTGTAAGGGTTTTGTTCAAGTGGATTGCGGGAATTGAAGTCTCACACTTTCAAGGACCCTCTTGGAGATTCCAGAACCTTGGATTGTGTGTTGGATACTTTGGGACCAGCAAGAAGAACTTCAGGAAGGAGTTCTAACGGAATTAAGCCTGCTGGAGGAGGCTGCACCAGAGTGGTGAGAGATCCTCCAGAACAATTTCTAAAGGTGAATGTGTCCCTGTCAGAGCAAACGAAATGACTAAAAGGGGCACTGTTGGTTTCTAAGCACTAGACGGTGACTAATCTTTAAAAATTCATATCTCTGGTTCCCTACAGTGGAGTTTTTTTGTTTTGATGTAATTTAAAAGATAAAAATATTTCCTATGTTTATAAATTGGTGTTCGATTTTTATTTTGTGTTGTGTCTTAATTATTTACTGAATTGGTGTTTCTAAATGCTTTACATACCTGTCTTTGAAGTTAAGCCTGCCTGCTCGCAGCCACGTTACCAAGGGTTGAGCATAGGAATAATTTTCTAAGACCTATTCTGAGCCCTATACTGTGTTAGTGGCCTTATTGCCAGTGGCAGACCTACATTTGCCCCTACCAATAATCCACTTTCCAACACCCACTATGAGGTCAACTGGGGATAGCACTTCCGCATGTGCTCCTGTGTCATGAACACATGCTACAGTACTTTGGTGCGTCCTTACCTCAGGAACTGAACAACCATTGGTTCTTGTCCTTTCAACCTGTCTGGATTCACTGCGTGCAGTCCATTTTTCATTGTCTGCTGTGCACTTTCTAGTGTGCCCTGGATATATGCTCGGGATTGCAATTGGTTCAACCCCCAGACATTGCCCTGTTGGTGGGCTCGTTAACGGTTCACTTTTACTGTTGTCACTCGACCTTATCATTGTTCTTGAATGCATATTATGAGCCCTACTGGGATGCTTCGGCTCTTGGTGATCTGGATCCTGGCTCTTTATCTGGGGAATCAGCACCAGCTGTTCCTCCCTTGGTGGACACTGAGGTGGAAAGACTGGAACCTCCATGCTCTATAGAGCTGATGCTGGGAACAGCAATGTTTTGTATACTCATCAGAACACATAAACAATCTGGTTGTTTCGAGTTATGGGAACATTTTTTAATTCGGACTTGTATATAACATCCTGAATTGTTCGAAATTTTATTATACACTACCTTTTTAACGCATTTTTAAAAATTTGGTTTTATGCTTTTTAAATATGGCTTTCTGTATGCTTTTTTCCTCAAACTAGCATAGTGGCTTTTTATGATTTTAAGGTTTTTTATGCTTGTACGTAGGTTTAGCATTGTATTTAGATAATTTATTTTGTCATCTTACATCCAAGGAGTGGGTGTCACGTGGAGGTATTAGGCCTGGTTAAGAAACACCATCTTTCGATGCTCGTGTTCTTATTTTGCCTTCTCTCCCCTTAAACACGATGACATTTGACACACATTTATTTGTGTGCACACACAGGATAACATTCGTAGAACTCAGTTTGCTTACAATACCACTTCGTGGGCATCATATCAGAACACGTTGAACACTCTGTGCGACGGCTAAGTTCAGCATGCAAGATGTTATTTGTTTTTAGCCGCTCAGCACTGAGCTATCACAATAGCATAAAAAATAGCGACCTGACAGGGGTTTCGGCTTGGTAAAATGGAGGATATTATTATATTTATGACATCAAGCGTTTGTTTATTCAGAGGAGCATTTTGCTGGCACTGAGAGGTCGGTCCATGCTGGAATTCCACTTCAGCTGATTCCTGTCACCTCATGTGAGGGATGCTGTCCAACTCTACATCAAGATGGGTAGCTTGATGACACTTACCCACAGGTAATGGGGAGTTAGACCACCAACAGGGATTTGGCAGATCCATCCACCATAGACACGTTATGGTAGAATGCGCTAGGTAGGAGTACACTATATTAAAGGACTTGTATGCCACCATATAGTTTTTTGTAATCAGTAAAATGGTTGAATTGTTCATCTTTTTCACCATTCTTGTAACGCTAATCACAATATTATGTTTCCTTCTATTGATAATTGTAGCATACGTATTTTACTCAAGAATCACAATGCTTCAATAAATATGGAAATGCTTCACTGTGTACTTTTTGTGCATCTCCTTGGATATGCATAAGAGGCTGAACGAAAGAGTACTTGATCTGTTACCATGATTTCCTGGGGGGGAATCAGGGTTGTCATGTTCTGAGGTTGCACATCCACATCAGGTAATACCAGAGTACATATTTGTTTCGATGCGTCATGTTCGCGTGTTGACCGATGGAGAACATCAACCACCGGAATATTCCTAAGAGTGAAAACACAGGCTGTATATATACAAATCTCAATGGCCAGAGACCATCTGGTTCCCTGTAAGAGGAGGACTGTATGTACATTTTGTCACCTGGCAACAAGGCTTGGCTTTGAGAGTTCTGAGGGGCTGGAGAATCCATGGCCCAACAGAATTGGACTATGAGAGGAGTCTGCCAGGGTTTGGATGTCTCTACTGAGTTACTTGAATAAATAGCATTATTAATACATCTGTGCGGTTCCTGCTTCTCAAAACTCTTGCCATCTTTAAGGTGTGTAGCGGCTGCCACAAATTTTGTTGAAGCATATGAAAATATTGGGCCAGATATATATACAATGCATTCGTTAAAAGTGCTTTCCCATCATGGGCACTGTGGTTGTAATTTGTGCACTAACTTTTACCAAATTCATTGGCATTTTGTGAACCAATTTATTTAGTAATAGGCCGATTCACAAAACATCAAATCATAGTGGGGCACAATTCGACCTACCTCATTAATGTTAATAAGGTAGGTCACAAATTGCGAACTACTACGAATCGTTGCCATCACAGGGATGATGTCAGCATACCACAATGTCCGTGATTGTTTTTAGATAAAACAATAATTTTTTTAAAGGCAGATTGTTTGCCCTTCAAGGAAAATAGAATGTGTTTATAAAAATAAAAGTTTCACCAACCCATTTTTAGGAGTAAACAGTGGTCCCATGGACCACTGTGCACAACTAAAAAGGCTTTTCAATATTCACAAAGCAGAAGGGGTCACTTGGAGACTCCATCCCATTTGAAAATGGGTTACAAGCTCCTTTGAGGTGTTGGTGAAATATTAATGTTTTGTGACCGGTTTTGGTCACAAAACATTAATACTTACCATAAAGAATCAATATTGTGAAGAGAGGCAATAAACATGGCACTTCCAAACACTGATTCGGTATGGTTTCCTAAACCCATTAAATGATTCAGAAAAGCATTTATGAATCATTAAATGAGCTTAGTACATTTGAAAAAGGATTTTAACATTAACAAACCCCTGATTTACTGAATCAGAGGGGTTGTGTATGCTAAAACTCTTTGAACACCCACTGAAGGTCCACCAAGCAGACTAGCTGGTACACTGAAGACCTAAGAACTGCTAAAAGATACTGTAAACAACTGGAAAGGAAATTGTGGAACAGTTAGGAAATAACTGACAAGACTGACTTCAAGACAGCCCTCAACCTCTACCACAGACAGTTGAGAGAATCGAAGAAAAGACCTTAGCCTCATACATCTAATCAAGCTCCAATAAGAGCAAAGAACTCTTCACCATCGTCAAAGAATTCTCCAACCCCTCAGCTGCAACAAACAACATTACCCTCTCATAGGAGCTCTGCGACAACCTTGCAAACTTCTTTCACAACAAGATCGCCAACATCTACAGAAATAGCAAACCCCCAGCCCAAAGCCATCGACTTCTTCAAGCAACACAATGACCTCGCTACCACCACAAACAACCAACTAACTGAATGGAGCCAACTCACTCCACAGGACACCACCTCCATCATGAACTCGGGCCACTCAGGGGCCCCAAACTACCCATTCCCTGACCACATCTTCAACCTATGTGAAGCCAGAATAAGCCACGTACTCACCACCTTGTTCAACACCTCAATTGCCATGGCCACCTTCCCAGAGGATTGGAAACATCCAGAAGTCAACACCCTACTAAAGAAAACATCAGCAGACCCCAGGGAACTCAACAACTACTGACCGATCTCCCTGCTCCCGTTCCTGGCCAATGTATTAGAAAAAGCCATCAACCAACAACTCTCCTCACATCTGGAATGGAACCTCCTACTCAACTCTTTCCAATCCAGATTCTGCAGCAACCACAGCACCGAGACAGCTCTCATTATGGCTACTGACGACATCCGAGCCCTATTCGATCGATATTAACAGATTAATAGAGTGTATATTAATAAAGAAGCAAAATGTTAAATTAATTTTTTACAATTTAAAAGTAGAGGCTAAAAATTAAGTAGGTTCCTCAAATTGATTTGTGGGAGCAGTGTAAGTGATCAAACAGAGTATAGTATGGAGGACGGGTGGCCTCAATTTAATTTAGAAAATCTCCAACCTTTCCATTAAAATTAACATTTTGTTTGTGAATTAAATAAAATATTTAATAAATTGTGTATTTGTATCATGAATGCTTATTTATGCATTTTTGTGAATTCTGTTGTGGTTGCAATCATCAAAATTGCTTAGTCTGGGGTCCTTCAATTCCAATAATAAGTCAGTGCGGGTCCATGGATTCCAATAATGACTCATTGGGGATCCCCGAAATCCAATAATGATTCAGTGGGGGTCCCCCAATTCCAGTAATGATTAAGTGGAAGTCCGCAGAAATCAAAATGTTAAGAACCATTGCGTTAATTCAGCCACCAAATATAATGCTTTGCCTAAAACTGCAGATGTTGCTATGCATAATATGAGAACTGACTTATTTCTAGGAGTGTGTGAATTTCATGCAAAATATATAAAAATACACATAATTATCTCATGCAATTTTGTCATTTACAGCTACATTTTAGATCAAAAGGTATCCTCATGTAAATGTTTGACACAAGAACGCATTTCCAATAAATACATTGTGCACAAAAACAAAAACCTCACAAATACCAGCTGCTCGTGTTCTTTTGTTCCTGTGTGTTCACAGTAAATTTATACAATGATGGCATGTAATTACATGAAATGGCATAATGGTGGAATTCCAGTAATTTCACATAACATAAAGCTCTTGAAATTATGCGTATTACACCGACGTAATTTACATTTCAATAAGGACTACTTATTTCCTATACGAATGCTAAAGGATTTATCTCACTTGAAGAAGCAATCCTCCGAAAGTGGAAAATAGTCTTAGATCAAGCAGAAATGTAAAAGATACCCTGAAGGTCTACTCTCTAACCTTGCCAGGTTGTATCATGGAGCTGCCCTTGTCCTTAGGGAACAACATGATATGTGTTGCAGCAACCCATGGTATGCACCTTATGTGCACCTTCAGATGGACTTTATCCAGATGCCAAAGTGTGCTAATTACTAATATATTTTGGTCATCATGTGTATGTTTTCAGGATGGGTGGAATTGTACCCCTGTGTGTGTAAAGTTCCAGAGGTTACTTAGAGATTTTATCCCTCAGTTTGGCATACCGTACTGGATCACAAGTGAACGTGCAACACATTTTATGTCAACAGTAGTAAAGGAAGTTTGCAAAGCTTAAAAAATAGTCCAGCAGCTCTCTTGTGCACATCACCCAGAGTCAGCAAGAAAAATGGAGAGGAGTTAAGAACAAGATACCTAGGATAGCTAAAATATGCTCTGAAACTCAACTAAAATGGCTTGATGCCCTTCCACTAGCACTATGGCCCCTGAGAAAGATTCCTCAGAGTGATTCCATTGCAGAAGACCACATTGAGAACATATGAAATAGCCATGGGCTGACCCATGACACTGTGTTCAAATTCCCCAGTTTCAGCTGCTAAGTTAGAGTTACAATTTTACAATGATGCAGTTTTGCAGTATTGCAATGTCTTTACACTTTCCATTCTCAGGTTCAGGCAGCCTTACCCGAGTGTGCAACTCAAGTCTGTCACTCCCTCCAGCCTGGAGACTGCCTTTCCATACTCATACATCACAGGGAGACTGCACTGCAACATCGCTGTCATTGGCTCTATCGTATTCTGCTCTTCACAAACACAGCTGTTAAACATTGCGGGCTGGTGCCATGGATTCACTCATCTCATTGCAAGCAAGCTACTCCTCCAAGAGATGATGATGCTCTTGCTTCAGATTCTAGATGTGTGCCTGGCCCAGGATCTCCTGACAGAACTGTTCCTGCTGTAGGCGCCACTGTGTGCAAACATTTTCATTTCCACTTTCGTTTCTTCCTGCTTCATTACCACCATGTAATGTTGTCCCTGCAACCTCTCATAATTATCACCTCCAAAATAGGTAAGTGGCCTCCTCCTTCTGTATATCAGTCCCCTCTGTGGGCCTAGCATGTTATCTTTTCCACAGCTCTAAGCATCTGGTTGCTGGTTGAATGCATCCTTGTTGCAGAATGGGGAGTTATTCTGAGATGGAATTGTACTGAATTTTCCTGTGCACGTAGCCATCGCTCTCCCTATAGGAGTAGCTCCTATGTATTGATGCTGGAAAAGTACATACAGACCATTAATTCTTCCTCTTGCTGGATTTGCATGCACATGATAGTTGATCTGGGGAATAGCATTCCTTTGACCAGTGTACCCTTCAATTATAATGAAACTTGCCTTCATCTTAACTACTATAGCACTGACTGCCAGAGTGTGCCAGCATCTCCCCCACTTATTCCCCACAGCTTGAAAAGTTAAATATTCTTATGAACTGGAACATGCCAGACATGAATCATCTTGCAATGACTAAGCAAGGATGTATGACTGAGCTCAAGAAACAAACTTCTCCATTTTTTCTCTTGGGTATAGTAAATGTGATTTACTAGTAGAGAACATCCTTTCAAAGTACCTCCTTTTGAGTGCTGTCTTCCTCTTAGATTGTTGTTTGTAAGCACCATGAGCAAAAAGGTAATTTCTATTTCGTTTGCAGGTCACAAGCCCTTCCTTTGGCTTTCCTTAGATTGCACTGTATTTGTTATTCAAAATATATTGCACCTGCTATGAGACACTTTGTAGATCATCCCTTTAGAAAGCAGGGCTGGTAGATGGGCTATTTCAACTACAATTAGATTTCTTTCTGCCTTAATTCCCATGTACTGGATGACTGTTGCTTTACATAAAGTAAGAAGAAATCCACAGATCTTAGAAGATATTGCTAAATCTACCGCAATAGCTTTAGGATTAGTGACAGAGCAAACAGACACCCATGCCAACATACTTTTTCATAATAGAATGGCATTTGATTACCTTTTAGCAGCCAAAGGAAGGGTTTACACTATTGAAGGTACTGAATGTTGCACTCATCTTCTCAACACTTCCTTAGCACACAGGAGCAGATAAATAACATTAAGGAGAGTGCCCAGAAACTACGCGAGATACAGAGTTGGACAGATCTAAGTCCAAATGGCATCTTAATAAGGCTCGAGGGAATCTCTGGACCCTGGGGAGTAAAAATATTTGAATCGATTATTACAATCATTTTAATTATTATTGTTTTATATATATCCAAACCTACACACAGAGCGGGACACACCCTCTACCCCATATTCGCTGCAGGTAACAGCGTTCACTTCAGCCACACAACGCAACCACCATGGACCGACCACCACTGCGTTCACTTCACCGTCGACAAACCCAAGGCACCAAAACCACCCCCCCGCCCACCACGAAGGAACTGGAGCAAGGTTACCGACGAGCAACTGAACTCCACCCTCACACGAGACAACCCCTCCTGGACATCCGACACAAACATCGCAGACAGAGGACTTCACACTTGGATCTCCAACTGCACAGACAAGCTCGCCCCGCTACGCAACCCCAGCAAACAGCGCCCCAGGAAAGCCGCCTGGTTCACCACGATCTCCAAGAAGGCAGGCGCACCTGCAGATGCCTGGAGAAGAACTGGAGGAACACCAAGACAACCGACAGCTGCTCCACCTACAAGGACGCCATGACGAACTACCACAACCAAATCAGAACAACCAAAAGGAACTTCATCCACAACAAAATCCTCGCCAACTCCAAGGAATTCACCAACCCATGCAGCGAAGCCACAGACATCACCACGTCCCAAGACCTCTGTGACAAGCTTGGAACCTACTTCCACCTCAAGATCAGAACACTCTACGACAACTTCGTCGATCACCCACAAGACGCCACAACCGGCCCTCCGCCCCCCAGAGACACCAGCCAGCCCACCATCTCCAACTGGACACCAATCACGACCGAGGACACTGCCACGACCATGAAAGGCATCCACTCGGGGGGCCCCCACCGACCCCTGCCCCCGCACATCTACCACAGGGCCGCAGACACCATCGCACCTGAACTGCAACAGACCATCAACACCACCTTCACAACAGGAACTTTACCAGACGACTGGAAGCGCGCAGAAGTCAGGCCCCTGCTCAAGAAGCCCACGGCCGACCCCACCGACCTCAAGAACTACCGGCCCATCTCGCTCCTCCCCTTCGCAGCCAAAGTGGCAGAGAAAGCAGTCAACAGAGAAGTGACACGATACATCGAAGAGAACGCCATCCTCGACCCCTCCCAATCCGGATTCCGAAGCAACCACAGCACCGAGACCGCCCTACTCGCTGCCACAGACGACATCCGCACCCTCCTGGACCAAGGCCACTCCGCAGCCCTCATCCTCCTCAACCTGTCTGCAGCCTTCGACACCGTCTCTCACCGCACACTAGTCAACAGACTACACGACGCCGGCATACAAGGAACTGCCCTGGGCTGGATCCGATCGTTCTTCACCAGGAGAAGCCAAAGGATCAGGCTACCACCCTTCCTCTCCGCCCCCACGGAAATCGCCTGCGGAGTCCCACAGGGGTCATCACTGAGCCCCACCCTCTTCAACATCTACATGGCCCCCCTCGCAGCCATCATCCGACAACACGGCCTCAACATCGTGTCCTGCGCCGACCACACTCAGCTCATCCTCTCCCTCACCAGAGACAACCCCACAGCAAAACTCAACTTCCAGAGAGGAATGCAAGACGTCGCAGTCTGGATGACCAACAGCTGCCTAAAACTCAACGCCGAAAAGACAGAAGTCCTCGTCCTTGGAACCACCCCTTCAGCATGGGACAACACCTGGTGGCCCAGCGCCCTCGGAAGCCCACCTACCCCCTCAGACCATGACAAAAACCTCTGCATCGTACTCGATTCATCACTCGCCATGAACCGACAGGTCAACGCCGTCACCTCCAGCTGCTTCAACACCCTCTGCATCCTGTGAAAGACCTTCAAATGGATCCTCCCTGAGTCAAGAAAGACAGTCACCCACGTTCTCATCACCAGCAGACTGGACTATGGAAACGCACTATACGCCGGCATAAACAAGTCCCTACTCCGAAAACTCCAGACGATACAGAATATCGCCGCCCGACCCGTCCTCGGCATGCCCCGGCACAAACACATCAGCCAACACCTGCGGAGACTCCACTGGCTCCCCGTGGAGAAGAGAGTCACCTTCAAAATCCTCACTCACGCCTACAAATGCCTACACAACAACGGACCCAAATACCTCAACGACAGAATAAACTTCCACGTACCCAAAAGAAACCTCCGATCTGCCAACCTCGCACTAGCTGAAACCCTGCGCATCCACAGAGCCAGAGCAGGCGGAAGATCGTTCTCTCACATTGCAGCCAAGACCTGGAACGAACTACCGGCAGACAACAGACACGCCCCCTCCCTAAACACCTTCAGGAAGGCTCTCAAGACCTGGCTCTTCGGCTGAACGGATCTGCGTATCCCCCCTCTAACCCCCAGCGCCTTGAGACCCTCACGGGTGAGAAGCGCGCTTACAATTCCCTGAATGATTGATTGATTGATATATATAAATGAAAATGATAATGTGCATCATCCTATACTTTTGCAAAAATTAAATGCACAGTACTATTACTTTTGTGCTTGCTGTTATGAGGATGATGAGGAAAGTGGCAATGAAAATATAAAGAAGGAAGCAATGAGGCTGTTTTCTATTGAATTTTTGTGGATCATTTTTCTTCCTGGAAAAAGGGGAGGGGGATTGTGAAAATATAAGCATATATTCTTAGGTGCTTTAACGTTATCGTCTTTTTTGCATTATTAAATCCACATATCACTGTGTGTACGTATATATTTTATAATCAAATATTGATTCAAAATGTCCTTCAGCTTCAATTATGGTTGCTAAGTTTCATAGCTCTAGTAGGCTCAGAAAACATTATATTTTATGTAGTACATTTGCACATTTCTGCAAAGCATAAGCTCGTTTTCGGTGCCGGCAGCAAGAAGCAGGATTTCAGGAGAATAATGAACCCAGTACTGCATTCATGAATTCTATCTTCCCCAAGGGTGTCTCACACTTCCTACAGAAGATCCTGCTATCTGATCATTAAGTTTTTGCTGAAAGAAACATAATTCTGTCATGCGATTAGGTTCTATAGACTTGTATTGAGAGAAAACATATATAAACTGTTCTAAATTTCACGTTTTAACATCACATGTTTCTACAGGCCCTTTTTGAGCAGGAGCTCTAGGGAGTTGAAATAATAATTGTCCCTTGATTATTTGCTCTGCTGCTTGCCATTTTTGCATTAAACGCAAGTTAGACTTTTTGGCATCCTGGCGTGTTCTGTTTTACTTAAACGTAAGGTAAAAAGTGTGGTGATTTAGAGAGAGGTAGAGATGAGCGGAAAGAGAAGTGAGGTAGTAAAAGTATAGAGAGGAGTAAGGTAGAGACAGTGGTTAGGAAGAGACATGGAAAACTGAAAAGAGTTGTTCAAAGACATGTCAGGTATATTGAGTTAGAGAGAAAGGCAGAGAGGGGTCGAAAGGTAGAAAGACAGATGAAGTGCACAATTAAAAGAGATGAAATAAAGATAGGTAAGGTAGAGAAAGAGAGATGAGGTTATAGAAAGGTGAGGAAAGAGTTGTGAGGTAGACAGAGAGATTGGGTAGAGAGATATTTAAAGAGAAAGTGTTAGAGAGAGGAGTAAGGTAAAGGTAAAGAGAGAGTTAAAACAGAAAAAGAGGTGCAGAGAGACATGAGAGCGAGGGTCAGGCAGAGTGGGATGGGAGCTAGATGGAGAGGTAGAGACAGAGATGTTAGGCAGAGGGATATACAAAAAGAAAGGTAGAGAGAGAGAGGTGAGTAAAAGAGGGTGAGTTGAACTAGAGACGGAGTTGCACAGAGTAATAATTCAGAGAGAAGGCATTGATAGAAACATAAAGAGAGACAAAGAAATAAAGGTAGCAAGAAAGGAAAAAGCTGGTGTGGGAGGTGAGGTAGAGGTAACAGATAGAAAGAGAGGGAGGAGTTGGAAATTCGAGGAAACAAATTGCGAGTTAAATTGAGAGGTTAGACAGAGAGGTTTGAATAGTTTGACACAGAGCTAGAGAAATAGTGCATAGAGAGATGGAGCCAAAGGTAGAGAGGTGAGGTAAAGAGAGAGGTGAGTTTGAGAAATGTAAAGTAAAAGGAGGAAAGATATATAGAAGTGAAATGGAAACAGAGCATTGAGGTACAATGAGAACTGCGTGGTGGAAAGAGAGAGCTGAGGTATAGAGACATAGTAGAGGTAGAGAGAGGTGACTCGAAAGGTAGAGAGAGAGTAAATTATTGAGGTTTATTGAAAAAGAGGTGAGGCAGACAGTGATGAGGTAGAGAGAGTTGAGAGGGTAGGTTCACAGAGATGTAGAGGCAGGAAGAGTGGGGGAAGAGAGTGGGGTAAAGCGAGGGACCAGGGAGAAATGGTATGGGGGAAGTAAGTAGTGAGAGCGAGGCAAAGATTATTTTTTTTCATTTAATTGCCTGAGAGCACAAGGGTTCAAGTTTGGCAGGCTGGCAGGCCTAGCTGGCAAGGTCAAATTAAAAAAGAATCCATTTTGATGCACAAGTTGATCACTTTACAGAGGGACCCTTGAAAGTGGGGGCGCTTGGCAATTAGCCACTTTTCACATGCCTTAAAATGGCTCTGCACCAGCAGCCTAGTCTTGGTAAGTGTAATTCATCACCACCTGACCCCCACCTGTGTGCCAATAACAGCTGTGATTACACGAACGCCCTCTAGCCCAGCACAGCGTTGCCTCTGTGGCAGAAGAAGACTGATTCTTAGACTTAGGGAGGGCCTTGTACCAGCAGCCAGCTCTTCACATTCGTGCTAGCTGCAGCATGATATTGCAAAATGCATCATTTCACATAGCACTGCCTCCCCTGTGTGACAGCAACACCCATGATCCTAATGATTGTGCGGTCCAGCACAATTCTGAATTTGCCATCTTCTTGTCAGGAGCAGACTGATATTAGGAAGGGCTTTATCCCACGTATATCGGCCCTGTCCTCGGTGCTGGCAGCCGTTCTGACCCTGGGAAGGGTGCCCCAAGCAGAGATCCATCTTACAGCTGAGTTGACAGGAGCATTGTGGTGTAATTCAGCAGAGCCTGATGCTCTTCTCTGTGACATACCCTGCCCTGGTCCTAATGGTAGCACCTTTCAGCAGAGCTTGTCCATCATAGCTGGGTCAGGAAACAGCCCTGATCTGAAGGAGGGTGCCATCAAGCACAGCCAGGCCTTATGGCCTTATAATTGTAGCAGCAGCAGTCTGGACTTAGGGGTGTTTTATTACACAGAGCCTGAACTCACCTGTGCTCCAGCACAGCCTGAATTAAGGAGGGTGGCATTCAGCATAATATGATCCTCACCTGTGTATCAGCATTAATTAGGTAAGCTCCCACGTATGGCACCATTCACCACCAAGTGTTATGCATCTCTGTGCCATCAGCAGCCCGATCTTAAGGAGGGCACCATTCAGCACAGCCCTTCCCATAGTCACAGCAAGTTAGACAGCACTGCAGGTCCTAAGCCCTCTAAAACAAAAAGAAACAATTTACAGACATGCATCTGTTAATTCATTGCATCACGTGTTCTTGTTTTAAGCGCTTGGCATCCAAAAGCTAGATGTTCCTATTTCAATACTGTTTCCCCAATCCACAGAGTGCCCCGGGTGAGGTGATCAACCTGTGGCACTAATTCACCTGAGTTATCCATGAAGGAAGTGACCCGTTTAGGGCCACCCGGGTCACTCGTAACCACCTCTCAGCCTTCCAAGAAATGAAGAGTCAGTGAGACAGTAGAGAATACAAACCAAGTTATTTATTAGTAATTACGCTCGAGCGGAGTCCAGTCAGACTAGCCTCTTTAGATGCTACCGAAGGGACTGAATTCAGTACACTTGGTAAATCATAATATGCATTTCCAACACCCCTAAAGACCCGCCCAGACTGGAATTTTCCAGCTTGGGCACTGATGAACAAAGGAGGTACAGAAGGATGGGCTACCACCTGCAGAACGGGTACATGTTATCATATTTTCAAGGTTGTCTTGTTCAAGCTCAACACTCTCTAGTGTGGGAGCAGGGCTACAGTAGAGGAAAGGCATGCGAAGGCAGAATAAGCTATTCATTAGTACAGTAGGATTCAACCTTGAATACGATAAGAAGAAGTAACTCAAAGCAGCTTTTCGCTGAGGCAGGCAATTGAATGAGACAAAAGCTTACTTTCCATTATAGAACAAAATGGCGGCTATAGACAAAATGGCGCCGCAAATGCTAACTTAACTCGCTCAATGCTAGAAGGAGTCGGCTAGACGCATTTGCAGTCCAACAGACCCTCTCTTTAGCATTTGCTAACAATTTTTTCTATTCTAGCATAATAAGAAAATCATTAACGCAGGACAATACACATACTACTAATATTCAAAAATACCCTCATCTATAGTCATTAAATCATGGACAGCTTGCATCATCATAGCTGAGGGCTTAGTATCATGCCCTGGGGCCTTGGGTGCATGTGTTAACTTGCTAACACAATATGTACAGCAGGCAGGAAGACAATTAATACACAGTCCACAAGTGAAAATGACACCCGCAATGGCTAATAGGAAAAGGAGTATTTTCCAATCCCAGGATGCTATCAAACCCCAGAACCAACCAGAAAGGGACCAGGTGCCATTTTCTTGGTGAATATCGGATGCAAGTCGGTGCAACTTCTGTATGGCTGCATAGACATTCGGAGCATGGTCCGGTATGCACACACAGCAGCTACTACAGATGACGCGACAGGCCCCACCCCAATCAGCAAGGATGATGTCTAACACCATCATGTTTTGAAGAGCAACAAGTCTCGTAGCCTGGAGCTCAGCTGTAATGTTGGTCAGTATTCCTGCTGTGGTATTAATAACTCCCTCCACAACCCTTGTGAGTCTGCGAATGTTACGGCTATTGGATATAGGACCCCAGAGAGGCACAATACCCTTCATGGCATCAGTGAACTGCTGCAATGTGGTGTCTGTTTAATCAATGTCCTCGGTATTGATAACCCTTCTGATATGGGATAGACTGACTCCCCTACGCTGTAACCGATGGTCCCTATGGTAATTGGACGGAGCTATATATACTGGGGGTAGGAGGAAAGAGACGTAACATATACTAGACCACCCCCTGGGAAGCCATACATTTGCCTGGGACCCACAAACAAAATACACATTATGGGGTGATAGTAAAGGTGGACTATTGGTCGTGCTCAAGTCATAAGTATAATTGCAAATACTCCTTCCCACTTTAACACTCCCAAAACCTTGGACACAGAAACTAGCTGTCGTGTTAACTATTGGCACTGGCATTGCTTTGTCCGGAGTAATATTACGCATCTGAAAGGACCTGAAGTATTCAGTGACATTAAAATCTTGAAAATCCATCATTTCATTTTGGAGCCACGTTAAATTTTTTTTTACTTCGTAAATATTCATACAGGCATTTGGATGCAAAGTATCAGGGGCCCCTTGTTCTCCTGGAGTAAACCCCTGGTGTACACTGATATATTTCAACACAGTCTCTTAATTGGCATAAGTCATATTCATTGCATCAGTATGGAAATGGATATACACCATGGTAAACAGTTGAAACCATGCCTCACAGCTCCCTAAATAAGAGAAGGGTAGGGACATCAATAAACCATTTTTATGCATCACAGAAGGGAGCAAGCCGCGAACCCAACAATCAGTAACATTAGAGGTATAGTGCGCCTGATGGAGCATCTGTAAGAAAACATTGTCAACGTACGTTTGTCTGTGCCTCTCCTTATGAGGGGCCAAAGTGACAAATACATGCTCAGGGGGAACAGGAGTAGTACCAATCAAAGAATGCACACGATATTTCTCTTCAAGAAACCACATCATTCTGAATGCAGTTATTAAAAAAATCAGAACTATTACTACGAAGACTATCTTGCTTTTAGTAGATCAGCTAGACCAACCAGGACCACTTTGCTCAAAATGTGGGGCTGCTAAGGGCTGTTCTTCATCCATAATTGGGTGGCCAAATGGGTACATTTTTTTTCTTTTCTTTTCTCAGACTACCAGAGGAAAGGTCAGACAATGGAGCCAACGATGATAAAACAAAGAAGAGAGGCACAAAACCCAGCGTCCGTCAGAGCCTTGCTGGCAGACTCCTATTGTTCATCCACGGTGGTGCTATTGAGGCACATCTCGGTGGAGCTGCGCGATCGCAGTCCTTTCTGAAGAAATCCACGTCGCTCAGGATAGGGCACCCTCCCTCCTGGGAAGACACCCTCAACTTATCCTGTCCAGTGTCTCGGACAATGCACTAATCTCCCTTTCCCTAATCTATCGTTGGGACCGCAGACAGGGTACATACACCCTATTCTTCATCCATGCAGTCCATCCCTACTAATCTGACTTTTCCCTTGGTGCACTGTCCATCCGTCAGGGGCGCAAATTGTACCTAGCCACTCCAGGCACTGTGTCGGCACGGAAAAGGATCTTAAATTCAGAGGGGTCAAGGGACTGAGACTCAAGCTCCTGTGGGCCAGATGGAGGAGGATCCCGGGCAGCCCTTACTTCTGGGGGGCCGCCTCATTCAAGACAGCATCGTTCTCCTCCTCCGTTTGTGCCCATGTCAGTCTAGCATCAGAAAAGGGGACAAAGCGTGGCACCTTCTCTGTCTCATGATCCCCTACGCTGTCCAGGACCCACTGGTCATAGGGGAGGGGTAACGGGACTCTCCGGCAGTGGGACTAATGTATCCAATGCTTCCGGCCGTCCACCTTCACTGCTGTCCGGGTGGTGAGAAGGACCTGCAGAGGTCCTTTCCAACGCATCTCCAGACTTCCCTTCCTCTGGTAGTTCCTCACCAGGATATAATCACCGGGTCAGATATCGTGGCCTGGCCCCTCAGGTATTGGCAGTAGAGCCTCGTGAATCTGTTGGTAAATAGAACGCACATTTTTAGTCAACTCGCACAAGTAGTCCACAAGCAAAGGGTATTCTATCTCAGAAAAACGACGGGGTCGTGGGATGCCCCAGACATTTGCCGGGTGGCCGAACACGACCTCGTATGGGGACAATCCTGTTCTAGAGTGGGCTGTCGCCCTTGTGGACAACAGGGCTAGGGGTAACGCATCTGGCCATTGCAATCCTGTGCTTTCTTTGGTCTTTGCCAACTTCAGTTTGAGAGTACCATTGTACTTCTCAACCAAACCTGCCGACTGGGGATGGTTTGCTGCGTGGAATTTCTGCTTAATGTACAAGCCATCGCACACCAGCTGGATAACCTTTGAGTTGAAGTGACTTCCGTTGTCACTCCAAATCAAACGGGGCATGTTATCGTTCTGCCATACAGGATCTAACAACTTACATATTCCCTTTGCACTAATGTGAGCTGGCCCGTGCGCCATTGTGTCTACAGGGAGTACATATGCATCGGGTAACATCCATCTCTGCTTCTCTGACTTGTCAGTCCAATACCCTTCCTTGTCTAATCATCCTGTTCTCTCCTGCCATATTGCTAACTCCTCAATTGTTGCCTTGCTTTGAATCTCTTTAACATTCTCCAATGTATCTTCAAACATCGCACCGTCAGGTACCCATCTAGCAGGACCTGCCACAAACATTCTTTTCATTTTAGATCGGGCTGTCTACTTAGCTGGCTGATCTGCAAATGCATTTCCCCTCCCTACATCATCAGTAATTGCCTTGTGGGCGCTGCACTTCACTATTGCTAGCTTTTTGGGAAGTGTCAGAGCTGACAAAAGCCTGTGTATCAGTGGGCCGTTCTGGATCTTTAACCCATGTGAAGTCAAGAATCCCCTCTCTGCCCAGAGCTGCCCAAAATTATGGGCAACCCCAAAGGCGTACTGGCTGTCAGTATAAATATTGACAGTCAGTCCCTCACTTAACTCGCAAGCTCGAAGGAGAGCAACTAGTTCTGCAACTTGGGCCGATTGATAAGGAACACGTGATGTCTCAACTACAGTACGCAGCGTAGTAATAGCGTACGCTGCAGTGGTGGTGCCATCTGGTAGTTTAAAACAAGAGCCATCGACATATAGTTCCCCTTGTGGGTCAGATAAGGGAACATCAGTCAGGTCTACCCGTCCCTTCGTCTCCTCTTCCGTTCTGAAAATACAATCATGTATAACTCTGTCCTCACTTTCAGAAGGGAGGGGTAGTAACGTGGCTGGGTTCAGAGTGGCACATCTTTTAATCATAACATGCGGTGGAAAGAGGGTCAGTTCATAGCCGGTCAGACGTGCACTGGTAAGGTGCTGTGTCTTCGTTTTGTTCAAAAGTGTGTCCACAGCATGAGGTACCATAACTGTGAGATCAGTATCAAGGACGAGCCCCGCCGATTGCCGGATAGAGACGGCCACAGCCGCGACCACTCTTAGACAGCTTGGGAGGGCTCTCGTGACGTTATCAAGCAAAGCGGAAAAATAAGCACACAGCCTCTGCCTCTGCTTACCTCCAAAGGCTTGTGTTAAAACAGAGAGCGCGCAGCCAGCCGTCTCGTGTACATGCAACACGAACGGCTTAGCATAATCTGGGGTGCCAAGCACAGGTGCAGAGCAAAGCGCAACTTTTAATTGCTCAAAAGCTTGTTGACATTTAGGCGTCCAGGGCAAGGGTTCATGCACATCTTTTGTGGTTAGCTGCAACAGCGGCTTTATTAGTAAAGAATAGTTAGCAATCCAGTGGCGACAATACGAAGTAATGCCGATGAAGGCTCGCACATCCCTTTGAGTCTTAGGGATGGGCATTTTAACAATAGCACTAATGCATTCAGGTGTTAGTCTCCTTCCCTCCTTCGACAGTAGGTGACCAAAATAGGTGACCTCCTGTCGACAATATTGAAACTTTGAAAGGGACACTTTATGTCCATGCTGCGCCAAATGTAGTAATAATTTGACTGTTGCATCTTTGCAACCTTCTTCAGTGTCAGAAGCGATCAGGAGATCGTCCACATGCCTGTTCAGTCCAATTTGTCACTGCTGAAACTGATGTATATTGACCTAAATTGCTCCCATAGCGTTCGATCTATGTCTCCCACAACCCTTATGTAAAGTGCTCTGATACCCGCCTGGGTCATGTTCGTGCTATACAAAACTTTAAATAAATAAATAAATAAATACTGCAGTAATACATTACCTGGGTGAAGTGTGAGAGAATCCAACTGGCCTTTTAAAGTTTGGCTATATATGCTAGGACTTTCAGTATAACCCTGAGGAGCGCAACAGAATCGGAAACTTCTGCCGGCCAGAGTAAATCCAAAAAGGTGCCTGCTATCTGGATGAATTGGAATGCTAAAGAAAGCATTTTTCAAATCAATCACAGAAAAGAATGTGGCAGTGGAAGGAATCGTCAGGAGGGCGGTGATGCCGGGGACCACTGGAAACTGAGGGACCACTATTTTATTAACCTCACGCAAATCAACCACAAAACGATAGACATCAGGATGAGCATCAGAGGAATCCAAGGGTGCCTTCTTAAGAATGGGAAGAATAGGACTATTACACACATTTGCTGCTGTCTCCTCAATAACTCCTGACTTAATCAAATCCTGTATAATCTGCAATAGAGCTCGCTCCCCTGCCTGCGGTATTTTGTACTGAGGAATACTAGGCAACACAGCATTGTCTTTGACCTTAATAGAGACTGGAGGTATCTGCAACAACCCTACAACCGTATCGCCTGTAGCCCACAACGTGGGCGGCACATCTTTGAATTCAGCAGGGAGTGGCACATCTTTGGAAAAACACAGTTTGGTACTAGCCACATTTGGTCCTATCGTCATATAGACACCATCCGACGAACAAAAAATTGTTGCATGCAACTTTTTCAACAAATCTAGTCCCATTAAATTCTCTCTGCAATTTGTTGTCGATAAGAATGGCGAATCTACCGTAAAAGGGCCAATAGTCAAAGCAAGGGGTTTGGAAATGGGACTCACGACTGGTATGCCTGAAAAGCATACTGAAACATTATATTGGCCAGACAGAGTTGCCCCGGGGACCAGCGAACGAGAAACAGAGCTATTCATTGCACCTGTATCCACCAAAAAGTTTCTAACCGAGTCGTGCAAATCCGCTGTGACATAAGGACTACGCTGATCTACAGGTTTTGGAACTGGTCCCTCACCCTGTCCCTGGCTGTCCTAGCTGCAAGACATCCCTGTTACCTCGTCCATATCATAATCATCGTAATAGTACTGTCTCCCTCGAAGGACATCGAAATAGTTCTGATCAGAGCGACCCTGCGACGACTCATCTGCCTGAACCCCGTCCCGACTACTTACTCCACGGCCCCTTCCACGAGGACCCCGTCCTCTGGGGGCCACAACTTTCAGTAACAACTCCGGGCACTCACTTCGCCAGTGTCCCTCCTCCTTACAATACGCACACTGATTCGGCCCCACAGGTGCACTCTTTCTGCTGGTGCGGGGCAACTGTCGGGCCGGACTGGTGCCACGCACTCTACCGTTCCCCCTAGCTGCCTGCTGCATCAACACCTTCATCTTCAACTCTTTATTTTTCTTCTCCACCTTTTCCTTCTCCTCATTTTCCCTATGCTCATAATACTGGGCCAAACTCAATATCACTGAAGGGGAGGATGTAGTCCAAGTGCTCTCCGAAGCCTGTAACCGAGTCGCGATCTCAGGAAGCAGGTTAGTAACAAATCTGTTAACGAACAATCAGACACCTCCCTCCATTGACAAATCCTGCCCACTGAAATACAAAAACAAACCTTCAAACCTAGTAAAAAAATTAGATACACTTTCGTCTTTCTTCTGACGACATGCTGCTAACTTGTCCCAATCTACTCGTCTAGGTGGGATGAGGGAATGCATGTAAGTAATAATACGACTCGGCAAAGCTAGTATCTCAGCCCTAGGCTTTTCACCAGGCTTCCTCTCTTTATCCCATTCCCTGATCTCGTCCCAAGTGCCACCCAACTCCACAACGTGGTCCTGTGTATGCACCTGCCTCCAAATATCCACTTGTACCAACAAACCGAAAAACATCTCAATATCTGCCAACGTCATCACTGTTGACGAGGCTGCCTCTGTCAATTCTTTGTAATATGGAGTCAGATTTTTCCTAGGGTCTGGCAACTGACTCTTAAGAGATAAAACCTCACTCCTTTTCCATGGAGTGTAAACCCATTGTTCTTGAAAGTGGGCCTCTACTCGCTGTCTGATAACCGGTATCTCAGGGTGAAAAATAGGATGTACTTCCCTCATCAGAAACTGGGACACTGTTGCTGATGTTTTCTGTTGCAACCTACCTCAGTAACCAATCAGTGTGGCAACATTACTAAAACACTGTTCCCACAACCCTATTAATGTAGCCGACATATGCTTGAGGGCATGCTGCTCCACAAACGGCTCATAATCTTTCACCACACTCCACACATCCTCCACACTGTAAATCGGATTCCGGGCCCACTGTGCGGCCTGATCAGCCACCATCCTTTTCTCCTCATTCCCCACATCAGATCGAATCAGCACCCACCCCATTCGTTCTCGAGCTGCTGCCCAATTCCCTTCGTCCGGTCCACGCACCGGTGTCCCAATGCTCAGCAATGTCGGGGAAGAGACACTTGAGGAAGACACAATAGATGAAGGGGCAGGCACCAGAGTTTTTAATGGCTGCATTGAGGATGTGAGGATGGCGAGAGAGCATAAGTGGAAATAATAGGCATAGCCAGGAGACTTGCAGGTATTGCATCCGCGGCATGTGAAGCTAGAGAAGAAGAAAGAGGTGCAGTAGCCGGAGCAGCCAGGTCAAGAGCAGAAGAACCAGAGGTAGAAGCAGGAGGGGCAGAAGACTGAGGCATCGGGAC
Organism: Calotriton arnoldi; assembly: GCA_963921515.1. Lineage (NCBI taxonomy): Eukaryota > Metazoa > Chordata > Amphibia > Caudata > Salamandridae > Calotriton > Calotriton arnoldi. Next base: position 88,843 of record CAWUFW010016392.1, on the reverse strand, counting down.
AACAGGGTATATTCTCTGCAGGGCATAGACAGGTGGGGATCGAGCATCTAACAGCTCCTCCACAATGTATCGCCTTCCTCTCGGGCGACATAAGATTTGTCACATTGCAATCGAAACTTTCTGTCAGCACACTCTATACCTTTTTCTATTTTCTCTCTATCATACGCTACTGCTTTCTGGGTCACTGTCTGCATCTTCCCTCTCCGGGCCTCTTTTTCTGCTCTCATGCGCCTTTGCCTAGCTTCCTTTTGCCATACCTGAAGAGAATCAAACATCGACTGTCTACTTCGTTTTGCAAACAATTTCTCCTGCAGGAAATTCAATTTTTGTTCATCAAAGGTACCTGTTAGTGGCCACTGCAGCTCGGCATTGTCCCTCGTATATTTGTGCCATAGTGTACTAAACATAATAGGGCCAATGCCAGGCTTAATATACATATCAAAGTTTGGGGTGCCTTCCGGAGGTGCAAGTTGTCTTTCCTCCAGTCGAGCCTCAGCAGAACAACAACGGCACCCCAAACACCACAATTTACTCAAACAAGGCATCTTAGTAGAAGATACATTCACTATTCGTGCCAGACGAATAACTCGCAAATATACCCTCTTTTTTTTTTAAAGAGTTGGTCCTCAGACCGCATCAGACAAAGGAAACCAAGAGTCAGTCCTCAAACTGCACCAAAGAGACAGGCTCAAGCCCCAGGCATTTTCAAGAGTAAGCCAAATTCATTATGTTGCCTGGCACAGTGTCCGCAGACACCCTGTATCTAAACGGTCCGCAGACATACCAAGTTCAAGCAAGCCAAGAAATGGTCTCCAGACCATACCCAAGATTATTCAAAATGGCGCCATATTCACCAAGAATCAAGACAAACTCACCTGGTGCACACAGGTCAAACAAAGTTATTCTCCACTGCCGACTCTTCGGACCAAACGGTCAGATCCAAAGGTTTCGCCTTTTAGGACCCCAGCCGGGATGACCGCTGGGTGAGGCACCGCCCGATCAGACAGACAGGGCAGCTGCGAGTACTAGGCTCTATCATGCAGGGATCCCCGATCCGCCCATCCGACCCAACGTGGCCCCATCCTCCTCACCCGTCCGCGGGCAAAGATGGGTCAGCCCGATGGAGTCCCTGTTCGGGCACCAACTGAAGGAAGTGACCCGATTAGGGCCACCCGGGTCACTCGCGACCACCTATCAGTCTTCCAAGAAATGAAGAGTCGGTGAGACAGTAGAGAATACAAACCAAGTTATTTATTAGTAATTACACTCAAGCGGAGTCCAGTCAGACTAGCCTCCTTAGATGCTACCGAGGGGACTGACTTCAGAACACTTGGTAAATCATAATATGCATTTCCAACACCCCTAAAGACCCGCCCAGACTGGAATTTTCCAGCTCGGACACTGCAGTCCAACATCCACAGCAACAAGAACATTTAAAGGTGGACTAGAATGATATGTACAAAAGCCGGTGCTGAGGTTATTGATATTTGTTTGTCCTCTTGTAAGATAATTTTATAGGTTCTGGATTCTAGGGCATAGAAGCCTGTGAAAAATGACTACTGCTGGAAACGGGGGTCGAGGAAGCAATGGGCTGGAGGCAGTTAGGGGCATACCCTGTGAATACCTTTCAATTCATTGGTCAAAGTTTAGGTGGCCACATGGTTCGCCTTGACCCGCACTCACCTCCTGACTGTCTCATCATCCCCATCATTTGGCTTTTCTAAATTTGCTCCTCAGAAATTGTCAGTGCCTGTTAGGGTGAATGGGTGTTCATAAGGACGCTGGGTCATGCTTGGTGATAAATCAGCTGGAGAATTTCTCGTTACTGGGTCTCCGGAACACCATGCACTGCAAGGAATCATTGTAAGTCTACACTAAGCTGTTGGATAGATCAACCCTACCCCTAGCCAGTGCTTCATTTGAGCCAGTGGGGCCCATCAGCACTCATTTTTGGGACTGTCACTTATTTTTCCTCATCAGACATTTACAGAGAGCAAGAAAAGTAAAACACAGAAGGTGAATGAAGTGGGGAGAGAAAAACAGAAAAAAGGTTGCAAAGGTAGAAAGCAGGAACCTATGCAAGTTAGATAAAGAGCAGGGAGTGTCTGGTAGTGGTTGGAAGACGTATGAGTAGCAACCTTGGTGGGGGAGGAGCCAAGAGGGTTGCCTGAAGAAACGTGCCTCTCCGTAGCTCTGACGAACACCATGACTGGGACCCCCCCCTCGGCCCCACCCATGATCATAAAGGGGTGATCGGAGCCTGAGGGTGTGACCCTCCCCACTCAAGGGACAAAGTTGCAGAAGCACTGTGCCCCATCTCTGGAGTGCGCTACCTGAAGAGGGCACGGCATGGAGCATGGCTGTGGCAGTCGGGCTCGGTGTCAGAGACGGAGGAGAGTTAGATGAGACGCCACAACAATATCAGGTCTACGGCGTGCTGGACTGCTGGGACTCGAGTGAGGTGCCTGCCCAGGCTGGTCAGATTGCCAAGGGAGAGCAGCGAGCTGCACAAGATTGCTCAGGGGGCTGGGTGAGAGGCGCAGCCCTTGGCCCTGGCAGATGGAGGGAGTCAATGTCAGCGAGGCCTGGTGAGTGAAGGCCTAGTGGCATCTCAAGGGGGGAGGAAGTGACTGTGGCCCTCCCCCCATTGCATACCTGCACAAAATCAACGAAGGCGCATGGAGCGGAGCACCACCGGCTCGAGCTGGCCTGCGGGGTGAGCGAGAGAAGTAGTGAGGACCTTGATCAGAACGGGGGAAGGGTCACATTGGGACTCAGCGAGGTGGGGTAGGTCTCTGGTGCTCTCCTCGCAGGACCATGTGAGTAAAACCTCCACTTTGGATTTTCAGCAGGTAACGCTTCTCCGTATTACCGGAGGACTTCTCATGCCTCCATGATACTTCTTCACTGTGCCTTACAGTCTTTTAGCAGCAGCGCACAATCCTCTGCTTTTGACCTAAGGGGCCTGACAGATTGATTCAGCAGGGTAAGATCCCTACTCGAACTTATGGGGACTTCACTACCCTATGCTTGACTTTTGTAACTCGCTGGCTAAGTTTTTTCAGTCTAAAGTGGAAGAAGTCTTTAACACATTTAATATCAGCGAGCAAAACATTATAGAGTTATCTATGACTACAGAAACCTCTTCGACCAACAGTCCCCTTTAGACACAGAAAAGGTATTGAAACTTGTATTGCCAACCAAATTAGGCTCACCTCTTGATCCTCGTCTGCCCAGGTTTGTGCATCTTGCACCAAAAATTGTTAGTGAGTCATTGACGGGACTATTGAATGAAATCCTGAGAACATGACTCTTCCCAGTTGAGTGGAATTTGGCTTTAATCTTGCCATTAATAAAGACATCAAATCTGGACCAGTGCAACCTAGTAGTTATAGGCCTATCTCCAGATTGCCTTTCCCATCAAAAGTCCTTGAAAGGGCACTGAATATGAAACTTACTTACTTCATTAATTCTAACAAACTCTCCTGGCTCCAATTCAATTTGGATTTAGGGAGGCTCACAGCATGGAGACTGCCCTGACTGCAGCAGCTGAAGACCTGAGATCAATCTTGGATGAGGAAGGGAAGGCAGCCTTGATTCTATTGGGCCTCTCGGCAGCTTTCCATATGGTCAATCATTGCATACTAACTAATCAGCTCCCTGAGCTTGGAATTAAAGGTACCACCCTCAAAGTCCTAAAATCTTTCTTATCAGATAGGGTTCAACAAGTGGCATTAGACAAATTCACCTCTGTCAGTTTTAAGTTACCTTGTGGGGTTCCGCAGGGCTCCTCATTGAGCCCTACCCTGTTCAACCTGGATGTTACCCCACTGGCAAGGCTCATCAGATCCGATGGCTTTTCAGCCATTTCCTATGCTGATGACACTCAGATCATCATCTCAGTGTTTAGCAATCCTCAGGATATGGCTGAACGCTTTAACATCTGTATGACTCAGATCAATAATTGGATGAAGCTTAACTGTCTAAAATTAAACTCTAGGAAGACGTCGGTTCTACTCTTAGGACATGGCACTTCTTTTGGTCATCTATCTGGTGGCCTTCAGACATGGGTACTCTTCCCCCACCAGTAAATAAGTTATGAAATTTAGGAATTATCTTTGACAGTAGGCTGACCTTTAGCAACCAGACCAACGCTTTAGTTTCATCAGTCTTTTTCATCTTAAAGATGATTAGAAGGATTTGTCCTTTCATTCCATCAGACCTTCAGAAGACAGTTGTGACCACCTTGGCCCTATCTAAACGTGATTACGGTAATGCTCTATTACTAAACATTAAAAAAAACCTGCTGCAGAAAATTCAAATGTTGCAAAAGGCCTCAGCACGTCTACTCTTGGCCATTCCTAAACATCAATCGGTTACCCATGGTCTGGTCAAACTACACTGGCTGTCAGTTGACAAACGGATTAAGTTGAAATCATTATGCTTTTAAAACACTGCACAATGTTGGTCCTGACTATCTATGACATCGCTTTACCTGGTATACTCAATCCAGGAATCTGAGATATACTACTGCCAAGCTTTTGGTGGTCCCCAGAACTAAAAGAGCTCACTGGGGTGGAAAAAGTTTAATCGCAAGAACAGCCAAATTGTGGAACTCTTTCCCCATTACGCTAAAGGACAGTCCTTATCTATGGTCCTTCAGGAAGGCTTTAAAAACTTGGCTTTTCAGTAACTAATACTGCTCCTTTTCTCCTTTCATACTCTCACCTTAGTAGCAGCGGCAAGATGTCTTATGGCAATTGAGCGCTTTATAAAATTCAAATAAAATCAAATCAAAATCAAATCTTGTCTATGTCATCTGTTGTACATTTTTAATTCATGTTTTTTTACACGTGTGGTCACTTGCCTGCTGTATGTATAAACACTTACCACTTTACAGCAACTTTTTAGCACCTTTTAAGCATGAGTATGTCTACCATGAGGAGACTTGAGCAATCAGTGTGCATCTACTTACAATTGTTATAAAGCCTGCATTTAAAATGTCTTTCTACTTTTTCTATCTAGATTGGACAATCCTATACTGAGGTATTTTTCTATTAGGGGAATGCCTGGCACTACATATCCCTCTCTAAGTGTAGGGTAGGGATCTTCTATGTCCTGAAGAAACGCCAAGGATCCGGTTGGACCAACAGGTGTGAAACATGTTGACTTCAGATACACTTTAAGGCTAACTTGGTCCTTTGAGCCCTCATGATAGCCCCCTTTTCATTGTTTTTATCTCTGCCAAGGGAACCATCATATTACAATTATTTTGTTATCCCTTAGACCATTTTAATTTGCTTGACACTTTATTTGCACTCACTCCACTCTGCTCATTTCACATTCTCACACACACCTTCATCATTACAGCTAAATTCTAAAAAGATCTCCGACAAAGAGCCCTCTTGAGAGGCCTGTAGGGCAATGCAGCGCCTGCCCGATGAGGAGCACACCCTATAAAGAAGCCTGACATCCATTTGGATCTACTAGAGAAAAAAAGCTGTTGCAGCACACCCATTATTATGTATGTCAATCCAAGTACAGTATTGGGCAGGTAATAAGCAAGGTCTGGATTCAAATACAATCCTTGACAGGTGTTAATAAGGACAATCTAATGAGACAACAGGTATGCAGAACATGTAAGTAGTCCAAAGATCTCATCAGGTTGTAATTTATTCACTTTTTAATATTTTTTCAAAGATTCCCAGCACACGATTTTGCCGACACGTGTTTCGTCTATACTTAGACTTTTTCAAGCCTGGAAAAGTAAATATCATATAATCAATGATCTATATATATACAAAAGTTAAAAAGACTATTATAAAAGGATAAAATCCTACAAAGCATTAGGTTAGTCAGACCAATTCTAGTGTGGCAAAGGAAGATAAAACCTTACAATAAATCTAAAGTAATCATATGTTATGATAAAAATGTATTGCTTATCTAAATTTGAAGAAAGACGGAAAAAAGAGATCAAGAAGAAGCCAGTATCCAAATCATCAAGAAGAGAAAGAACAGGAAAAAAACCACACTATCCCAATCATGCAATAAACGAAGAAAAAAGTGAACAGAACCACGTGATATGTTGAAATGAAAAGCGAATATAGAGAAAGCTCTGATGTGTAAAAAAGTACTATAAACCCAAGTGAAGTAATCCTAAATATCATGGGTATTAATAAATGAACCCACCAATTTGGGAATTATGGTATGGTGTGATCCGGTATGGATGCTTCCAAGGCCAACGTCCGTTTGCGTACTCCAAAGCAAAAAATCATGAATTGTAACGGGCAGTCTAGCCAAACAAAGTAAAAAATACGGATTATATATTGTATGGTCCAGCATGTATTGCAAATGAATAAAACACAAGGAGGAGGCTGAGATTGCTAAATAATGGCATATGATTGAAAACATATGTAAATACGCCAGACATGTCCAATCAATAATACAGAAGACCACAATCAGGAAATTGTGACCAATATGTATCCATAACACCTATAAGGAGGTATGAGTAAATATACATCGTGGGAGTCCGAATAAGTAAATAGTCACTCATTATGTGTAATGTCACAGGAGAAAATAGTTACATTTAACTAATCCGCCCACCACAATCAGGCACATGGATGACGATAATCACAATATGATAGTTTACATAGCAGTTGGTGGATGGTGGCGTGATGGATACAGGGATCCATCAGTGTTTAAGATCTAAAGTGTATGCAATAGGAAAATATGCATACATGCGACTCCTATACCAGTATGAAGGTGGAGAAATCGATAAATGCCCCCAATATATATAACTGCTGTACCAGTATGAAGATGGAAAAATCAATAAGTGCCCCCTATATCTATAGAGACACTCACCAAAATGACAATGCGGACTTCCGCGAGACACTAGTAAGTGTCGAGTTCCCAGTTGTGATGTAGAGGCCACTATGTTTACGACCTAAAAACATAGAAATGAATGTATATTTACAATGCTACCCAAAAAGTAGGGACAAGATAGTTCTAAATGCAAGATGACAACTCACCCTTATATAATATCTTGTATGACTGAGTCAAATCCAATCCCATTATGTGGGCCATACGTATCGTCCATTAAAATACATAACATGGTAATAGCCAAAGATAAACGTAGGGAGCAAAACCCTGGTAAGTTTGCTCAAATTACATTATGTTTCACCCTCCCACATGGTTTTGCGCAATCTACTTTGTATTTTTCCCTTCATTGGGATGGCAATGGGTTTTAGTCCCATTTGCTCACAGTACACTTGCCCTTTTCACCTGTTTATTGTTCCTACTTTTTGGGCATTTATGCATAAGTGTCAGTCCTATTTGCATCACTTACACATCTCTACTCTTAGAGACAAGTCATGGGTTCACACCTACATATATTAGTTAACATTAGTTTACTTCCTTTGTGTTGGATTTAGTCATGGGTTCAGACCCATATAAAGTACCTGACCACAGTTAATCTCCCTCACGTTTCGGGTACGTTTTAGATTCAGGTTCAGTCTTCTAGCATTTTATTACCCCACATAGGGTGTGTAGTAAGGGTTTAAGTCCCTTTGCTACAATCCACAGCATGTGACCTTTACACTATGTTTTCTGTACATTTTTATTTTGTTACCCTACATAGGGTGTGTCGTTTGGGTTTAAGTCTCTTTACCACAGTGCACAACATTGGGCCTTTATACGAGGTTGTCTTTGTGCACACTTTTTGTACTGTTACCTCACACGGGGTGTTTTGTTTGGGTTTTAGTCCCATTACTACAGTGCACAGTCGCATACTTTGATACATCTTTACCTTTACATAGGGTGTTTTGCTTGGGTCAATCCCACTTTTCTCAAAGTTATGCCTTATCGCTTTACATTGTTGATTTTCCTATGCAATGTTGTTTACTTTTTATTATCTTTACAATTTTTTAACAGAGAAGTATGAGTGATCTTATTGTATTCTCTCCTCTTCTTCTCTGTTTTCTTTCTTTCTCCTTCAATGCTTTGACTCCTCTCATTCCTGTCTGGCCAGTAGGTATGTCTCGGGATAGTCATTGGTTTTTTCACGTTCTTTCTCTTTCTTGCTGCTGTCATCCGCTGTGTTTTTCGTTCAGTTTCTGTTGTTATTTATAGAAAGAAGAATGGGTTATATTTATCTGTCTATTCATGTTTTTAATTTGTTGCTTCCGCTTTTTCTACTCCCATTTCTTTCTGCTCTTTCCTCGCTGTACATTTCCTTGCATCATTTTTGCTGTCTCCGTATTCCTTGGTTCTCTCTTTTGGTTAGCTTACTAAATTGTTTTTTTTATGTATAAGAAAGGAGGATATGTAGTATCTTGGTATTCTGTTCATCACATGCTCAGCCAGTGGAATGTTACATTTATGATGTATTTCAGAATGTTGGTACTCTGTGAAGAAATGCCACAGTTGAGATGGGGCTGAGCAGCTTGCTGGCTGCTCCTGGTGGGGCTCATCTACATATCTACAATAAATCATCTTGAACTTCATCTCTCTGTCTGGACTTGATTACTACAGAATAGGGCTTAGGTTTAGGAAATCAGGATTAGGTCAACTCGATACTAGTACTATAGGCGATCTGATTTAGTGAAGAACAATGTTACTGTATTTGCCTGTCAAAATATTTTTGGGGCGATTAACTGTACCACTAATCTATTTTTGTAATCTTTTTTATTTCTTACACCAGCATCCAAGGGCAAGAAGAAGAGGGCATCATCAATGGCGGATCAGGACTGGGCTGCCACCACCAGTGCTGCAACAGGTGGAAATACTACCACCACCACCAACTCCACGGCCGTGGACGATGGCTCTGCTGGCCCCAGTAAGTCCTGTTATTATTATTTCTCTAACTTTTACCTCTCCCCTTTATTAGAATAGTTTTGCCTTGTTTATTCTTTTTTATACTGTCTCCTTTTTTTCCAACTCCTCTCCTATCTAATGTTTGTTAAATTCTTGTTATCACTGCATTATCCTTTTTTTCAATATGTCATGTTTCTGTAGCTGATTTCCTCCTGTCTGTACTAGTAGTCTGTAACTTTCTTCTGCTTTTTTAGTAAGCTTTCCCTGTCCCCTTTTATATCTTGAGGACTGGTACTGTAAGACTGAGAGAACAGATTTTATGGTACATTACTATGAAGATTGCAGGCAGACATAAGCTATTTTTCTGTACGCATGTTTGTTGAGAAGGCTTTCTTTTTCTTGCTCATGTTCAAACAGTAAAACAAAAGAGTGCCCATAGTGATGGTGGACCCCCCAATTTTGTCTTGTGTTATTATTAATTTTATACAAGCAGTTTCCATGACAGTGTAGCATGGCAGGAAAGTAGTCTGAGGTCCCATTGCATTTGCCAACCAAGACCATATATCCTTCATTGACCAATTTATTCCAATCCTTCATTGCGCTTCAATGACTCAGAGTCATCATAGTTGTGCCCCTCCCTTACAAAAAGTTGGCTTGACTACCTGGCTTTTCTAACACTATCAACCAACAAAATGCCAAAAGTGGTAGTTCCGATAGAAAATACTGCTAACCGAACTGTAGTGATGTATTGCGGTTGTAAAAAAAACTAATAAGGGAGGCAAATCTGGCATCTAAAAGGTGTAACGTTTTTTCTAGCCACACAGACCACCAGTGCCAGGGCCAGCAGCAGCACCAGTGCGCCAGACGAAGAGGCGGTTAGAGGGGGGAGTACCTGCGGCTGTGAGACGGTAAGTCGCATTGCTTGCTTTTTGACAAATTACTAGTATACTCACTGTATTTGTTTAGCGAGGCAGATATGTATCCCACTCATCATCATTCATCACCTCCCTGCCCATGGCATTTCACCACCCATGGCCTAACTGCAGCATTGTTCAATTTGACACTGCAGTGTTGGTCGGGCAATGTGCGTCTGTCTCAGTGAATGCAGCATTTTTCAAAGTTTTCAATGCATTAAAACAAAGTGTGTTTCCCTTTCCTCCCACTCAGTTACCTCCTAGTACTTCACTCCTTTATTCTTTCCTAAGTTCTGTCCCAGCCTACCAAAGAAATTGAAAAATCCATTCTAGGAAAGTGTCAAATTTTTATGGGCAAGTGATTCATATATTTCCTGGATTCCATAACAGATTTACGCCTGTTAAAATATTTCCCTTTCACAATTCGTCAACTGCGGTGACTGACTAAGTCAAAGCCTAGGCACATGATGATGATCAGTAACACCCCACTATTCTATAGCAAAACCTTTACCTACCCGGCCTAATCCCTCTAACTTACCCTGCAGTAGAGTAAGTTAAGTTTCCTTTCCTTACTGCCTAGCAAATGTATTTGAAAAAAATAATTTGTGGTGGAGGGTGAGGCCATGGAGTAAAGTGGGACAAAGTGCCTGATTTCAAGTTTTGCAGATGGGATACCCTGTTATGAACGTGCCAAATAAAATCTATATCCCGTTCCTTTCCCTGTTCTGCAGTGCATCGTTTTTCCCACCGTCTACTTAGGATAGACAGGATATCTGCATTTTATATGTGACGCATGTGACATAATAATATTATTATTCATCTGCCTCGGTGTCAGGGTGGAATTGAAAGGAATTTGGAGAAGAACAGGGACATTGGAATTAAAATAAGATAATTGTGCATTACAGCTGCCCCAGCTGCAGATTGCAGAGAGTAGCAAAGTACCCTACATGCTAGCTAGCATGCCTCCCTTAATTTAGCTAACAAGAAAACCTATACTCCATAGTGCTTAATTTATAAGAACACCACCAGAACGGTTGTGGTAAAAGATCACCTCACTCTCTACAGTTCCCGAAGAAGTAGGTGCTCACTCCCTGGGCCAACTGTCCACAAAAACCCAATAATTATACTTTCACAACAAGAGGGAGAAGCACTCCAATAACCGTGTAAGACTAGAGAAATCTTAGCATAGGGCCTAATATCCCCAAAAAAAGAGTTACATAATGTTTAAATCATTGAAATCAAGCATCACAGGGCACATACAATTTAAAATGTAATTCTTTATTTTTTTGCTTGCACTTAAAACAGGGACACGGACACAGCCAATGTGCTTTGTCCCAAACCATAGGGACTTCTTTAGGGCACAAAGATCAGATGCATGTGGAAAGCTCATAGGGCCCGATTACAAGTTTGGCGCAACGGCGACGGCTCAATGCCGGCTCCGCTTCGCAAACCCCACGCACGGCCCGTCGACCGAACTTGTGTTAAACGAGTTCAACTCGTGATACGGTCGGTGGTCCTTTGCCTTTCCCATGGAGGTGCCTGGAAAACAGGCACCGCAATGGGAACGGCAAAAAAGTTCCAGCACGGCATGGACGTGGATGTCCATGCCGTGCTGGAACTTTGTGGGGATACAGATAAGGGGGCACATGTTGTGCCCCCCTGAATGTATCACCAATGCGGGGGGCACATGGGGGCCCTGTAGGGCCCCCTTTGTTCCTGCTCCTCCAGCCTTTTCATGGCAGGGCTCCGCCATGAAATGGCTGGCGGAGCAGGAACTCAAAATATGCTAAGCGGGACTGTGCCAATCCCCGCTCAGCATATTGCATTGTGGCGCTCCTGCACCACCGCCAGGGAATGACTGTTCCCTGGCGCAGCTGGAGGTCCACTGCCCCTACGACTTTAACAGTCGTAATACAGCAGACGGTGGACCACCTGCCCGAGTCTGGCAGTCACAAGCCCACCAAACTTGTAATCAGTCCCATAGAGTCATTGTTTTGTGCAGAGTACTTTCCTGTATGCTTTGAATGCATATTCCATAAGACGATTATTTTAGGCCTGGATTTCCAGCCATAAATATTCCAGGAGTAGGGAAAACAGTTGCACACACTCAAATCACGAGCCCTATGGCATATACTCGAATTGACTGGTTTTGCCAGAAGGGCAGGAGCTGCAAAACATCCGATTCTGATGAGTTTGTTTCTGTGGGAAACACTTTAAAAGAAAAAAAATGCAGTCTGTTTTTTTTAATCTAGTGCTATTCTGCCTTAATGTCTTTCAGCCAGTTGGTTCTTTTATGTGAGACAAGTATGGGTAAAAATTGGCTCTGTGACTCTGCTAATCACATCAAATTCCAGTGGACCTGGGGGACCAGGAATGCACTGCTACTGTGCCACTATATAATTTTAAACAAGTGTGTGCACAGAGCATTGTTTACAATTTGTCTTTTTCTTTTCCTTTTTTTTTCTTTTTTGATATAGCTACACCTGCTGGTCCACCACCACCATCTACACAGCTGGAGATAGCAGCCCGGCTGCGGTGGCAGAGGTTGGAGGCCATCCAGGCTGAATATCATTGGCTGGTGGCTCTGGAGGAGGAGGAGGCTGAGGCGGCAGCATCTGCCACTGCCCCAGGTGCCAGTTCTTCCATCCTCCCAGCAACAACATTGCCAGTGCTGCTAGTAGCTGCCTGAACCACCACTGCTGCCCCTCTCCCACCCAGACTGCCAGTTCCAATGCTGTGTGCTGCGCGAGCTTCTCCATCAGATGGCACGCATCAAGGGACAACAGGAACAACTCCTGACCCACATCGATAAAGCCCTCTCCTGTGCCCTTTTTTATTTTTTGTTTTGGTGGGAAGGACTTTGTTGTTGGTGGAGAGGGGGGAAATTGAGAAGGGCAGTTGGGGCAATTTTGGACTTTGATTTGGACTCCTCTTTGGACTTTGGGCATTGGTCGGGGTAATATTTATTAGTTTGGGGAGAAGGGTGAGTCTGCTGTAGGTGGAAAGGGTGAGGTGTCGTGTAGTTCCTATAGTACCCATGCAGGACCTGCACGTTTGGATAACATAAACTGTGGGCTTGGTGTTAGACTGACTCTGTGCACCCCCACCGTATATGTTAGCCTGATTTGCATTAGCTAGCTCACAGTGCCACTAGAATCTCCTCTTATTGGGGAGGGATTCGTTTCTGGCAACCTTAGATCATGACAACCCAAATTCCTCAGAATCGTGGAAACAATGTACCACTTTTCGCTCAGTCACTCGTGCTTACTTATTCGGTTTGTCTCAGAGAGTTACACAGAATAACCAGTCTGGGCGTTTCAATAAGTATTTATTGAACAGTTGTTATTCTAGTGTAAAATATATGTGCTTCAGTAACCAGCAAACAATAGCAGAGATATATTATCAGCAGTACGATAAAAGCAAAGGGATAGAACAGTTCTACCATATTGCAATAATCATGAATACACACATGAGTATAAAAAGCATTATGAAAGTGCGCATACTCCTGCGATGCCTAACTAGATGTACCTGAGTGTACCTAGCATATGTCTAGGTCTAAAAGCCTAAGAGCCAAGAATCCTTCTAGGATTTAGTCGAACCCCCATACCTGAATAGAGAGAGTGTGGGACCCCGTCCTGGTCTTGAGTTGGACACCCCGCAAGGCCTGTGGTAGACCGCTGTCAGATGGAGCGACTGCATGCAGGAGCCTCAGTGTCTCTGGTCAGTGTGTCAGCATGGAAGTCTCGGTTCCCTCTGTCTTACCGGGGTAAGATGTGGTGTATTTATACCCTGAAGTCTCTAGTTGCTTCGTATGGTTTGTATTGGCCCTTGTTAGACTTGAGGAAGACGTCAGGGGTGAACTTTGTACATACATATTATGCAGGTGGTGTATTCCTAGAGAGCCATGCATAATTGATGAGTACAGTGTGGGCCTGTGTTTGGGAAAAACCCTGCTGTATTCAAAACCACAGACTAGATAACGTTCAGCCCTCAGAGCTCGTTGTGTACTAGCGAGGACCAATGTAGGTGAAAGATCATGCCTATATAAGGAATCATGACTATAATAGGACATGTACAGTTATGACCATAATAGGGCAAGTACGAATATGACCGTATTAGGGCAAATACGAATACGTCCATTTTAGGGCATGTATGAACGGGTCTACATTAGGGCCTCTATACGGGACATAACACCCACTCCTCTTCCGAATAGGATGACAATGACCATACTTAAAATCTGGACAATTTAAAAATATTTTAAAAGAAAGAAAAAACATGGTTTTAAAATTGTTAAAAAAAATTCAAAAATGTTACAATTCAGCTATTTCCAATTGCCACTAAAAAAAGAAATGTCTATTTTGTTTCTCTATATAAGTTGCTTCACTCAAAGCGGAAGAAGGCCATGCTTTTCTCAAGCGAAAGTGTCAATTTAGGAAATGTTCCAAATTTGCTCTGTTGTTATGAAAACGAGTGGAGAAGCCGAATTCTTTCCCAGGACGCGATGAGCCAATTTGAGATTAGGTGTCCTGGCTGGGAAGCACAACATTATCAGTGTGAGCTACTGCAGACGACAAATCCAACGCCTCACAGAGAACGTCAATTGCACATAGATGGTATGTAGCACTGCCAACAGTCGGTGCTGCGGCAGCTTGTGCGGCAGTTTTTACCTGGGTGCCTGTGGAGGAGTCACCTAACCCAGCAGGAGCAAACGGCACCTGTGGATTCTCCAGGAATGCGTTCATCAGAATTGGAAGACGCTGGGGACAACACAGAGCATGGGCCTTTAGGGGGTCCAGCATTGATTCCTTGTCCAGAGGCGCATCTGATGGAAATGTTAGACAAAGATCCAACGTGCATTCTTCTCCGCAAATCAGGCATCGAAGAACAGGTAAGATGCAGTCTACCCAGACTGGTCGAAAGGATAGAAACCAGGAGGCATTGAGTTATCGCAGGCAAGAAACGCCCAGAAGTTGTACCATGCGTTCACGGTATTTCCGCTCCAGGAGCATGTTCGCCATTCCCTCGGGAATTGGGCCGTCCATTGCGTAGCAGTAGTATTATGAATAGGACTCCTGCAACCAGCAATAGGATAAGCGGGAGTCTTCCAAATACGCTTCCCAATACGGAGTGTATAAAATTTGGGATTACTCCGAGGACTGTCTGAAAGGTGGTTAACAGTCCTGACCCTATGGTCTTACATAGGTGTACAATACCGCTCGTATCAGATATATTGAAGATACGTCCCACCATTTCTACGCAATGAAAGGGTCAGTTTGTACGTATAAGCACCTGTATCTCAGTCGAGGTCCTTGCAACTTGAAGTTCATAGGTTTCTCGAGCGGAGGTTTAGGGCACGGGTTGCTGTAAAAGCATGGCTTGCAGTCTGCTCAGAGTATCAAATTGTATGAAAGAAACGTTCAGTGAAGGCCATAGCGGCGCCTCCCTGACTGTGTTCAGTGGCGGAAACAATACTTGCATACAGCAAGTAACCCTGGAGTTAACAGTGACCAGATAGGCGACGCCCAGAAGCATCCCACAGCAACCTTGATCATTTAGCATCAAGTAACTCCCATTCGAGAGCAGCTGAAAAACCGGTGTGATCATGGCCGCTGGAGTCCCTGTCATGTGACACGATAGGTTTGCTACTGAACCGTTACAGGCTCCGTGTAGTGAAATATCCTGACACATGAGAGAACCGCTTAAAGCGTTCTTGCAGTTTGTACCACTCAGATACACTTCTCGATCCCCATTCTGGCATCGGTATCTATATGGTAACTCCCAAGTTTCCTTAATGTATCCCTTATCCATCTTTTCATATTTGCCTGCCTGCCTTTGCTCAAGGCAATATTGAAACTGAAACGTAGTGACCGGCAGAGTGATTTGGCCATTAATTAGCCATTCTGTTGATGGTGATTCGGCTACAGTGAATGGTAACCTTTCCAGTTTCTCAATACGCAGCATTGTATATTTGGCTCCCCTTTGTGCCATTTCTGTCTGTTTATCAGTTAGATTGTATTCTGAAAACAGAGACGTGGTGTTTATAAAACGCCAGGGCACAAAGCCTGCACGCAAAGATTGCAGCATCCAACTTAGCATCATAATAGAACGTAGCTGAGATTGCCCGTGTTGTAACAAGGCCAGATCTTGTTCTAATATGTTGATTGCCGAAGACACAATGTTGCCTAAGGAGTAAATCCTGGAGGTCAAAGTTGTTAACCCATTATCCACTACAGCTAATGCCTTCTCTAGGTTAATACGGTCTATTTCCCGTATTCTGTCTGCGGCCTCCTGTTGGGATATTTTCCAGTTTTCATTATAGTAGGCATAAATGCCAGAATATTTGAAACGTTTCTGACGTGTTTTCCTTGGGCCTAGTAAAAAATCCCTAAGGTCTACATCAGATGTGAGGAAGGTCAAGCGATGTTTTACTTCTGTGAGTGTTGAGGTCCCTAGCCAATCAAGGCACAACTTCCCTTCACTATAGGATGTCACTACCCCTGGGTGTTGTCTCTGTACATAGCGTGTATCTGGCCTATGGATACTAAACCCTTCGGTTGTATTCATAAATCTCTGTTGACAGGTGTTCGTGTCAATGGCCCAAATCAGCCATTTCGTCCAATCAGGATCTGATCTGTTGTACTGGAGAATGTCATCTAATCCTACCCCTTGTGTAGTTGAATTCTGCCCCCCACCCATCTGTGATGGTGCTGGAAACCCCGGTGTGTTCATTTCCTTGTTATTGGCTAGTCCAAGACAGGATGTCTGTTGCACAGTGTCATTTAGAAATATTATCTGCTGTGGAATGAGGCTCTAAAAAGCACTTCTGTTCCCTGGACTTGCCAGTCCCTAGAACCCCAGATTGATTTTAAATCTATAGTGTCCTTCCATAGGTCGAAACCCTGTGTAGACAATTGGGCCATAAAGGAAGCAGAGTAAATCTGTTTGGTGTTAGTCAACATAATTTTCTGTCCTGATGTTGTTGCCACTTTGTAATAAAATGACCTCGGGTCAGATGTGTTGAACCCTGAAAAGTATGTGAATTTCTGTGCAAAAGTTTGCGAACTACCTTTTGGAGGAGTTGGGCAGTGTTCCCACTGGTGGTATTCAAATACATTTCTAGGTGTTATAGATTTATGCAAGAAATGATGACCATAATGTTGGTAACAGTACAATGTATCATAGTCTGAAGTACCTTCTAACATTTCATTGTTCGGAAATGCGGCAGTTTTTTCTAAATCAGACATCATAGCATTTACAGTTTCAGTGTCCCAATCATCAGAAAATGTACTGGAGCTAATGATATCACTTAAAGAAATTTTAAATACATGTTTAAGCTTTAAAAGTTCAGTCGGACCGAATATATCATAATCAATCTTGTCCCATACTATACCGTCCGGTATAGGAACTGCTGTGATGTTCACTAAAGACAAGTCTCTTGGTTCACGATGTGAAGACTGGTGTGGTTTTAAAATCAAATTGACTCTTTGGGCTGTAGAGCTTTGCTGAAGGTATCGTCCATTAATAAGCATACTAAAAGTTATTATTAAACCTAGCCAGAAAATAAAAAATAAAATCCTAGTGATATACCATAGTTCAATCCAAGGTGACACCAGGTAAGTCTTTCTAAAAAAGTTCAAAAAGTCAGTGAGTTTCTGTTTGTGTGATTTTTTGGCTGGCGTAGTTTCCGGCTCACTTGGATCCAGTGAAAACGTATCAAAATTCATGAAATAGCCAGAAGCAGTTCGATCAATTGCTGGAATTGCATCGGGATTTGTTGAAATCGGATTTTGCTCTTGACGAGGCATGTTGACGTAGATGTCTGTAGTCGGTCTGATTGCAACTTGGTTGTTAAGTTGATTTTCATTTTGAAGATGAATTTCTTGTTGAAGTGGAACGAGTTCCATAGCATTGTTGCTTAGTCCTTAATTCCGTACAGGTGGCTCTTTGAACGTGATGAGTCTTTCTGTTTGGACTTCTTGGATTGTAGCGAGAGGAGGGCGTCTGCTACTGTGGAGTCCACAAGGCCTACTGTTTAGTATCGGCCACATAGTGTGGTTTCATTAAGTCAGTTGAGACAAATCTTTTCTCCTTTTTCCTGGCAAGTGGCGGCAGAGGTACAGTTCTTGTGCCTTGGATTGCAAGGACCGGTACAGGCTTTCTGTAGGATGGCCCAAATTCTTTCTTATCAGCAATCTTCTCTCTGACCAGATCCACCACTTTTGGGATCCAGACAGGTCTTGCCGTTACTGCCTTGACTTCCTCAGTGGCGGCCTGTTTCTGGAGCACGTTACTTAGTTGTGTCCTGGATTCATTTAGATCCTGTAAAACAGCCAAACGATCATGGATATCAAATGGTTTTTCATCTGCCACTGTGCCTTCACAATCAAGATCAGGTACCCACATTCTTGTCCCAAATAGGACCTCGTAAGAGTGACACCTCCTAGAGAGCTTCTTGGCTGATTGTTAATCGCTCGTTGTACCCCATAAAGGTGATCGACCCATCTACCGCCCTTGCCTAATACCCTAGCTGTTAAAGATTGCTTTTTTCCTCTCCACAACAAAATTTCCCTCTGGATGGTACGGAGAGGAGTACCGCAATGCTACGCCCATTCCTTCCATGGCCTCTTTGTAAGCCCGAGAGCTAATCGCCGGGCTACGGTCAGAATGTAACGTGCCAACTGCGTATGTGCCGATAAAGACTCACAAATCATTTATAACAGTTCGAGCATCAGCCGAGCGCTGAGTACAGACCTTGAGGAAACTTGAGCTGGACGTACACGAATGGACAACCTAATGCTGTCTAACAATGGTATCTGTACTGGACGTGTTGCGGTGGACCCTTCCATCTGCTTGCAGATGTCGCAGTTCCAGACATAGTCTCTAATCTGCCTTCTCATCAGGGGCCACCAGTAGCGTTGTTTCAACAAAGAAACAGTCTCCCTAAGTCCCTTATGTACAGAACCTTTCCCTTCGTGTGCCGCCACAATTAAACCTTGCCTACGATCCATATTTGGTATTACTCTATCCCCCACTCCAGGAATCTGAGCAAATGGAATGTTTCGTGCATCTAACTTGTAGGAGTATTTGAGTGGAAATATTTTAGGTACTGCTGCACTGCCTTTGCGTGAAGCATTGACAGCTACCATAATCTCGCCGTCTATTCTCATTTTTGAACAAGTGATTGCAGCTACGGACGCTGTACGTACAGCCCCCTTTGCGGCTTCATCAGCCAATGAATTCCCTTCAACGTGAACGCCATCACGCTGATGACTCAGTGTATGTATCACGTGAGCCCTTGGTAGTTCGTTTCTCAACACCACTACCTGTTCCCATAGCATTTTATGCTTAATTGTGCCAACTTTTGCATCTTTGAACCCGTTTTGTTCCCAATGATGTAAATATTCATTGTACGACTGTACACAGTAAAAGGAATCACACACAATTAGTGTGGGGAAATCGTGTTCCGTATTTACAAGTGCCAGTATCAGTGCTTTCAATTCTGCTAACTGAGCCATGCAGTCTCCTAGAGATTGCGTTTTAGTGCAACTCGGATGGAACTTTCCATCGTGCATGCGACCTTTAACAATTGCACACGCTGCGCTGTAAGCTTGCTTACTCCCTATGGCCGGTTGAGCAGATCCGTCAGTGTAAATAATGTATTCATACTGATCTAGAGGCAAAATCTCATTTGGAAGAGGATATTCTTGTTCGTATTGCAGAAATGCTTGTGTTTTTAAACTTGGATCAAATCTGTATTCAACATCCGTTGCAGTAAGAGAATTAGCCCATTGTATCCACCTGGGATGTAAGGCTTTCGCATTTGGAATGCTAGCTTTTGTAACAGCTTCTAAAGCTGGTACTGGGGTCACGACAATTATGCGTTTACCCTGAGCCAGAGCTCTTTCTCTTGCTACAGCGGTCTGCACTGCTGTCAGGATTTTTCTGTTGAAGTGAAACGCATCTCTGCGTTTGTGTACAGGTGTGATTTGTATGCGATTGGTACTGTTTCGCCTTCATTGAAAGTCAAATAAGTGTACCCACATTGACCCGCTATTACTCGGATCACTAAGTTGCGTACGTTTACGCGTGTCTGTAAATGTTTAGAAGCTATCATGTCTTCCTGTAGGGAACGCAGGATATTTGTATGTTTCTGTGTCCATTGTCTGACTGAAAAATCAGGTTTTATTAAGTCGTAGAAAGGTTTTACTCTTTCTGCGTAATCCAAAATGTATGTTCGACCAAAATTTAGGAATCCCAGAATTGATTGTAAATTCTTCAATGATTTTGGAGGTTGGAGCAGCGCACACTTTTCTAAAAAGTTAGCTGCTAGGCTTTTCCCTTCACTTGACAGCTCGTATCCTAAAAATAAGGCATTGAGGTGGGCAATTATTGATTTTTTTAAATTAAATTTATAGCCCTCAGAGGCGAATCCCATAATAATGGTGCTCACCCTGGTCAAGTGCCTCGGTAAGTCATTGTCCGTCAGATAAATATCATCTACTTAGGACAATGCTTCTTCATCCAAATTTTGGAGTAACTCTGTTACTCTTGCTGAAAATACCCCGGGGCTATTTTTATACCATTGGGCTAGTCGACAAAATTGTCGCGGGCACCCTAACGCACTGAATGCAGTCAGATACCTGCTTTCAGGCGCTATATTTTGGCAGAAAAATCCATTTGAGATATCAAGTGTTGTTTTGTATTTTTTGGTCACAATGTTATTCATTAATAATGCACTGTGTGCATTTTGAACTGCAAATGTCTTTGTGCAAGTGTTTAAATGTCTGTAATCCAAAACTAAACGATGTGTTGTCAGGTTTCATTACGGGAAACAAAGGATTGTTCATAGGTGAAGTGCAATTTTCTATCACCCCCTGGTATTCTAGTTGATCTAGGATCTCCCTGACTTGTTTTTTAGCTTCCTGCTTTATAGGGTATTGCCTTTGAGCATTTGGGGAAACTTTTAACGGGATCACATGGTGGGTTGAATCCTCATCCCAACCAACATGATTTTTATACAATGCTGGAGCTAGGGCAACCGCCCACTCCTGCGCATATGCATGTTTTAAATGTATGGGAACGAGGTCGTAAAAGGCTGGAAAAATTACAGTTTCTCCCCTAGGGCACTCCATGACGAATGCTGGCAGCCAGTCTTGTTCTGCTAATAGAATGTCATAACCAGATGACAGATTTTTCCAGAAGAGACCTTTAATTTTCCTGGGCTTGTCCCCCTCCAGCCGGAGTGTTATCTCATGTAACTTATATGGGACACTTACCCGAGTATCAGGTGTTTCTACCGTGATATACTCACTCAACTCCGCTGTCACCAGAAATTCCTTCAGGTTCTGGCGAGCTATTGTTACTTCTGCCGTGCTGTCTAGCATCGTCAGAGCCCATTCCCCGTTCAGAATCTGTGTCCTCAGAATTCTGGGCATGTCTGATCTTGAGACCTGCTACCTTCTTCTTTTTGAACTGAGGTTTCTGTTTTTGTTTATCTTCTTTTTAGGTGCGTAGTCCGCAGCGCGTTGCGTGTCTCTGGACTTTGTACGCTCCTCTGACCGTCCTTCCCTCTCGGAGTTTTTTGATGAACCCTGAAAGGAATGAGAGGAACGTGTATCAGTATCCTGATACCTGTCAGGTTTTTAGGTCTCGCCTACACAGCGCGCATGCGCTGCATAGGCAAAAAGACCTTTTGTAATCAATTCGGCTTTTCAGCCAAAAACGTGCATGCGTTCCATTGCCTTCAATGGCAACGCGTGCACGTTTGGCGATTCACTTGCGGGAGCGAGCAGCTGGCGCCATATGGTAGCAATTATCGCTCCTGGCGCCGCTCGCTCCCGCAAGGGAATCGCACTCCCCCCACCCCTCCACCCGGAGTACTGTTTCACTTTCGCGGCGCGGGGCCGCACTTGTGTTTCAGTGCTTGTTTTTCAAGACACTGATCAAAACACTCCCAATCACCTCAATGTCTTGAAAGTTTGTGTACAACATGCAAAAAACGTTCTGGCTCCGCCATCTCCGCCGTGCTCAAAGATTGTGCTACAGCTGCCAGGGCGTTAAAGGGCACCCTCTGCAGCGGCGCCGAAAGCCTGTGCACTGTCAGTAGCATATATGTGTCCCAGCAGCCTTGGTGGTGGAAGTGGAACGAGGGGTGAGCTCGCGCGAGGAGGCAGCTGGGGATTGTTCGCCTCCCCTCCAACCACCCCCCTCCCGTGCCACCATACACACACACTCTCTTCGCCGCTGCGCCCCTGCGCAGGGATTGAAGTTTGACCGTCTCCAGAGCTGCAGTCGACCGCAGGTGGCTTCCGGCTGCAGTGCAGGGCAGCGCCGGTGCCAAGCCAGAGACGTGTCTTGCAGAGACAGAAGCCTGGGCATGGGCACTGGAGCCACAGTCACCTGTGGCGGGTGCGTGCCACGGTTATGAGAGGCCACTGCCCGTTTAGGACAGTTATGACCCGTCATACTACACAGGGCTGGAGGTCGGGGCAGTTCGCAGTGCATTTTAGTAAGTGGGGAGTGTGAAGATGCTGACGTCATGCAGGCATCGCTGGTGCTGATGCTGAGACCGGATGTTAAACTTACATAATTGACCGTTGGTCTTTGCACTCGGCGCCCACAGTCCTTGGCAGATGAGCGGACTCTCATGATGCCTTTCTTGTATCGCCCCCCTCAGGGCCATCCGAAGCGTGGAGTGCAGACGGCAGCCCTGTCCCACAGATTATAGACGCATTACTGGCTGAACTCAATGCTACAACACAATTCAGTGCATTTATACAACGGCAAACGACCTGCAGGATATAATGCTTTAGGCAATGTTTGTGCCTCATATGTCACATGCTCGGGCCTCAGACCATAGAGCCCTTCTTCAGGCACAGACAGCTCAGACTTTAGAGGGCACAGACATCCCTCATACACAGCTCGAAGCCTCGGACAGCACAGCCTCCTAGAGGGCACAGACATCCCTCAGCACACACCGCTCAAGCATCAGACACCCCAGCCTCCTAGAGGGCACAGACATCCCTCAGGCACACACCGCTCAAGCCTCGGACAGCAGAGCCACCCTTCGGGCACCAACACCTCAGGCTTTAGAGCGCACAGACATCACTCGGGCACACACAGCTCAAGCCTCAGGCACCCCAGCCTCCTATAGGGCACAGACATCCCTCAGGCACACACCGCTCAAGCCTCGGACAGCAGAGCCACCCTTCGGGCACCAACACCTCAGGCTTTAGAGGGCATAGACATCACTCGGGCACACACAGCTCAAGCCTCAGGCACCCCAGCCTCCTATAGGGCACAGACATCCCTCAGGCACACACCGCTCAAGCCTCGGACAGCAGAGCCACCCTGCGGGCACCAGCACCTAAGGCTTTAGAGGGCACAGACATCCCTCAGGCATACACAGCTCACGCCTCAAGCAGAGCTGCTCCTCGGACACATTTCCAGCCGCAGACAGCATGCCTGCTACCTATTCGTTAGCTTGTGTGGACTTTCCTTCTACTTCTTGTCTCTCCCCTGGAGCATGGGTGCATTACTTGTGCCCTTCCATGGCTCTTTTTTCAGGAGCTTTTTTCTTTTTGTTGAAGGACTCTACAAGAGTGCAAGTGTTTTCCAGCTGTCTCCCTAATGTGCTAGTGTGCTGCTCTTCCCCCCTCCGTGCTCCGTGTTGCGCTCTCTCTTGCCTGTGTGCTTCTCCCCTGCCCTCTCCTGTTGCTCTTTCAACTGTTTACTTTCCCTACCCTGCTCCACATTCCTCCCTCTCCACTCCCGGATTCTTCTTGCTGTTTCCCTCCACCCAAGCCCATGTTCCTTCCCCCTTCCCTCCTGTTGCTTCCCCCACACCCACCCTCCATGGTTCTTCTCCCTCCTTCCATATTGCTTCCTCCACCTCCTCCCATGTTGCTGTCTCTCACCCATGTTCCTCCCTTTGCTCATGACTCCCAGAGAAGCTTAGGATACTTGGATCTGCTTCACCAGGGAGCACATGCCCTGCATGACTTTTAGATCAACTTTGCCAAGGAATAAATTCTGTAGCTCCACCTCTAAAGGGGTGCAGTGTCACCAAGAGCCCCGGGACCTAAAATCACAGCACGGGGTTCCTGAAATAGTCACATACCACTCCACACTGAAGCATAAAAGGCCACTTTGTTAGGACAGATTTTTCAGTATATTGTTAACTTCAATGCAACTTTACATAAACGTCAACTTCAAAGCATCAAAAACCCTCAACGTGTGTCAACTGTTCACACCCCTAATTCTCCATACCCCTCCTTCATTCTTTCATTTGTCCTTCCATCTCCCTTCTATTCCACCAACCTCTCTCTCACTTACCTTACCAAACATCCTCCAATGCAGCCTCCTTGTTCTGTTCCAAAGCCCCACACATCGTCTTCCCCTCCCCTGAGCCCCCACCTACCCCCGAGGCGTGACTTCGTCCCATCTGACTCACCATTCCCCCAAACTACCGCCACCCAGGAAGAACCTCGTAGGGAAGTTTCCTGCCCCTCCCCCGGCACACTTCTTGCCTCCTTACTCATAGACACCTCTGCACCCAAATCTTTCATTTCAAAGCTTTCCCACCATATCCTGCCTTTCCATCAGGTAGTACGCATTAACAAACTGAAAGAAATGCACTCCATCAGTGAGAAACAAGAATTGATCCTCTTCCTTAATGCCACTGTGAGATAGTACCTTAATGTTTATTGCCATACAAAAAACCGTCAGTGCTCTGTTGTGCTTCCGCCTGGCTTTACCAATGGCAGAGTGTTTCAAAGTCCCCCCCTCCGCTTGCCCGGGTGAACCACGTACGAGTTTGATGGCGGTCTCGTAATTTCAGAGGGAACTCTGCTCCTTTCCTTTTAGGTCTATAAACTCGGAACACACGCTCGTGTGTGCGCTTTTTTATTTCATCACCCGCTATTGGCCTTTGCATGCGTCTTTCTAAGAAAGACAGCACGCTATTGGCCAAAGGCAGGTGCATGTCCCGCCTTCTCTCTCCCCTGGCCTAGGGAGCTCGGAAGCGAGCAGCAGCGCGGCCGTGTGCCATCTGTTTTTAATTAGCAGCAGCGGCGCGCAGTGTGCCAGATGGAGGGCAGGCTGCATTCCAGTCTCAGGTTACTTGTTTAGAAATGTTTACTCCCAGAGCGTTTTGCTCTCGGGAGCCAGCTCTCGTGGCCTTGGCGCGGTCGCTTTCACTTTCGCGGCCGCGTCGCTTTCACTTTTGCGGCCGCTTCACTTTCGTGGCCGCGCTTGTTGCATTTTGCGGGTGGATTATTGAATGGGCTGTGCGTGAGCTGCTGGATCGCGTCTTCTTCTCTGGATGTAATCTCCACCTCAAACGGATCTGTTCTTCGTTGCCTGGATTTATTTCCTCTTTGTTTTATTTTCTGTCCCTGGGATCTCACGTTCCCCCACCCCTGGTCCTCTGACGAGTGATTTCCTCTCTGTCCTGCCTCCCTCGCCCCCGTCTCCACTCTTCTGACCTCTTTTCCCAGGATAAAACCCACATCGTCCGCTGCACAGCCTCCCAGGAGTCCCCGTCTCAAGTGTACTCCCACCCCGCACCCCTGCTCTCCTCCCTCAGCCCTAGGTGTCACAGACCCACTTAAACCCTGTTCCGACTTTACCCCCTGCACCTGCTCGCTGTCCCCTCCATTCCAGAATTACACCTCCCTCAATATAAGATGGTTCCCAGGCATCGGTGCCCGCCGCAAGGCCTGCTGACGGGTGCTGTGTCTGGCGGACCAAGGAGGGTGCCCTCCGGACTCCGTTGCCCGCTGGCGCTGCTTTTAGGGTCTGGGACACCTCTCCTTCTGATTCTGCTGTTGCCCTGTGTGGGCGGGCCAAGACTCCCAGCTGCCATGAAGTCAGGACATCTTTCCAAACCCGCCAGATCGGGCCACTCAAGCTGGTGCCAGAGGTGCCGGTAGCAGGTGAGTGCCCCTCTCGCATCCATTTCCTCAGCCCTCGACCACACCACGTTTGTTTGTGTACCGAGTTCCTCTTCTGTGGTGCCTACCTTGTCAATAGTAAACAATGTGCCCCCTCCCCCCCCTCCTTGTCTGGTGCTAGAAGTTTCATGGTCTTTGTTTCTTCTTGATGTGGTTTGTGTTTCTGGACCACCATATTCACAGACCATGCCACTTACACACCCCATGTGTTTTTGGGCCTCCATACTCACAAGGTTTACGGTGTTGCTTACATGTAATTTGGCCGCCTTATTGCCAGGCCGTGATTCACACGCTATGTGTCTCTTAGCCGCCACCATATAGACAATGCTACTTACAGGTGCCGTGTTTTTATGCCACCAGGCTGACAGGCCATGCTCCAGGTGTTTTGTGCTGACTTACTGACAGTTCGCGCGACTTAGATGCGCCATGTGTTTTTGGGCCAACATATTGTCAGGCCATGCTACTCACATGCGTTAGGTGTTTTGTGCAGACAAGATGACAGGCTGCGCTCCTTACATGCATCACGTGTTTTTGGCCCTGTGTACTGACAAGATATGCTATTTAAATGAGCCATGTGTTTTTGTGCTACAATACTGAGAGGCCATGCTACTTTCATGAACCATGTGTTTTGGGCCTCCATGCAGACAGGTCATTCTACCTGCCCCGTTTATTTTGTGCTGCCTTACTGACAGGGTGTGTTACTTACATGTACCATGTATTTTTGGGCCGCCATACTGTCATGGTACCACTTACATAGGTCATGGTATTTCGGGCTGCCATACTGACAGGCATTATAGCAATGTGGTTTTGGGCCACTGTACTTTCACTCACTGTATGTTTCTGAGGCAAAATCTACTTGTTAACTTAGCACTACATACGGTTGAAAGCGGCTTGAGAGGGAATCTCGGTGTGCCGCTGAATTTGTGGGACAAAGGACCTGTGGGGGGTACACATGCCGTGCCCAGAATAGGTAGAAATGCGGTTCATTTGTTGGCCTCTGGGCATGTCTGTAATGAACAGCCAATCCGGGAATTCTTCTCAATTGCATGTTCTTTCTCAGCTGCAGGTGTCTTCTTGTGGTCTTTCCCAAAGGCCCTGGGCCTCATCATGTGCCCCCCTTGCAGTATTTTAGTGTGGTCTATCCCAAAGGTCCGGTGGGCCGCATCATGTACCCCCCATGCAACAGTTTGCTGTGGTCTATCCCAAAGGCCCGGTGGTGCAAGCACAAAACCATTTTCTCCCAATTTCAAAAGGGTTTAGCAATTGTGAACATTCCGATTTGCGCTTGTGAGTTTCACTTCACTTATACATACATGCAAGGAGATTTAACAATGAGCTGAACACCCCCCACCCCCCCAGGGAGTACCATGGAAGACTAAGAATAGGTTTTTCCACCATATGAGAAAGGTTACTGGTCTTACTGATGTCTAAAGCGTGACACCGGAAGTTACAAACAGGTAAAGAGAAGTACTTGTAATATTAGAAAAATCATACATTTAATTCCACTTCTTCTCAATAAGCATTGCAAGAACAAGAAAACTAGAAGACATTTTTTATGTCAATTCTTTTTTTAATAGGGTCGTTCAGTTCTATATAATGTCCTATTGGTTACATATAAGGTAACAAAAATACTTATAACACTTTTTTTATTATAACTTTTCAACATGCTGCACAGCAGCCATGCTGCTTTACAGCATAGCTTAAATACATTGGCGAAGCCAATAGCTCTGGCTAAACACTTATAAGGGTCCAAAGGCGAGACCTATTGGCTATGCCAATGCTTGTTTAATATTATCCCTAATCCTGAGGTTATACCTCCCTTCAGAGGGCTCCTGTTGAGGAGACCTACCTCTGGATTGAGATCTGCTGTCTTTAGACTTTTGTTGTTTTTTATTTTCCCACTTCTTTTTAGAAGAAGTAGGCGTCTGCTTTGTAGTGTCCTTTTCAGGACTGCCCACCAGTTGTGGTTTTAATGCTCTCCCACCTAGACTGTCTCTGCCTAGTTCTGCATATGCAGTTTCAATTATTTTGGGTAGTTCGTGTTGTTGATCTATTGGACCGAACTCCCTTAGGCGTTGGCGGATCGCCACTGAAGCTGCTTCCCCCTTAATGTTGGCTAGTATTATGGCTGATACCTGGTCAAAGTTATTTAGTAACTTCATCCCTAAGTTAAGGGCAGGTTCTGCTCCGTACTCATTTTGTATCTGTCTCAATACGTCAGGTACTACTGCTAAGGACGGGATACCATGTGTTCTGGTATATATGGCAGCGAAGACTGAACCCCAAGAGGTGCAGTCCTCTACTTGTGGTGAGATCCCCATGGGCAAGCAGATTGTTAGAATTCTGTGTTTTTCATAGGTGGTAGTATTCGGGAATACTGCCTGAAGCTGAGTTATTTTCTGAGCTATCCAGAATGGTATTTGTTCGCATTTTGCGGGCATTTTGCCCATTACCGCATGTAATGTTTGAGGAGTAATTTTATTTCCTGTACCCTGAGCTGGAGTACAATTTGCTGCACCTGGTGCAGGTTGGATTGTTAAAGTCCTCATGACGAATTGTGTCAGGTTTCTGTAGATTGTGTTGTACGAGTAATTCTGGCTGTGGCATTGTTCCAATGTCAAGGTGCGGTGTATAAGCCGCCAGTATCGGCCATGTGGCCCCGTCTCCTCCTAGCGGGCCTAATCTTACTCTTCCTCGTACGTGGGGTAGGGCTCCATTAAACCAGTAATAATGTTCCTGGTAAGTGAGTGGAATCTCTATGTCCTCAAACGGGGCATATTCATGTGGTGCATCTCCTCTTAAATAGTAGTGAAAAGTCTTTGTTATGGCATTTGCTGCTGGGAGTGTAACCCATGAATAGAATACCTCTGTTTTATTTGATTTGTGTGCCTCAATCATGAAAACTACCATGCCACCCTTGGCTGGTAAGCCATTTTCTAATAGTCTTATGGTGACTGCCCTTCTGAATTTTGGTGCAATCTGTATTGCATCCTCAGGATCTTCTCCTCCTTCTAAAAGGTTCAGGTCAACTCTCTCATCCCCTGCCTCGGAATCAGGCATGTTTAGAGGAAGAAGTGTTCAAAGGGAACTAAGTTGAGGTGTTATGCACAATTTAGGAACTAAGGGGGTCATTATGATGTCGGGCGGATCGCCGCCGCCCGTATGGTGGTGGCAATCCGCCCGCCATTTTTGACCGCCCGCCTAACATTTCCCCCCGCCATATTACGATGGCGGTGGGGACCCAGGCGGACAGAAAGACCGTCCGCCGGTTTTCCGCCAGTAGGCAATCTGCTCGATTGCCTACCGGGCGGAAAAGGCCTGCAATATGGTGGCGGTGCCTTGCAGGCACCGCCATCCATATTAGGATGATGGTGGTCACATGCCTTTCCATGGCGGAGACTCCGCCATGGAAAGGCATGCAGAGAATGCCTTTGGGGACCCATTGCGGGCCCCCTGGGGCTTGGGGGGGTGGGGGGCTGCACTTGGGGGGTACCCCCCAACATTGGCATGCACAAGGTGGCAGGCACCGCGCAGTGCCTGCCACCTTGTGCCTGCCAATGCACACAGTGCATTCCCAGCATTGTGGCGGGCGGTGGGGACACCACCGCCCGCCACAATGCTGGGAATGGAGGATGCCACCGCCACGGTGGCGGTGGCATCCTAATCGCCTGTGCGGGACCGCCGCACCACTGGCGGCCGTTCCCAGCACCGCTAGGGTGGCGAGCGGACGAAAGTCCGCCCGTCATCCTAATAGGCCCCTAGATGTCCTTCAAGCTTGATTAACCAACAGCCGATAAATAGTATTCTCGTACTACTCAGTTGTGGCGGATTTTGTGCCCACCCACTCCAGACGTCTCTGGGGTTTTGTGAGTAGGTTCTCTGAGAATAGCACGACTGAACTACTCAGATTCTACTGTTAAATAAGTACCCAACCAACGTTGGCAGCGCCATGTCGTGTTGTTCCTATAGTACCCATGCAGGACCTGCGCGTTTGGATAACATAAACTGTGGGCTTGGTGTTAGACTGACTCTGTGCACCCCCACCATATATGTTAGCCTAATTTGTATTAGCTAGCTCACAGTGCCACTAGAATCTCCTCTTATCAGGGAGAGATTAGTTTCTGGCAACCTTAGATCATGACAACCCAAATTCCTCAGAATCGTGGAAACAATATACTACTTTTCGCTCAGTCACTCGTGCTTACTTATTCGGTTTGTCTCAGAGAGTTACACAGAATAAACAGCCTCGGCGTTTCAATAAGTATTTATTGAACAGTTGTTATTCTAGTGTAAAATATATGTGCTGCAGTAACCAGCAAACAATAGCAGATATATATTATCAGCAGTACGATAAAAGCAAAGGGATAGAACAGTTCTACCATATTGCAATAATCATGAATACATACATGAGTATAAAAAGCATTATGAAAGTGTGCGTACTTCTGCGATGCCTAACTAGATGTACCTGAGTGTACCTAGCATATGTGTAGGTCTAAAAGCCTAAGAGCCAAGAATCCTTCTAGGATTTAGTCGAACCCCCATATCTGAATAGAGAGAGTGTGGGACCCCGTCCTGGTCTTGAGTTGGACACCCCGCAAGGGCTGTGGTAGACCGCTGTCAGCTGGAGCGACTGCATGCAGGAGCCTCAGCGTCTCTGGTCAGTGTGTCAGCATGGAAGTCTCGGTTCCCTCCGGGGTCCGGGGTAAGATGTGGTGTATTTATACCCTGAAGACTCTAGTTGCTTCGTATGGTTTGTATTGGCCCGTGTTAGACTTGAGGAAGACGTCAGGGGTGAACTTTGTACATACATATTATGCAGGTGGTGTATTCTTAGAGAGCCATGCATAATTGATGAGTACAGTGTGGGACTGTGTTTGGGAAAAACCCTGCTGTATTCAAAACCACAGACTAGATATCGTTCAGCCCTCAGAGCTCGTTGTGTACTAGCGAGGGCCAATGTAGGTGAAAGATCATGCCCATATAAGGAATCATGACTATAATAGGACATGTACAGTAATGACCGTAATAGGGCATATGCGGCTTTGACCATAATAGGGCAAGTACAAATATGACCGCATTAGGGCAAATACGAATACGTCCATTTTAGGGCATGTATGAACGGGTCTACATTAGGGCATCTATACGGGACATAACAGAGGTTTGTTGTTAAAAAGGAAAAGGAAAAATTCTTCTGATACTTTATGCCTGAAGTCATTTTTTGTGTTTTCCTTTACTTTGTACTGCTGCCTTTTCAAACAGCCTGTATTTTTAATCTACTTATCAAAGTGTATATTAGTTAGTTATAGTTATTATACCCTTGTCCTACTAACCTCTATAACTATATTGACCATTAGGTTGGGGTATGCTGCCATTGCCTACAACTTAGAGAAACAGAAAATTACTTATCTACAGTATAAATGTGTTACTTACCAACTAAACTAGTTCACTTCACTCCTTAGTTCTCTTACCTGAATAGATGAAGTGATGACTGATACCTCTGTCAATCTTCCAATACCTTACTGCAGGATTTCCCAGGGTGCCTTCTTAATGGTGGTGGTAGTAGTAGCAGACTAGTGCGCTAACAGGGATGGCATCACAAGCTGAGGTCCCACTCCCACCTAGGTGAGCTCCAACTGTAGGATTATTGAAAAGGATTATCCATCACAGACAACTAATTTGAAAGAAAAACACCGTTAGTATGCTATATTTACATCATAGCTTTACAAAGACTGAGATCAGACTACTACCACCATGACATAACTAAGAATACCTGATATTATAATAAAAACAAGCAATAGTAACTTCTTCTGAGCAATGGGAAGTTAGTACTTAGTTAAAACTAAAGCTATGAAATCCTCATGTCAGGAGAAGTGGACTCAGAGTCAGGAGTGGACAAAGTTAAGTGTTTACGTAACACATTGCCTGAATGATGATGTTGACAAATGATGTTCTATATCTGGAATATTGGTCCCATTGAGGCACGGATGGGTAAGTGGGGTTGGTGTGGACTATTGCTCAGGTAATATTAGATCCCGCAGTGAGTTGGTGTCACTTTCACCACATCCACCCCACCAAGTGTGTGATCATGTGTGATCCATTTATGATGTAAATTAAGTCACACCTCAATAAATCAGAGCCTGGGGGAAGAGAGTTAGGGGTTTGATGAATGGATGGGAAAGGGGATTTGGTGAAAGTTGTGACGAAGATAAACACTACACAACAACAATATTCATTAGGGTGATAAGCAGTACATCATCATCAATCTGTTTTGGAAGGAAATGAAGGAATGACACAGTTCAGTTAGATGCATTGCAAATAGTCCTTCAGCCCCAGATACCCAAGTTGTTATGTAGCTAAATGTTCTGTCATCTAGGTTTGAAAAATACAAATTATGGAGGAGAGAAGTAAACTCACAGTTCTAAAAATTAGGATTGTTAAAAGAGAAATGATATTGTAGTGCCAAATTTCTTCTCGGAATGTCCGTCTTGGGTGCCTGGCTAAACAGGTATGGTAAGGTGAGCATGAGTGTTATGGAGCTTTCACCTTTTGTGCAGGAGAAGAGAAGGCCTGTGGATTGTAAAACAGTAATGATTTTGTAGAGTCAACGAGAAGGACAGAAGATAAGCATCCAGAAGATAAGTGCCAAGAAGACTCAGAGGCAGAGCAAATGCATAGGATGCTGCAATCATTAAATTTATGGCTAATGTGAGATTGATTAACTGAGAACACAGAGCAATTTACAACCAATCACGGACAAGTAGCTGCATGTAACGGGCTGATAAATCTCACAACTGTCATAATAACATTTAGCTGAGTGCGTGCATCATGTGTCGATGCAGAATCACAAGTCTGGCTCCAGTTATAAGCAACAGCCCCCCCAACCACATAAGAGGAGTTTCACATTAGAGCCAGCACACACATTCAGCAGCATTTCCCAAATCTACGCACCTCTCTCCAGTCCACAGAGCTGAGTAGGTCTTAAAGTCATCATCATCATGATTTCCCTTTGAAGTCGATAACATCCCTCTTGTGGCTGTTGAGGTAGTCCCACCCTGAGTCCTTCCATCTCCTCCCGACTCCGAGTAATGAATTAGTCCAGCTCCTGCATTGTTGTTGAAGAACATGAAGAGAAACAGAATTTGAGTATTTTGTGTAGATTTGTGTTTATTAACTAAAGTGACCGGTCTGGTCTCTGAAGAACCAGAAAAAAAGGACTGGAACCTGCATGTATATCTCACTAAGTATAAAAGGACCAATCACTTCCAGGCAAAAAGGATCACCCATGAGGACCCAAATATTCCAAATCAGCGAAATGAAGTTTACAAATTAGTTGAACACCCTCCCTCACTGTCTGCCACCAGGTGAATCGTCAATCATCACTCACAATCACTCAATAATATATCACTCATTGGTGCAATAGTTTCCTGTTCCAATCCAAGCACAGTGGTAGGTACACAATTGTGTCTCCTCTATGATGCAAGCAACAAATTGGAATTTGGCAGTCTTGTAAATCAACTGACCTTTACTGGGGCAGCCCTGCTCGGTGATGAAAAAAAGTAGGATAGGGAGGGAGGCAGGCATAGTCTCCAATGTTCTGAAGGGAATGGGGAGGCTTCTTCATTGAACACTGCTCCAACTCCAATCTGGCCATACATATGCCTAAAAATGGTGGGGCTGCATAAGTCAGACACAAACATGTTTCACCAACTACATCTTTTTTTAATGAAAGCAGTTTGACGAATAAATAATTAAAAGGTTCTAGGGTGGTCTACTCAGTCATGGAAGTAGAGTTTGTCCTCAAACTCAGGTGGTTTGCCCAGGAGTTGGTCAGCGAACACACTTGAGTCTGATTAATCACCCTCATACTGTTGTATTTCAGGAACAGAGTAATTGTGTGGTATAAAATGTTGGTTCACTTTGATCATGGTCAATCTCTCCATTTTTGAGTATGGGTGGGCGGAACTCATGGAGTTTTACTCTGTGGAATTACATGGAGTTACATAAAAATTCCATGAGATTTCATGGAGATCCGCCCACCCATATGGCATCAATGCATGAGGCAACACTGGTGTCAAGTTAACTATTGCAACACTTCCTTAAAATGTCTACTGTGCCGCCTGCCGAAAGCATGAGACATGGTCAGCCTAGGAGTGAAAGGGAACGGAAGACCATCACCAAAGAAATCCAAAACATTCAAACTACTGATAATAAATCAACGACACATCCAAACCTAAACACGTCCATTCTTTGCAAGACAAGCCACCCAAACATGTAGCTGGTGGCCGCTGTCCTGGACAGCCATGCACCACGTAGTAGATTCACGCTGGGTCATTGCTAAGTGGCCAACTGTTCTACTTTACACTGCTTTGGGCAGTTTACCCTGTTGCCCACAGTAAGCTGGTGCAGGAAACAAATATCTTACAGCAGACCATGGTGCCCAAACCACCAAACACCAGAGGAAGCTATGGCTCGCTTCATGTACTCGCTGAATTAAGCAACTGCCCGGATTAAAAGTGTGGCCACAGAATGCCTCCTCATGAAAGGTTAAAAAGTAGTTTCTTATTAGAAGCAGGGAAATAAATGTGAATCTGATTTGGGAAAAGGCAAATGAAACCCCGATCTGAAACAAAGAAACGGTTAATCTTCTGCTGTGCCTAAAAACGCATATGGAAACTGCATGAATCAGAGTGTTGAGCACCTAACCAAATTAGAAACACAATAAATGCAGCGCACTTATGCCTTAAAATGCTAGAATAAAGAAAAGAATTGTACTTAAAATAGGTTAAAGTGTAAACAAATGGTGCTTACAAACATTATTAATAAACAAACAGGCAGAGCAATTGCATAGGATGCTGCAATCATTAAATTTATGGCTAATGTGAGATTGATTAACTGAGAACAAAGAGCAATTTACAACCAATCACGGACAAGTAGCTGCATGTAACAGGCTGATAAATCTCACAACTGTCATAATAACATTTAGCTGAGTGCGTGCATCATGTGTCGATGCAGAATCACAAGTCTGGCTTCAGTTATAAGCAACAGCTCCCCCAACCACAACCACATAAGAGGAGTTTCACATTAGAGCCAGCACACACATTCAGCAGCATTTCCCAAATCTACGCATCTCTCTCCAGTGCACAGAGCTGAGTAGGTCTTAAAGTCATCATCATCATGGTTTCCCTTTGAAGTCGATAACATCCCTCTTGTGGCTGTTGAGGTAGTCCCACCCTGAGTCCTTCCATCTCCTCCCGACTCCGAGTAATGAATTAGTCCAGCTCCTGCATTGTTGTTGAAGAACATGAAGAGAAACAGAATTTGAGTATTTTGTGTAGATTTGTGTTTATTAACTAAAGTGACCGGTCTGGTCTCTGAAGAACCAGAAAAAAGGACTGGAACCTGCATGTATATCTCACTAAGTATAAAAGGACCAATCACTTCCAGGCAAAAATGATCACCCATCAGGACCCAAATATTGCAAATCATCGAAATGAAGTTTACAAATTAGTTGAACACCCTCCCACACTGTCTGCCACCACGTGAATCATCAATCATCACTCACAATCACTCAATAATATATCACTCATTGGTGCAATAGTTTCCTGTTCCAATCCAAGCACTGTGGTAGGTACACAATTGTGTCTCCTCTATGATGCAAGCAACACATTGGAATTTGGCAGTCTTGTAAATCAACTGACCTTTACTGGGGCAGCCCTGCTCGATGATGAAAAAAAGAAGGATAGGGAGGGAGGCAGGCATAGTCTACAATGTTCTGAAGGGAAAGGGGAGGCTTCTTCATTGAACACTGCTCCAACTCCAATCTGGCCATACATATGCCTAAAAATGGTGGGGCTGCATAAGTCAGACACAAACATGTTTCACCAACTACATCTTTTTTAATGAAAGCAGTTTGACGAATAAATAATTAAAAGGTTCTAGGGTGGTCTACTCAGTCATGGAAGTAGAGTTTGTCCTCAAACTCAGGTGGTTTGCCCAGGAGTTGGTCAGCGAACACACTTGAGTCTGATTAATCACCCTCATACTGTTGTATTTCAGGAACAGAGTAATTGTGTGGTATAAAATGTTGGTTCACTTTGATCATGGTCAATCTCTCCATGTTTTGAGTATGGGTGGGCGGAACTCATGGAGTTTTACTCTGTGGAATTACATGGAGTTACATAAAAATTCCATGAGATTTCATGGAGATCCGCCCACCCATATGGCATCAATGCATGAGGCACCACTGGTGTCAAGTTAACTATTGCAACACTTCCTTAAAATGTCTACTGTGCCGCCTGCCGAAAGCATGAGACATGGTCAGCCTAGGAGTGAAAGGGAACGGAAGACCATCACCAAAGAAATCCAAGACATTCAAACTACTGATAATAAATCAACGACACATCCAAACCTAAACACGTCCATTCTTTGCAAGACAAGCCACCCAAACATGTAGCTGGTGGCCGCTGTCCTGGACAGCCATGCACCACGTAGTAGATTCACGCTGGGTCATTGCTAAGTGGCCAACTGTTCTACTTTACACTGCTTTGGGCAGTTTACCCTGTTGCCCACAGTAAGCTGGTGCAGGAAACAAATATCTTACAGCAGACCATGGTGCCCAAACCACCAAACACCAGAGGAAGCTATGGCTCGCTTCATGTACTCGCTGAATTAAGCAACTGCCCGGATTAAAAGTGTGGCCACAGAATGCCTCCTCATGAAAGGTTAAAAAGCAGTTTCTTATTAGAAGCAGGGAAATAAATGTGAATCTGATTTGGGAAAAGGTATATTCTACAAATGAAACCCTGATCTAAAACAAAGAAACGGTTAATCTTCTGCTGTGCCTAAAAACGCATATGGAAACTGCATGAATCAGAGTGTTGAGCACCTAACCAAATTAGAAACACAATAAATGCAGCGCACTTATGCCTTAAAATGCTAGAATTAAAGAAAAGAATTGTACTTAAAATAGGTTAAAGTGTAAACAAATGGTGCTTACAAACATTATTAATAAACCAACAGGCAGAGCAAATGCATAGGATGCTGCAATCATTAAATTTATGGCTAATGTGAGATTGATTAACTGAGAACACAGAGCAATTTACAACCAATCACGGACAAGTAGCTGCATGTAACGGGCTGATAAATCTCACAACTGTCATAATAACATTTAGCTGAGTGTGTGCATCATGTGTCGATGCAGAATCACAAGTCTGGCTTCAGTTATAAGCAACAGCCCCCCCCAACCACAACCACATAAGAGGAGTTTCACATTAGAGCCAGCACACACATTCAGCAGCATTTCCCAAATCTACGCATCTCTCTCCAGTCCACAGAGCTGAGTAGGTCTTAAAGTCATCATCATCATGGTTTCCTTTGAAGTCGCTAACATCCCTCTTGTGGCTGTTGAGGTAGTCCCACCCTGAGTCCTTCCATCTCCTCCCGACTCCGAGTAATGAATTAGTCCAGCTCCTGCATTGTTGTTGAAGAACATGAAGAGAAACAGAATTTGAGTATTTTGTGTAGATTTGTGTTTATTAACTAAAGTGACCGGTCTGGTCTCTGAAGAACCAGAAAAAAGGACTGGAACCTGCATGTATATCTCACTAAGTATAAAAGGACCAATCACTTCCAGGCAAAAATGATCACCCATCAGGACCCAAATATTGCAAATCATCGAAATGAAGTTTACAAATTAGTTGAACACCCTCCCACACTGTCTGCCACCACGTGAATCATCAATCATCACTCACAATCACTCAATAATATATCACTCATTGGTGCAATAGTTTCCTGTTCCAATCCAAGCACGGTGGTAGGTACACAATTGTGTCTCCTCTATGATGCAAGCAACACATTGGAATTTGGCAGTCTTGTAAATCAACTGACCTTTACTGGGGCAGCCCTGCTCGATGATGAAAAAAAGAAGGATAGGGAGGGAGGCAGGCATAGTCTACAATGTTCTGAAGGGAAAGGGGAGGCTTCTTCATTGAACACTGCTCCAACTCCAATCTGGCCATACATATGCCTAAAAATGGTGGGGCTGCATAAGTCAGACACAAACATGTTTCACCAACTACATCTTTTTTTAATGAAAGCAGTTTGACGAATAAATAATTAAAAGGTTCTAGGGTGGTCTACTCAGTCATGGAAGTAGAGTTTGTCCTCAAACTCAGGTGGTTTGCCCAGGAGTTGGTCAGCGAACACACTTGAGTCTGATTAATCACCCTCATACTGTTGTATTTCAGGAACAGAGTAATTGTGTGGTATAAAATGTTGGTTCACTTTGATCATGGTCAATCTCTCCATGTTTTGAGTATGGGTGGGCGGAACTCATGGAGTTTTACTCTGTGGAATTACATGGAGTTACATAAAAATTCCATGAGATTTCATGGAGATCCGCCCACCCATATGGCATCAATGCATGAGGCACCACTGGTGTCAAGTTAACTATTGCAACACTTCCTTAAAATGTCTACTGTGCCGCCTGCCGAAAGCATGAGACATGGTCAGCCTAGGAGTGAAAGGGAACGGAAGACCATCACCAAAGAAATCCAAGACATTCAAACTACTGATAATAAATCAACGACACATCCAAACCTAAACACGTCCATTCTTTGCAAGACAAGCCACCCAAACATGTAGCTGGTGGCCGCTGTCCTGGACAGCCATGCACCACGTAGTAGATTCACGCTGGGTCATTGCTAAGTGGCCAACTGTTCTACTTTACACTGCTTTGGGCAGTTTACCCTGTTGCCCACAGTAAGCTGGTGCAGGAAACAAATATCTTACAGCAGACCATGGTGCCCAAACCACCAAACACCAGAGGAAGCTATGGCTCGCTTCATGTACTCGCTGAATTAAGCAACTGCCCGGATTAAAAGTGTGGCCACAGAATGCCTCCTCATGAAAGGTTAAAAAGCAGTTTCTTATTAGAAGCAGGGAAATAAATGTGAATCTGATTTGGGAAAAGGTATATTCTACAAATGAAACCCTGATCTAAAACAAAGAAACGGTTAATCTTCTGCTGTGCCTAAAAACGCATATGGAAACTGCATGAATCAGAGTGTTGAGCACCTAACCAAATTAGAAACACAATAAATGCAGCGCACTTATGCCTTAAAATGCTAGAATTAAAGAAAAGAATTGTACTTAAAATAGGTTAAAGTGTAAACAAATGGTGCTTACAAACATTATTAATAAACAAACAGGCAGAGCAAATGCATAGGATGCTGCAATCATTAAATTTATGGCTA
The DNA here is from genome assembly GCA_963921515.1 of Calotriton arnoldi. NCBI lineage: Eukaryota > Metazoa > Chordata > Amphibia > Caudata > Salamandridae > Calotriton > Calotriton arnoldi. Next base: position 49,912 of record CAWUFW010016392.1, on the reverse strand, counting down.
ATGTGAGATTGATTAACTGAGAACACAGAGCAATTTACAACCAATCACGGACAAGTAGCTGCATGTAACGGGCTGATAAATCTCACAACTGTCATAATAACATTTAGCTGAGTGTGTGCATCATGTGTCGATGCAGAATCACAAGTCTGGCTTCAGTTATAAGCAACAGCCCCCCCCAACCACAACCACATAAGAGGAGTTTCACATTAGAGCCAGCACACACATTCAGCAGCATTTCCCAAATCTACGCATCTCTCTCCAGTCCACAGAGCTGAGTAGGTCTTAAAGTCATCATCATCATGGTTTCCCTTTGAAGTCGCTAACATCCCTCTTGTGGCTGTTGAGGTAGTCCCACCCTGAGTCCTTCCATCTCCTCCCGACTCCGAGTAATGAATTAGTCCAGCTCCTGCATTGTTGTTGAAGAACATGAAGAGAAACAGAATTTGAGTATTTTGTGTAGATTTGTGTTTATTAACTAAAGTGAACGGTCTGGTCTCTGAAGAACCAGAAAAAAGGACTGGAACCTGCATGTATAACTCACTAAGTATAAAAGGACCAATCACTTCCAGGCAAAAATGATCACCCATCAGGACCCAAATATTGCAAATCATCAAAATGAAGTTTACAAATTAGTTGAACACCCTCCTACACTGTCTGCCACCACGTGAATCATCAATCATCACTCACAATCACTCAATAATATATCACTCATTGGTGCAATAGTTTCCTGTTCCAATCCAAGCACGGTGGTAGGTACACAATTGTGTCTCCTCTATGATGCAAGCAACACATTGGAATTTGGCAGTCTTGTAAATCAACTGACCTTTACTGGGGCAGCCCTGCTCGGTGATGAAAAAAAGAAAGATAGGGAGGGAGGCAGGCATTGTCTCCAATGTTCTGAAGGGAATGGGGAGGCTTCTTCATTGAACACTGCTCCAACTCCAATCTGGCCATACATATGCCTAAAAATGGTGGGGCTGCAGAAGTCAGACACAAACATGTTTCACTAACTACATCTGTTTTTTAATGAAAGCAGTTTGACGAATAAATAATTAAAAAGTTCTAGGGTGGTCTACTCAGTCATGGAAGTAGTTTGTCCTCAAACTCAGGTGGTTGGCCCAAGAGTTGGTCAGCTAACACACTTGAGTCTGATTAATCACCCTCATACTGTTGTATTTCAGGAACAGAGTAATTGTGTGGTATAAAATGTTGGTTCACTTTGATCATGGTCAATCTCTCCATGTTTTGAGTATGGGTGGGCGGAACTCATGGAGTTTTACTCTGTGGAATTACATGGAGTTACATAAAAATTCCATGAGATTTCATGGAGATCCACCCACCCATATGGCATCAATGCATGAGGCACCACTGGTGTCAAGTTAACTATTGCAACACTTCCTTAAAATGTCTTCTGTGCCACCTGCCGAAAGCATGAGACATGGTCAGCCTAGGAGTGAAAGGGAACGGAAGACCATCACCAAAGAAATCCAAGACATTCAAACTACTGATAATAAATCAACGACACATCCAAACCTAAACACGTCCATTCTTTGCAAGACAAGCCACCCAAACATGTATTTGGTGGCCGCTGTCCTGGACAGCCATGCACCACGTAGTAGATTCACGCTGGGTCATTGCTAAGTGTCCAACTGTTCTACTTTACACTGCTTTGGGCAGTTTACCCTGTTGCCCACAGTAAGCTGGTGCAGGAAACAAATATCTTACAGCAGACCATGGTGCCCAAACCACCAAACACCAGAGGAAGCTATGGCTCGCTTCATGTACTCGCTGAATTAAGCAACTGCCCGGATTAAAAGTGTGGCCACAGAATGCCTCCTCATGAAAGGTTAAAAAGCAGTTTCTTATTAGAAGCAGGGAAATAAATGTGAATCTGATTTGGGAAATGGTATGTTCTAAAAATGAAACCACGATCTGAAACAAAAAAATTGTTAAACTTCTGCTGTGCCTAAAAACGCATATGGAAACTGCATGAATCAGAGTGTTGAGCACCTAACCAAATTAGAAACACAATAAATGCAGCACACTTATGCCTTAAAATGCTAGAATTAAAGAAAAGCATTGTACTTAAAATAGGTTAAAGTGTAAACAAATGGTGCTTACAAACATTATTAATAAACAAGAGAGGTAGTGAAGAGGTTGGAAAAGTGGTGGACTCACCCTCCTCTGTGTAACATGAAAAACCAAAAAGAATCCACCCTAGAGAACAAAACAAAATAATAGTATCCTTCCTAGCTCAGTTCGACACTGTCAAGAACTGTGTGTCCCCTAAAGATGTATAGGGAAACACAATGTTTTGCTAAAATATCCCTCCCCCACCAAAAGGTCCCTTGGTGGCATGCTTCATCATCGGGTTCCTCCCGCCCCGCTGCGGGACGGGGCGTGCTGCGACCGATGAAGACGTGGGAGCACTTAGAAGTGAGAAGATACTATGTGTAATGTGAGAGTGGAGGGGTCACAAGTGAATGATATGTGATTAAAAAATACCTGGCTATGTGGAAACTAGAATTTAATACTCCTTCTAGCTGGTATTGTTAAAAGTGGGGAGTGGAGGATGTATACTTTGATGGGCTACTACCTCCTTAGTCTACATGTTTCGAAGCCATCCTCCTGGCTTCTCATCAGGACCAACTGAATGATCCCTACAGCACTTTAAACAGAACAACAACAACAATGTGGTCTGCCTAATTAATTATGCAGAATTGCAGTGTGTATTAATAACATGCACTGTATACTGTACCCAGTTGGTATAGTTTCTTAAGTTTATCTGGAAGGATAGAGAAACAACATAGTTAAATGCAGCAATAAAATAATTGCAGGACCACATCACCAAACTTGTGGAAGGTCCCAGTAGTGATATATTTTTCTTAATATATTTTTCACTAGGTGCACAACCGCTTACAAATTAAGTGGGTGACATGCTGCCCTTGAAAGTGACATACAGTACAATACTGAACATAACAACATGAAACATAAAACACACACTCCTTACTCAATTGTTCTACCGTTATACAGATCCATGTCTCGGAATCTTGTGGACTCTTCGTTGTATCATTAAGAAAACGCGGTTGGAAATAATTGCGATGTCTCTAAAAAATGGGATATTCGGGAAAGTATTAAGAGAAAGTATTGTAGACATACACTATTATTACTACACTATAGTCTCATGAGCTATTTTCACGGGAGGGGAGGGGCGCTTGTAGTCACACACTGTGGGAGAGAAAGTACATCCGAAATCAGGATCGTTGTAAAAGGGATGTCGAATCATTAAAAATGCAAGTTGTCTAGGGGGATCGGCTATGCAGTACTCACTTTGTCAAAGCTGCTCTCTCTCCCTAGTCAATACCTCACCGTGGCTCCGATGAACAAGGAATGAGTGTCTGGAGCCGGTTTAAGTAATGCCTTCCTTCCGCGTTTCGCGCGTGTTTGTCATGAGAGGCTGCAACGTTAAAACACCCCAAAATGGCCGCCCATAGTGGAACCTACTCCACGTAGCCCTGGTTTCTTCCATGTATAGTGGGACCCCTTAGGATTGTGGTCTCTCTTTGAAGCTGAAACGCTAACCTAATGAAAATGGCCACCGTAAATGGAACGTCTTGTGTCAAAATTGCGGACTCTTCCGCATCCACTTAAGTTTTACCGTTAGTGGTGGATGCTTAGGACCGGTTGTCTAGTGCCCATCCAAACCTCTTGTTACCCATGGGCCCAGTCTAACGGGTTCACAGTTTTTCTCCCCCCCCGGGAGTGTGATTGATGGCACCCCCTGCTGGCGACATGAGTAATGCGTATTGTGCCCCTTTTGCTGCACATCCCCAGTGAGACAGACTAGACATTTGCTTGTACCTTACACTAACCCAGTGAGACAGATTAGACACTTGCTCATAGTGTCAAATCAGCACATTATAGTGGTTCCCAAAAATCTGGCAATTTGCGTGTATCTAAATGTTTTATATTCATGTGATTGCATAATCCAATCTTCTGGAACAGGGGTGTGATAATTGTATTTGCTCCTGTAGTTATCAGGACCCAGACCGCGGTTCTGTGATGTACCTCAGATATCCATTCTATTTATCAAAAACTATGATTGTACTCACATGTGATTGTCAGGAGTTAGGCCTTGTACACCATAGGTGGTGACTAGGCATACCAATATCACCTTACATGTAATTTGGTGTGAAGTTATTACGCTGTCACCAGTATCAAATGACCGCTCATTCAATCGCACTCTTATGTCGCTGTCAGGAATTAGGTGTTGTATGCTAAGGTAGTAACTTGCCATACTCATATTACTTTCCATAAACCTATGTGTAGAGTTGTCATAAGTATCAGATGGCCGCTCATTCGATAGGGGAAATGGAAATTTAGTTATCTCAGTTGTCCCCATGGTATGTCGTTGTTAAGTCCTGAGATGTGTGTACCCAGACAAAACACCCAGCGTTGTTCTTTCTTAAATAGTGTCACCTAGTTAGTTCACCTGTTCTATGACTGTCCAGTGTATGTCATGTATGGTGTGGTTTGCTTCCAAGTAATGCAATGGCATTTTGGTGGTTGCTTTTTTGCATTTGATATTGCTCTTGTGCTCACAAATGAGGATTTTCACTGGGCGTGTTGTCATCCCAATGTAGTGCATGTCGTATGGGCAGGTAATCATATATATTACATTCCTACTGTTGCAATTTGTGAAACAGCGCTGTTCCCACTCTGTCCTGTTGTTGAACGTAATGTCTCTGCTCTTTTTAGTCAAGTGACACACGCTACAGTGGCCACATGGGTGGTGACCTCTTATAGATGGTTGCAAGGTATTTGTTAACTCGGTTTGGGTAGTTGTTCACGGTCTTGTGTGGACCACCATGTCCCGCAGACTTTTTCCTCTCTTGTGCGAAAACATGGGTTTTGGTAGGTTGAGGTGACCGCAGTTGAGTAAGCGCCAGTGTTTGTTGACGATCTTGGTAACTTGGTTAGAGCCAGTATTGATTGTGGTGATACATATTGGTCTCTCTTCCTTTGGTTTTACTGGTACATGTTCCAAAAGGGTGTCCCTATTATTATTTCTAGCTCGTTTAAAAGCTTTGTCCGCTATTTTTGATGGATAGTTCAGTTTTTCTAATCTCTTGCATAGGTCTGCCGCCTGTTCCTCGAAGTCTTCCACTTCAGTGCAGTTACGCCTAAGATGAAGGAATTGTCCATATGGGAGATTGTCCCTTAGGTGCCGCGGGTGAAAACTGTTGTATAGGAGGAGACAGTTTTTTGCTGTGGTCTTGAAGTGAGTTGTAGTTCTCAGAGTGCCATCCTTCGGAAAAATGTTTAGGTCCAGGAACACCAGTTCCGTGTTTGTGATGGTGCAGGTAAATTTCAGGCATTCGTTCTGGTAGTTCAGCCAGGTCATGAATCTGTTGGCAGTTTCAATGTCTCCATTCCAGATGAGGAACACATCATCAATATATCGTTTCCATACCCAGATATGTTGTTGAAAAGGGTTGGTTGTGTGCAAGATCTTGTGTATTTCAAGATGGCAGACATACAGGCCGGCTATACTGGGGGCGAATGTGCTGCCCATGCTGGTCCCGTGCTTCTGGAGGTACAGTGTGTCTTCATATTGGAAGAAATTTTTAGTTAGTGCTAAATTGCAGCAGTCCATTACTATGTTGCGGGGGGTCTGGTATTCCCAGTCAAACCCAAATAGGTCGTCCTCTATGATGTTAAGGGTTTCGTCATGGGGAAGACTCGTGTAGAGGCTTTCCACATCCAATCCCATCATCAATTCCTTGGTTGGGTCAGACTCCATATCTTGTAAGAGCCTCAGCACATCTTTGGTGTTCCTAAGGCATGTGTTAGTCCTTTGCACCAGAGGGCATAGGAAGGCGTCTGCAAATCTGGACAAAGGCTCCAGAATAGAGCCAATGCCTGATACTATCGGGCGACCCAGTGGTTTATTCAGATCCATATGAATTTTAGAGATTGTGTAAAAATATGGGATTCTGGGAGATTTGTTGATGAGAAACTCCCCTTCCTTCGCCGAGATCCAGTCATGCGCGAGTGCTTCCTCTACCATGTTGGCAATCTGGACTCTGCATGCAAACTGAGGTAAACTGCACCCCATTGTCGGTTAGCAATTCTTCAGGGACACTTTCTCTACTGAAGACACCTTGGAGAAAACGAACAACCGATTTAGTGTTAGGTTTAGAAACACCTCTGACTTCCACCCACAAGGATAAATGATGAATTAAAACAATGAAATATTTCATGTAATTAGGCAGAACATGAAATGGTCCTAGGAAATCCAAGGCAACTCTTTGCCAAACTTTGCTTGGGGAGATAACAGGTTTGGAACAAGGAGAGGATGTAGATAAGTGTTTATCACTGTACAAACATTGGGTACATTCATTCACAAACAATTCAACTTCACGATCAATAGACGGACACCAAAAATCATTACGAATTCTTCGTTTAGTTGCAGTCATACCTAGATGACCTGAATGAGCCGTTTCCAGAATTCTTCTTCTGAAGCAGGAAGGTGGAATTAATTTTCCCTCTCTAACCAACAAATTGCTTTCAATGGATAATTCATTAGCAACCTTGCAAAAAGGTTGTAAGAACGGATCAATAGATCTTTCTTTGGGCCAACCTTCCACAACAAAATTCATCACCTGTTTTAAAACAGTATCATTTTCTAGAGCTTTGCACCAATCATCCATATTGTCACAAATCACAGTGTCATCAACAGTGGCAATAATGCATTCTTCAATATCCTCCTCCTCTTTCCCATTGCATTTGACATCTTGAACAGGAAGCCTGGACAAGAAGTCAGCCTTGACATTCTTACCACCAGCTATATGTTGTATGGAAAAATTAAATTCTAGTAACTTGGTAGCCAGTCTAGCTAATCTGGCGGTGGCTTTCTTGATTTTATTGCCAGACAAGATGTCCACCATTGTTTGTGATTCGTTCTGAGCCAAAACTTTCTCCCCCACAAATAAGGTTTGAATTTCTCTACTCCCCACACACATGCAAGCATCTCTTTTCAATGACAGAGTACCTTAACTCCACTTCTTTCATTCTTCTTGAGGCAAATCCAATGGTAACCTCATTGTTACCTATCATCTGTGACAAAACAGCACCCATACCATAGGAACTGGCATCCACAGTGATGTATCACGACCTTCAACATATGCTTGAAGAGCCGGAGCAGAGAGAATGCTCTCTTTGATAATTTGAAAATGCTCTTGGCAAATGGATGTCCACACAAAATCAGTTCCTTTTTTCAACAAGCTCCTAAAACATTCAGTGAGACTTACAAAGTTTTTGATAAATTTTGAATAGAATTCACACAAACAAATAAACGAACATAACTGATCCTTATCAGTGGGATGTGGTGCATTAATAATAATGTTAATGTTAATGTTACTGGGCACTTGTAAAGTGCATGGCTACTCCCTGGAGTGTCCCGGTGCTGAGAAAGAGAACCAGTGACAGAGCAATACAGGCACCCACATGACAGCTGCTTTACTGTGAGAAAAGCCAGGTTTTTAAACCTCGCCTAAAGCTGAGGAGATCCTGAGCCTGACGTAAGGACGACGGCAGGCTGTTCCAAAGCTGAGAGGCTACCACCTGAAAGGAACGACCACCCAGGCAGGAGCGAGAGAACCTTGGAATAGTCAAAAGCTGCTGGGTGGAAGACCTCAAAATTCTAGATGGAGCATAGCGCTGGATTCTGTTCCTCAGGTATGAGGCCCCTATATTGTGGAAGGCCTTATAAGCAAGTACCAGGGCTTTGAAGTTTGTCCTCTTGCGCACCAGAAGCCAGTGCAAAGACTTCAGATGAGGGGTCATGTGTGTCCTGAGGCCGACCATGAGTATGGCTCTTGCCGCAGCGTTTTGCACCACCTGTAATAGGCCAAGAAGATAATCAGGGAGGCCTAAATACAGAACATTAACATAATCGAGGCAGGATATGATCAATGCTTGGACTACTGTTTTCCTATGTGGAACCGGGAGTAGTGGAAGGAAGTTCCTCAACATTTTCAGTAGGCCAAAGCATGTGCCGGCCACTGCTTGAACCTGGGACTTCATGGACATGTCTGCTTCCATTTTCACCACAGGGTTTTTAACAGTGGTAGCTGGAATTGCAGGGGGAGACATATTCTGTGGCCACCATTTGCGCCATTCCTCAACCGGGTTGTGTCCCAAAAAAATGTTTGCTGACTTTTCAGAATACCATCCACAATACTTGGTTTAGGTTTTACACCATTTTGGAAAGTACACGGCCCAAATATTCAATTTCATTAACTACAAAAATGCATTTATCCTCTCTGACAGTGACTCAATTGTTTTGTAAAACTGACAACACTTGCTCAATTACATCGTTATGTTTCTCCTCTGACACGGTATGAATTAAAATGTCATCTTGAAAGACAACCACATTAGGCACTCCTTGAAACATGTTGCTCATAACCTTTTGAAAAACGGACGCGGCAGACGCCAGTCCAAATGGCATTCTGCGAAATTGAAATGTACCATCAGGTGTGACAAATGCTGTTAAATGTCTGGATGATTCATCCAACTCCACCTGATGATAAGCAGTCCGTAGATCTAATTTGGAAAACCACTTAGACTGGCCCACAGCTGTGATTAAGTCATCAATGCGAGGCAGGGGAAAATTCTCCACCCAAATGGCGTTGTTAAGTGCACGCAAGTCCACACATAAGCGTAACTCGCCATTCTTCTTCTTTGCAAGAACAATGGGAGAAAGCCAGAGTGTGGCATCCACTTTCTCTATAATACCATGTTCTTGCATGTTTTTTTAACATTTGTGAAAGTTCACTTCTTACATTATGGGGAACATTGCGTAACCTGTGTTTCACTGGAGAAACACCTTCTTTAACTTTAATAATGTGAGTGAAATTTTTAATCAAACCAATTTTATCACAAAAAGACATCTCCAAATTTCTCCTTCCATACAGTGTGATCAGAAACAGCATTGGTAAGAGAAACAGGATGTTTATGGCCTGGTTTGATAATCATGCCAAATTCTGCTTGATGCCACCAAACACGACATTGATACCTTTATAGGCAACATAAACTTTCCCTTGAATAGTTTTTGTTTCAAAAGTAATGCCACCACAGAAATACCCAGCCAAGTCAATTTTGCTACCTTCAAACGCTGTGGCGACAATGTCAGGAGGTAATAAAACTTTATGTGCCCAGTTCTGTTTGTACTTATCAATGGAAATAATGGTAATTCTACCTCCTGAATCAATGAGGAGAGGGATAACAACACTGTCAATTTTAATCTGAACTAAAGGATCACTGATAGTTTTATCAGAGTGGACGTTGTTAATATCCACACAATCTACTGCCAAAAGTAACTCTTCAAATTTTTTCTCTACAATGTCATGTTCGTCTTCTACAGCATGGTCTTGAACATATCGAACAAGAGTGCGTTATGCCTCCTCTACACACATTGCCAAAGTGGCCAATCTTTTTGCACTTCCAGCATTCTTGTGCAACAGCTGGACAATTCTTAAAATTTGAAATGTGAGAATTTGACCCACACCTGAAACATTGTAATTTAGCACAGCCATAAAATACACCTCTACCACCTCTGGAGTAGGAAGAGTTGGAACCCCTTGACTTATTAGAAGTTGTATCAGGAAGATGTGAATCTTTAGATGAAGATTTGACAACACTGGTAGCCGAAGATTCAATTTCTAATTGCTTGGCATCAAGTTGAGACGACTCAATACTTTTTGCTATATCAATAGCCTCATCCAATGAAGGATTCTTGCAAGACAACAACCTCTGTTGGATTTTCTTTGAGTAACACCTGGAAACTAATTGATCCCTAATTAACTGTGAAGTGAAATGCTCAAAATCACAATAACCAACAAGGACTTTCAGAGCAGTTATGTAAGTATCAATTGACTCATTGGGACCTTGAATGCGAGTAAAAAAACTTGTGTCTATGCACCACAAGATTGACTTTTCCGTCAAAATAAATAGATAATTTCTTAACAGCCAGCTGAAATTCATCAAGATCACCCAAATCTTGACCTAAATAAACAGGTAGATGGTCAAAGACATTTTGCCCCTCCACACCCAAATAATAGTATAAAAGACTGCGTTTCCTATCAGGTTTAAATTTTAAACCATCAATGGCACCAAGGTACGCCTCGAAAGATCTATACCAAAGACGCCATTTAATAGGGGGTTCACCAGGCTCTTGTAAGAAATGTGCTAGAGGAGTAACAGATTGCATGTTAAAAATAGGAAGAAAGAAGAAAAAGAGAAAGGAGAAAAGAAAGAAAAACATTCAAATAAAAAGCAAACAAAATACAAACATTTTACAAACAAAGTGAAGAGCAAGTTAATTGCAGTCAGCACGAAGAAAGAGCGTGTTAATCGCTGTCAACACAAGCTGGATGTGAAGGATGCAGTACCAGGAGACACCTTGAGGGGCACTGTGGTTGAGCGTGAGAGATGCTGCCGGAAATGTTCCTTGCTCATTATCATAGAGCGTAGAAATCTCCAGATCCGTAAAGGCAAGTAGAATGGAAGGAAGTTGAAACCAGACATCACGGAGATGAAAATCAACAGGCTCCAGTCGTCACGGAGACTGTGAGGAAGATATAATCCAGGCGCGAGGAGCGCGCGTGAACAGACGAATTCAAGGCAAGCACTCGAGGAATCAGCCAGAGTGAGCGTATTATGAGGTAAGATGCCTTAGCAACGCTCGGTGCGCTCAAGCGAGTAAAACGACATTTGAAACATACGAGTGCCAAAAAATTGTAATAATTCCCAAAACATGCCGAAAAATCAATGTCGATGAAGAGTCACCAGCCGATGTGAGTGAATGACAGTTGAACACTCAGGCACAATGTCGGCAGAAATGAGGCAAGGCAAAGGAGGGCTGGCACGCACAACGTTAGACGAGAAAAGCCCCCTTTCTTTTATGAATCGGCAAGCCTTGGTGATATGAATTGAAGAAAAAAAAAAAATCCTTGAGCCCTCAAAGTAAATGGAATATTATACAGTACCTTAAGGAGAAGCGTGTATCTGGTCGCAAGGTGAAGCAATGGGAAATTTCACAAAAAAATTCGTATCCCAAGCTGTCGCCAAATTTGAAGTAACTCCACAAACAGTTTGTAGTGGTGTACAATCGCAGCAAAGTACTCGTCCAGAGTCTTCAGTAATATTCAAGGATTTTATTGAAATTCAAATGAGAAGTAAGGTACATAAGTAATGAGGGCTCAGAATGGCAGCACCAACTGATAAGGAGGTGTTCCAGACCATCACCCATACATTCCAACAGTAATAATCCATGGAATACATGCACAGGCAGAAAAGAAGATTCCATAAATAACCTGTAGAACAAGAGCACTGACAATATACAATCCTAAGGAATAAAACCCAAACACCACATATTTGTAATTACATTTCCAGGTAAAAACAACAAACTTGTTTTCCTTTCAAAATGCCTAGTTTTAGTAAAATCTTGTATTCGTGTTGTCATTGTTGTTCTGTAGATGCTCGATTGGAAGAAGCTCAGCCGGCGCCTCCTGAAGGTAGCCCTAATTTTGATATGTATGTGAAGCATGGTCTTGGCCCTATTATGTTTAGTACATTATGGCACAAATATATGAGGGACAATGCCGAGTTGCAGTGGCCGTTGACGGGCACTTTTGATGAACTAAAAATTGGGTTTTTACAGGAGCAATTATTTAAGAAAAGAAGTAGACAGTCCATGTTTGATTCCCTCAGAACTTGGCAGAAGGAGGCTAGAAAGAGACGGTTAAGGATGGAAAGAGATGCACGGAAGGGGAAAATGCAAACATTGACTCAGAAAGCTGTGGCATATGATAGAGAAAAACAAGAGTCTGGAATTGAATGTGAAGATAATGTGTGATAAGTCTTATTTGACCAAAGAAGAAGACAATATCTTTGTAGAGGAGTTGCTAGATACTCGACCCCACCTCCTTATGCCCCGCAGAGGATATATCCCGCCGTTTCCTTACAGTCACAGCAGCCGGTTATGTCTGCTTCGGCTATTCCCATATCTACGGCTGTTGTTTCGATGGCTTTGGCTACGGCACCTCCCGCTCCTTCTTTGTCCTCGCCATCTTTGGCAACTGTGACTCTCAGCACATCTACTGTCTCGACTCCTGTATCCTCTGTTCTTTCTCCTCCGGTGCAAGCGCCATCAACGATTGTACCTGTCACTTCTGTTGTTTCTCCTTCGATGGTCTTTTATCCTCCGATACCTTTGAATGTTCAGACGCCAGTACGTGGATTTGAGGATAGAGATTGGATGAAATTCAAGGAGCGAATAGGCCTGTTAGTGCGATCTGGGGTAGGGGATAAAGAGAAACAAGTAATAGCTGACCAGGCTGCACGGTGGGCTCGTAATGCATTCTATAGTGTGGAGGATGTTTGGGAAGTCATGCGAGATTTTGAACCCTTTTTACAGCAACATGCCCTTAAGCATATGTCTGCTACATTGATTCGTCTTTGGCAAAAACACATTGGGACAGAAGCACCTCAAATTTTATTTGATATTAGAGACCCTGTGTATGCTACTGACTTGGAGCCAGGCCAGGTATTTGGGAATGTTACAACTCTAGTTGCCTACAGGGGTAGACTACATGAGAGGAGCCCTACTCAGATAACTCAGTTTCTGATGCGGGAGGTCCATCCCATATATCACCCAGAAATACCTGAGATAACAGATCAACTCTGTAATGTTACTAGACCGGCTGTAGCAGCCCGTTTTCAGGAACAATGGGTTTATACTCCATGGAAAAGGAGTGAGGTTCTAGCCCTTAAGGCTCACTTGCCTGATCCTAGGCAGAATCCTACAGCTTATTATAAAGAATTAACAGAAGCTGTCTCTTCTACTGTAATGAATCTTGCTGATATTGAAATGTTTTTTGGTCTCCTCGTTCCGGTTGATGTTTGGAGACAGGTTCATACTCAAGATCATTTCGCTGACTTGGGTGGTACATGGGATGTGATTAAGGGATGGGATCAGGAAAGGAAGACAGGTGATAAACCCCGAGCCGAGATACTTGCTTTGCCAGGTCGCATTATTACATATATGCATTCCCTTATTCTGCCTAAGAGGGTAAGCTGGGACAAATTGACGGCTTGTCGACAGAAGAAGGATGAAAGCGTGTCTGATTTGAAGATACGTTTTTGGACTATAGTGGGCAGGATATGTCTATCAAGGGAGGAGTTCAATTGTTTGTTGACAGATTTGTTTCTAATCTTCTTCCTGAAATTACGACTCGTTTACAGGCGTCTGAGAGTACTTGGTCCACCTCTTCCCCCTCTGTTATTTTGAATATGGCCCAGTACTATGTGCACGTCTTACTGCCTATGAATTGACCCTCTTTGCCAAGCATATTACAATTAAAAGATGTGCCACTCTGAATCCAGCCACGTTACTACCCCTCCCTTCTGAGAACGATGCAGTTGATAAACATGATTGTATCTACCGGACGGAAGAAGAGACAAAGGGACGGGTAGACTTGACTGATGTTCCCTTATCTGACCCCCAAGGAGAACTATATGTCGATGGCTCTTGTTTTAAGTTACCAGATGGCACCACAACGGCAGCTTATGCTGTCACTACGTTGCACACTGTGGTAGAGACATCACGGGTCCCTGATCAGTCGGCTCAAGCTGCTGAGCTTGCCGCTCTTATTCGAGCTTGCGAATTGAGCGAGGGACTGGTTGTCAACATCTATACTGACAGCCAGTATGCCTTCGGGGTCGCGCATAATTTTGGGCGACTCTGGGCAGAGAGAGGGTTCCTTAGTTCTCATGGCACCAAGATTCAGCATGGGCACCTCATATTGAGGCTTTTGTCCGCTTTAACGCTCCCCAAGAAGTTGGCCATAATTAAATGTAGTGCCCACAGGAAGGTTACTGATGACGTGGATAGAGGAAATGCTTTTGCAGATCAGAGAGCTAAGGAAATGGCCCGGAAAAAGATGAAACGTATGTTTGTAGCAGGTCCAGTTAGGTGGGTCCCTGAAGTGGTCATGTTTGAGAATACCCTTGAAAGGAGATACAAAGTGAAGCCACAATGGTAGAATTAGCAGAATGGCAGGAAAGTACAGCATAGTTAAATGAGGAAGGATGTTGGATTGATAAATCAGGGAAGCAGAGATGGATGTTGCCGGATGCATATGTTCTTCCTGTGGTTACTATGGCACAGGGTCCAGCTCATATTAGTGCAAAAGGCATTTGTAAACTGTTAGACCCTGTATGGCAGAATGAAAATATCTCCAAGACAGCTGCGCATTTGGTGAAATATTGCATGGTCTGCATGATGCATAATCCAGGGAAGGGTACCCCTACACCACCCGGTAATTTTGCACCACCCACTTTTCCTTTTGAAGTCCTTCAAATGGACTATATTGAATTAGAGATATGCAATAATCTTAAGTATGTTTTGGTGGTTTTATGTGCATTCAGTAAATGGGTTGAGGCTTACCCCACTAAAGATAATACAGCCATTACGACTGCAAAGGTACTCCTGAAGGAGTTCTTTCCTTGTTTCGGCTTGCCCCAAGTTATCTGGAGTGACAACGGAAGTCATTTTAATACAAAAGTGATTTCATTGATTTGTGAGGGTCTCCATGTGAAGCAAAAATTCCATGCTGCCAATCATCCACAGTCAGCGGGTTTGGTTGAGAAGTACAATGGTACTCTCAAACTGAAATTGACAAAAATTCAGGAGACCGCAGGGTTAAAGTGGCCAGATGTTTTACCATTAGCACTTTTGTCGACAAGAACGACGGCACATTCTAGGACAGGACTGTCTCCTTACGAGGTCTTGTTTGGGCGCCCGGCTAAAGTCTGGGCATCCCGCATCCTCGTAGGTTCTTTGATATTGAGTACCCTGTATTGCTTGATTACCTTGGCCAGTTAACCAAAGGGGATGATGGACGGAGCGCTTGAGCAAATCAAACACTCACCCCCAGTCAACTGATCTGGGCTTAATCCATCATCATTCTTTAGCTCACTCCACCACCACAGTTCAGACATGGCCATATGCAAATCAGTCTGACCCTGTGCCTCATGGGAACAGTCCAGCCCGAACTGCCAAGCCATGTCTTCCCTGGACCGGAAACAAGCATCCTGGGACCGGTTTCTGGCTATTCAGCCGTCATCAGCCAGGCTAGCTTGAATCCAGTGGCAAAGTGAGCAAGGGACCCACGTCTGGGCATACCCTGCCAACTTAGGGCGAACAAAGCGATACCAAAGGGGATGATGGACGGAGCGCTTGAGCAAATCAAACACTCACCCCCAGTCAACTGATCTGGGTTTAATCCATCATCATTCTTTAGCTCACTCCACCACCCCAGTTCAGACATGGCCATATGCAAATCAGTCTGACCCTGTGCCTCATGGGAACAGTCCAGCCCGAACTGCCAAGCCATGTCTTCCCTGGACCGGAAACAAGCATCCTGGGACCGGTTTCTGGCTATTCAGCCGTCATCAGCCAGGCTAGCTTGAATCCAGTGGCAAAGTGAGCAAGGGACCCACGTCTGGGCATACCCTGCCAACTTAGGGCGAACAAAGCGATACCAAAGGGGATGAAAGGAGCGCTTGAGCAAATCAAACACTCACCCCCAGTCAACTGATCTGGGTTTAATCCATCATCATTCTTTAACTCACTCCACCACCCCAGTTCAGACATGGCCATATGCAAATCAGTCTGACCCTGTGCCTCATGGGAACAGTCCAGCCCGAACTGCCAAGCCATGTCTTCCTGGACCGGAAACAAGCATCCTGGGACCGGTTTCTGGCTATTCAGCCGTCATCAGCCAGGCTAGCTTGAATCCAGTGGCAAAGTGAGCAAGGGACCCACGTCTGGGCATACCCTGCCAACTTAGGGCGAACAAAGCGATACCAAAGGGGATGATGGACGGAGCGCTTGAGCAAATCAAACACTCACCCCCAGTCAACTGATCTGGGTTTAATCCATCATCATTCTTTAGCTCAGAGAGTTTATGTTCTATTCACCAACAGGTGCGAGAGTCCCTACCTTCCACACCAGAGGGACCCGGCCACGATATCCAGCCTGGTGACTTTGTCCTACTGCGCAATTTCCAGAGGAAGAAAATTTTGGAGCCACGCTGGAAGGGTCCTGAGCAGGTTCTATTGGTGACGCGTACTGCTCTGAAGGTTGATGGCCATAAGAACTGGGTCCATGCGACCCACTGTCGCAGGATCCCTTTGCCATTGCCCTACGACCAGTGGGTCAAAGACAGCGTTGGGGTCTCAGAGTGTGAGCAGGTGCCCAGGTTTGTCCCTTTCAGTGATGCCCAGCTAACATGGACACAGATGGATAAAGAAAATGAGAATGCGTTGAACGAGGCTGTTCCTCCAGAAATACGAGCTATCCAAGAGCCTTTGTTCACTGATCATACGGTGCCTGGGGCTACCAGGTACAATTTGCGCCCTCGGCTGAGGGAAATTGCGTCTAAGGAGAAAAGAGATTAGGGATGGACTGCATAAGATAGGTTGTACTGAGGTATAGTACCAACGGAATTAGCTGAAATTAGTGAAGGATTTTTGCTTACTTTATTCTAGTTGTTTGAACATTAGTTAGGGAAGGCCGAAGTATACCCTGAAGGTATACCATCTTGATCAATGTGGGATACATTAACGAGCTTAGGATAGAGCAAGCTCCACCGCCGGTGCTCAAGAGCGCCAACGTATTGATGGACAATAGGAGCCTGTACCAGTGAGGCTCTGACAGACACTTGGAATGTGTCTATTTTCTTTGCATTTTGCCCGCCTTTTCCATCCGTTATGCATCCCTTTGGTAGACAGGTTGCTGAGGAAGCGCAGCCAGTGATTCTTGTTGCCCAGCATAATATGGTGTGGTCCCGCAAGCAGAAAATAATATGTGTTGCTCTTGTGGTTTTGTTGCTAATAATATTATGTGGGGTGTCATGGGTTTTGGAAAATGATCAGGATGTGTCTTTACGTACCAAGGTTAAGGTTATTTCCCCCCCAACAAGAAATAAGAGGATAGCCCCGAGCAATGTATTTTTAGACACACACAAGAGATTCTTTGGAGAAAGGACAGCTTGCTACCCCACTGAATCTGTCACTAGTTTATTGACTGCATATCTGTTATCACTTGTAAATTATACATATACTCATCCATCTCAAATTTACAGAAGTGAAGGGAGTTTTTGGTTTTGGCTATCCAGGTCCTTGTTTATATTATAGAAAGCCATTGGGAATGGGGTATCCAGGTTGTGATAACAATACATATTGCGACCACTTTTATATGGAAGAACAGAATGTTACACTGGTGAGTTGGCATTACAAGGAATTAATAGTCACCCGAGAAGCAGGTTACTATCCTGCTTGCTGCCTTATCGTGAATAGTACGGACACTTCTTTGTACATCAATTGCCTGGAACAATGTTGTACAAAAATACGATCCCCTTGGTGAATGACAAAGATCCGAGTACTTTTGGAATGAACACCAGATATGCTGCAGTAGATTATGAAGGACCGATTTATACACACCCGGTTTTTACTTTTTGTCTAACGGTACCTATTCTAATGTTCATAATGGTACAGATGTTGTAGCTCTTGGGATGGTGTTGCCCTTAGGTGTACCCTGTACATAAACTAAGCCTAATGTCCGCTGGGTTAAAAGGACTTGACCAGAGAATTCTGTGAGGGAGTGACCGATATAGAGGTCAATAATTATAGTAATGGGATCACTTTTGGATACATCCTTTCTTACAATTTCACTTTGGGTGGTACCTCTATGGCTTGGGGTGAGAAAGCTAGAGAATATTTTTGGTGCAAGTTACAAATTTTATCTAACACTACCGTGGCAGCTTTACGCGACATTACCACTCAGTTGGAAAGTATGCGAATATATTCTGAACAGACTAGATACACGGTTGATTTTATCTTAGCCAAGAGTGGTGGTGTATGCGCGGTAGTGGGAGACCAGTGTATGGTCGGGATCAAAAATATGGAAAAAAAATATTACCAAGCACATTCTCGATATCCTCGAGAATGTCAAGGGAATGGAGAGTGGAAATTGGAGTTCGTCTCTTTTTGGTAGCTGGGGTTGGATTCTTGAAAAGGTGGTTTACCTGATCGTGATATTGGTGCTTTGCTGTGCTCTTATTCAGTGTCTTCCTTTCTGTTCCTCTTATTGTACCACCATTCTCACCCCGAAACGGAAGATATCGATTCACGATACCAATGCTGCAATTATGGTACAGAAAGCAATCGAGGACCTCATGAACATAGATGAGGGCATTTTTGAGACTTCTTCCCTCCTTACAGTCTCCTTTCCCGATACTGAGAACATGGAATGCTCATAAGGATTTATTGTTATTATTGTCTATGGTTTCTTTTTTTCCTGGTTTTATGTTTTCCTTGTTGCTGTTAGAAAATGTTTTAGCTCATGCTAAAAGGAGGGTCTGTTAGAATAGAAATGTTCATGTTTGCGCATTGCCCTATGTAAGTTAGCATTCGCGGCACCATTTTCTGTTCAGGCGCCATTTTGAATCATGATCGAAACTAATCCTTTGCTGTTTCTGAGAAAAAGCCTCCGTTACATTTCGTTTCTGCAATGTTAGGTTTTGCTTCACTAATGAATAGACTGTTCATATTAGTGCATACCTTCCTCACTAGATAGAGGCCCTCTCCCACTTGTCTGGTGGTGGGTGCAGGGTGAAACGACCTTGGGTTGTATTAGGTGGTGTGAGATATGAGAACCAAAACCTAATTTTTTTTTGTATTTCACTGTCCAGCTGCATCTGCTTGGGAAATTCCACTGTGGGCGTGCTTTCGCCCGGTCATGAAACGTACATAATGTATCTTTTGCTTGTCAATTTCAGTCCTCTCTGCAGCACTCCTAGCGACTGGGCAGACCGGGCTCCGCTCTGAGTATATATGAATAAACAGTTATTGGTTTGTATACTCTACTGTCTGACCGACTCTTCATTTGGTATAGAAGACTGAGAGGTGGTCATTAGTGACCCGGGTGACCCTAAACGGGCCACTTCCTTCAGCCAACATATCCTGCTTGGGTGCCCTGAATCAGTCCAGGCACCTCGCCCAAAGTTTATGTTGTCCAACAAATGTGCAGGTCCTACGGATTAGAAGGAACTACACGACATGGCGCTGCCAATATTGGTTGGGTTCTTATTTAATGGTCTATCTGAGTAGTTCAGTTGTGCTTTTCTCAGAGACCACTACTCACCTTCAAAACCGGAGACGTCCGTGGTGGGAAGGGTATACCCTATCTATTCGCTGTAGGTTATTCAAGCTTGTAGGATAAAAATGATTTTTTCCTAAATTGTGTATACCCTATCTCCAAAAATTAATTTGCTTAACTCCTTTTCTTTTTTAACAATGATGGAACAAAGTGAGGACATTGAAGAACAAGCAGTTAGACTAAATATTACAGAAATTTGCAAACATGCAGTTTCTATGAAATTACTACAATACAGTCTCCCGGCAACGGGTGGTGATGTTACCTTCACGGTTGAGGCACACGAAGCATTCAGAACAGAGGTATTCTACTCTTGGGTTACATTCCTGGCTGAGGATGCTTGCACAAAATTGTTTCACACTTACATTGAAGATGAAACACCAGAGGAATACTTTCCATATGTGGATATAGAAATCCAGTTAAACTGCCATGAACACAAAAATTGGTTTAAAGGCGCCCTACCCCATACAGTAGAAAATGTGAGACTCAGTCTGCTCAGCAAAGAAGGAGTGACTTGGCCGGTCCTAGCTGCTTATACACCACATCCACATCTTGATGATTTATATACAGCAGAAAAAAACACTATACAAAGATCTAATAAAACTTTATAGAAACCTCACGCAATACGTTATGCAAACACTGACAGTTAACAATGCACAGACGGCTCAGGCTGCACAACCACAACTGGCTGCTACCGGTATCAGCCCTCAAATGTTGAATGCTGTTATCAGAAAGGTTCCAACCAGTCGGGAGCAATTACTGTTCTAGATAGCACAGAAAACAAGCCAGCTTGAAGCGGTTTTTCCCTATACAAGACCGCAGGACAAACACAGAATATTAATGATATGCTTGCCAATGGGATGGCTCCCTCGGTGGAAGATTGTGCCACCTGGGGAATAGTCGTCGCTGCAGTTTATACCGAACTCATGGTACCCCCTCAATAGCAGTTTTACCTGAGGTACTGAAACAAGTACAGAATGAGTATGGGACAGGACCTGCCCTGGACTTAGGGATGAAACCGATAGGCAATTCCCCTGTGGTAGCCACTATTATGTTAAGTCACATAAAAGGGGAAGCAGCAGCATTGGCTATACACCAATGCCTGAGGGAGTTCACTCCTGCACAGCAGGAGCGGGAATTGCCTCAAATTATGGAAGAAACTTATGCTACGCTAGGTAGAGATAATTTGGGGGTCAAACCTGGGAAACCACAGGTTAAGAGTAATTCTGAAAATGATAACTCTAAGCAAGCACCCAATTCTTCTAAAAAGTAATGGGACAATAAACAAAAAAATAAACAAAATAAAACACAATCACAGGGTGGGTCTCCTCAACAGGAAACCACTGAGAAAAAATGCAATTTGAGAAACCGTGATAATATTAGAATGTCCAACTGTGTATTCTGTATATTTCTCTGAGCACAAGTAAGCACGAGTGACTGAGCAAAAGATTCTGATCTGTTTCCACGATCCCTAAGAGGTCAGGGTTGTCATGTTCAGTGGTTGCCAGAAACCACTTGCCTCCTGGTAAGGTATGGGGAGCTTACCGTGGCACTGTGAGCTAGCTGGTCTCTAAGCCAACATATCCTGCGGGGGTGTACGGAATCAGTCCAGGCACCTCACCCAAAGTTTATGTTGTCCAACAAATGCACATGTCCTATGAATTAGTGGGAACTACACAACACAGGAAGTGCTCGCTTGTGGACTCCCAGTCTAGAGGTGCCTGGATCTTAGTTTCCTCAAACAGAGCCTCTGGTTCACCCCGGCTTTCCCATTGGCCCCTGAGGGATCGAGTACTTTTCAGGCTTCCACCAGCCAGCCGCTTCCCCGTGGCTACCTAGCGGTCCAATCTGTGTGAAAGACCGCCTGCCAAGAGCCAACCGCGATGGCCCTTCTTCTTCAGAGGTGCCTCTAAGATGACCCCTTGTCCAAAAATGTCCTTAACAGCTGACACCTGAGATTGAAAATAGTTGTCCTTTATTACTGCTTTGACCTATAGTTCTGTTTCCTGTTCTTACAGCTGCTGGGTAATAAAAATCCACAGCCAATTAGCCGTTTGGTCCTCCACCCCTTCCTCAGTGGCGCATGTGAGATTTCAGACAGTGTTGAGGAGGCAGGGCTTGCACCAACAACAGAGCGGCTTCTTTTGTCAGCCAGACAAGAGCCTAATCTGATGCACAATAGCACGCACCTGCATAGTTTACCCCACCTAGAGTCGCTTATCAGCTCACTCCCTCTTCCAGATGAATGAAGAAAAGTTAGCACCTTAGCCCAGCCCCAGATATTAGGAGTGTCAGCATGAAATATTGGGAGGGCATGCTTACAGAGGCTGAGCTGTCACCGACAGGGCAGTGCTGATTAATTCTGCCAGCAGAGCGGAGCAGTGGAATCTATTAGTAATTCCACATTACAAGAGTAATGCAGAATTACTAAATTCCTCCAATTCCGTCTTTGGAATTGAAATGGTCACCCCTAGTTTTGCGGTGAGAGACTGATTCTTCTCACTGTGACAACTACACCAGCTGTGCCAGATGCACTGAACACATGGTCAGCAGAAACACTGGTACCGGACAAGCCACATATTTTATTGCAAGCTTGCTGAGCTCTGGCCATTGCCACATCAATACAGCAATGGCTCTTAATCAACATAGACCTCTCTTGGGTCATCCAGATTGTCCTGGAACATCCTCTGAATGGCCATTGGCACTGTCACTTGCCTGACCTCTTTTGCCTTCACATCTGCATTGGACTTAAGCCCTGTGACTTGAAACCAAGCCAATGCAGAGGTTGGGGCCAATTCTTCTGTTCCTATTGTTGTGATCATTGCCGGTGGTCTTGCTGCTGGTGTTGGTTGCTGTGAGACAACAGCACTGCCCTCTCTGGAAGTTGAAAGCAGCACCCCAGAACTCCTGCCGGTGAGTGCAGGACTCTAATTTCCAGCTGCTCTTCTTCCAGGTCTCTGGCTTACTCAACAATCCACATCTTGTATTGTGAAACATTTCTTTGTGAAAGTGGGCAGTATTTCTTTGTACTATGACACAGATGTACTCTTTGTACAACACGCTATCTCTTTGCAGCCTTGTATTAACAGCCAAGCGAAGAATTAAGCTCTCAACCAAGGCATGCACTTCTGCATGTTTGTTTACACCTACCAACCTTTCAGACAACTTTTTTAACTGGTTCTGTAGCAGATGCAACAACGGAATAGTTTGGACTACCGTACTGTCCTCCTTGCTGAATTCCCGTGTAAAAACCTCAAAAGGAAGCAGCATCTGTGTCAGGCATTTGATTAGGCCCCATTTGTCCATCTCCACGGCCATGCTTTTCCCAGTTGCATCCCTTCCTCTTTGAATGACATAGTCATTGATTGGTTTGTACTGCGCAAACAGATGTTGCAAAATGCAATAGGTCGAGTGTCCATGTGTTGGCACCAACTGTATGAGGGTTTTAACGGGTACTCTATTAGCACGCTGAATAATCCTCAACTGCTTCCAGGCTTTAAAAGAATGGCTGAAATTAGTGCATATTCTTCTGCAGTGCTCAGTAAATTTCTGACTAGGTCTTCTATTTTGAGAAAGTCCTACACAGTTAGGTTGATGCAATGCGCCAAACACAGGACCCTGAAATAGCCACCATCCTGGTTAGACTATTTGTAAGCATTCATCCCATCACCTTTTGGGTGTTTGATTGCCAGTAGGTTGCCTAGAAACATGAGACTGATGCAGATTTCCAACCCTACTACTGCCAATGTTTGTGAATTCCAGCCATTCAAAGAGTACTTCTATAAGTGCAGATTTGTTTATGCTTTAGTAAACTGATCACTATATATGTGGTAGAAATGGGGTTTCTGGTTGGCTAGGGTATGCCCTTAAGCCAGGCAGAACTCACCACTCTAGTCAGGGTGAGGGAGTTACACACCCAAGACAATCCCTGCTCACCCCCTTGGTAGCTTGGCAGACCAGTCAGGCTTATCCCATAGGCAATATGTAAAAGAACACAACTGCCTGGGGTATCTGCCCTTGGGTCACTTATTTTAAATGCATTTTCACTGCACATATTCTTCTTCATCTCTACTACAAGAAGCTTTGATAGTAGAGTCGTCAAATCGGTGCATGTGCTCAGGACTCCATGTTTATGGTCCTCGCCTTGATCAAGTGACTAATTGCCCATGTACTAAGCCCGAGTCGCAAATAGAGGCGGGTGTGCAGCCAAATTAATAGGGTGAGCTGAGCCAGAGCCGAGGCATAGATCTGACTTGTCTCTAAGAGTCCGTGCAGGAGCCGATCCATGAAAATATTTGGCAGCTATATTATACAACAAACAATGTAACACTATGATACAATCTCTTCAAAGTTCAAAAAGTATATTTCTTTAATATGCTGAAGTGTTTCACCTTAGTGCATCAGACTATATTACTGAATAGACAGACATTTATTAAAAGTTTTTAGATGCATTCATGGCACGTCTCCCAATGACAATCCCATTTGTTAACTTAGAGGCATATTAGTAGTCAAATAAACAATAACCATAGCCTAGATTCTTTTTATTGATGGAACAACATTACAACCTAGTAAATCAAATATAAGAGGTGCTTGAACAGAAAGTGAGCTCATATGTGATAATAAAATGAAAATAGGCTTAGTGAAATGAAATCTTTGCTTAGGATCACACAATGTGGCCAAGCAAGGACGCCGGTATTGATTCCTGGTTATCTGGATTCACATTTTGAAATTCAGTTATATATATGCCTCTCCCATTCACATCAAAGGTCACTGTTTTGTTTTTCACAGAGATAGCACATCCGACACATGGCCCCCTGCCCAACCGCAGGCCAAGAATGCATTTATTTGGGGATGTCACACCTCAAACACCCGCCTCCCCAAAGCTACGCCCTGATACAATGAAACACAATGACATTGTGGTGGCAGTAGAGTTATAGAATCAGGTAACAGCAAGAGATTAGCCAACGGACTCTAATGAGCAAAGTACACAAACGGCCGTAGCAAATAAGGCCACTTCACAAAACTTTACAGTGGAGAACTCCAATGAATGACAAGAGCTTTCCACGACAAGATTATAAAACAAGGATGTTAGTACACGTAGTTACTCCAGCTACAGACATACACAGGAGGCCTTGGGTTATCCCAGAAATATGCAACTATCTTTCATGGGCGTGCTAAGAGAAAGAAAAGCTAAATTCGGAAACACAAAAAGAGACAATAAATATGTTGCTTCATCGATATGTATACAGACAAGGTGGTAACATACATAGACCCAGGGAAAAGGATAGCAAAATAAACATTGATTTGCTACAGGAAGAAGGGAAGGAAAACAACATGGTTATGGGGCCACACATAACTGACCACAATGCTGATGTTGGTTTATTAGCTCGAGGAGGGGACAAACTTTTTTTTATGGTTAGTACTAGTTATGGATAGGGGGTGTGGCTACCGTCTATGCAAGATGGTGGCTTACTCTTAGAGCTTCACTGAGCCCGCTGCTGCATGAAACAATATCTCGGACCCTGGGCAACCCCCTAATTACCATTCGCAGGGGCTGGTGTCGTAATGCGTGGGAGTAACTCGGGGGAAGATCGCTGCAGAATCGGGACCGCGCTGGACCCGCTCGCTGAACCACCTCACAGGAGCAGCGCATCAGCTAAAATGGCAGCAATCATTTGCCCATTCGCAGGAGTGACTGCGTACGAGTGCTCTCAAACACAAAAGGTGTGCCTGTGCAAAACGGGACAATGTGACAACATCCACCCAAACTTAGAATCTTCTCTACCTTTTACCGACCTGGTGGCCCTCTCCCTCATGTCCGTGCCATTATGCCTAAACCCACCCTTGCCTGACCATGCTGCTTGGCACCAACAGGATCTCATCGAGCGCTCTGAGTCACGGTTTTGACCTGGGGCTGATATGCCACCCTGAGCTGGTGCACTGATCTGGTGAACATCAATTTTCATTTTTGGTCCCCGAGGCCCGCAATTCATCTCCGGCCCTCGCGGCCTTTGTGACTCGTCAACCAAAGGTAACAGGAATTTACAGTCAAATTATAGGAACTCTCCCGCTTTCCAGTCAAACTACATGAAACCACTGTCAAACTGCAGGGACTCTCCTGCAGTGCCTGAGGTGACGGAGGAGCTTGACTGTCACCTCTATCCTTGTGTGCTTTTGTCCTTCCAGCTCTGCCCACCGCAGCCCCGTAGCAATGTGTTGTGGGTCGCAGATTTGATCCTCGCAACTGGCATACTGGTGTACTGAAGTGGTACTGACTTGGTGCGCTTTTCTGGTCACCCTCACAGAGGCCTCTGTGAATATCTGCATATGCGGTGTACAACTGTGAGAATATCAGGCACGGTCTGAGGCACCCATAGTGATTACAGATGCGGTGTACAACGATGAAGACTCGTGCTTCTTGTGCGCCAGGTAGACCTCTCCTGCCTCTAGGGTTACCACGCTGCAATCATGCTGGGTGTGGATTGTACCACCTCATAGGCCCCGCAAAAATATCGGCGGATCCGCCTTATTGTCAGGTACACATACATGTGCTTGGACCCCCCGTGAAGGCAATGCATCACATGGGACACTGTTGTGGGGATAGTCCACCATTACCCTCCCGCCCATGCGTCTTCTTTAACAACGCAGGCACCGTCACTCCAGGGGGGAACTGGATCACCCGTCGGAGCAGCGTGCCCATATTGACTTAATACTCTGATCTTATTGAACACACCCAGAGCTTGCTTCTATCCCAGAACAAGTGAGCATACGCAGCATAGTGAATGCATCAGGGCTCCAACATCTGCCAGCTGGTATTTGAAGCACCTTGCTCTTATAACGCACTGCGGCTGGCACAGGTCTGTTGAGACACCTCCATTCCCTGAGCCTGCATCCAGGTTCTGGCCCTTGATGCTCCAGCGACCTCTGCGTGATCCGGCTCTATTTGGGAAACGGAAGCGCTGCATGTAGCCTCTGTATTGAAGACCAAGCCGATCCAACGCTGTTCAGATGCACTGAGTCGGGCCTTGCCTCAGCTTCCTCAAATCTGCTCTCTCAATCAACCAATGTAGTTCTCCTCTGATCCTGCAGTCTTTTCCCTCTCTCTGACTCCCACGGCCATAGCGGGCCCCATAATCCACAGCCCACTCCCAAACGACTGCTAACCTGCTCTAATCTGCTATCTGGCTGCAGCGACTTGCCGCTCAATATAAAAATTGAAGGACTGGAGACTCGTGAAGTACCTGAGGAACTTGTCGGTCACCTCTACCCACCACTGGTTGGGGCCTCCTAATACTGCCAAGACACAGCAATTCTCTGGGGCACTCTCGTTGCAGTGCAGAACTTTCTCACTCACCATCTAGTTTCCAAGACATCAGAATCATTCTGCCTCTCTGCCCTGCTGTGCTCTTCTCTTTTTCATTCATCCATGCAGTAACTATGGCAGACCAGAAAGACCACAGATCTATGAAGGACAAGTACCCCAAAGCTGGCCTTAAACACTTAAAGGAGGAGGCACCGAATCCTGACTCTCCGAACAAGGAATAACCTGAGACCCAGTTTACCTTGGATATAATACTCGAGAAGCTGAATGATGTTCATGATATTGGCCAGAGTACTAAGACCAACACCGATATTTTACAAACAGAATTTGCAGCAATCAGAAGAGACCTCGAGGAGCTTACGTTGAGGGGCTCAAGGCTGAATCTCATATTAGTATGAATGCGGATCGCTTAACTGCCCATTCCAACTATCTCCTCAAATCGGACAATGCCATCTCTATTCTCAAGTGTGAACTGACTGAGTTAGAAGATCGTAACAGGAGGGGAAACTTCAGAATCTTTGGCCTGCCGGAAGGCATAGAGGACAAAGTGCCCTCCACGATCGCCTTCCTTGAAAAATGGATCCTGTCAGTGTTGGGTCTCTCTCCCGCCAAGGACTTCAAAATTGAACATGCTCACAGGGTACCCTCCTACAAACTAAAGAACTTGGCCACTCCCTGAACCCTTATCTTTTGCCCAGTGCGGTACCTACATACAGAACTCATCATATACCACATGAGAAGAATCAAGACCATCATATGGCAAGGCGCGAAAATCATCATATCTCAGGACTATGCCAGAGATACGGTTATGAGACGAAAAGGATTCCTAGCTCTCAAACGGCCACTGCTCGACAGATTGATCCAACACTCCTTCATTGGTCCACCCAAGTTCAAGATTGTTTTTCAGGGCAAAACGCAAGTGTTCTCAGATCCCGCTGACCTGTGTGTATTTCTGGACAATACGACTCAGTCCCACATGGAAGCCTCCACAAGTGGTCCTGGCTGACACCACTATTAACTTTTGAGCACTTGCTCAGTCAGCTCATCACGAATATCCTTTGCAAAGTTATCATTAAGTCTTTACCTTCCTTTTAATGTGTATGGCTCTCATACGTGCTGTCATCTTACCGTAGACACTCAAATTGTTGGTCCAATTAGACAGGTATTTACCTACTACTATACCTATTACTATGCTATTATTATTACTATTACTGTATTGACACATTGCCTTTGTGACCTTTCACTACACTCTCTAAGTTCCTTCGCCTCCTAGGTCAGGTTTGCTTTCGAGGTTCACCGCTCTCAGACATGTTAGTGGTTCAATTGCAGTACCAACTCCATCTATTTTTATCTTCTACTATGTTACTTATAATGCAAGATCTGTTGTTTCTGACCTGCCAGTTCAGACCCACATCAGCATTTCATGTTTTGTGCTTCCCAGCTAACACTGCCTTGCTTCATCCTGAGAGATTTGCCCTATCCTCCATAATCAGCAACTGGATCATATCTGCTCTAGCACTCCCCTTGACCTGTTATCCAACCAGACTCCAAACCATTAATGATGAGCCTCAATATGCTCTGCCTGTTTGTCGTACGCATACTATGTTTCCCCGCTATCACATACCCATGTTGTGCAGCTGGTTGATGTCCCATAACAAAACCAAAGGGGATGATGGACGGAGTGTTGAACATTGCAAGCACTCACCCCCAGTCAACTGATCTGGGTTTAATCCATCATCATTCTTTAGCTCACTCCGCCACCCCAGTTCAGACATGGCCATATGCAAATCAGTCTGACCCTGTGCCTCATGGGAACAGTCCAGCCCAAACTGCCAAGTCATGTCTTCCTTGGACCGGAAACAAGCATCCTGGGACCGGTTTCTGGCTTACAGCCGTCATCAGCCAGGCTATCTTGAATCCAGTGGCAAAGTGAGCAAGGGACCCACGTCTGGGCATACCCTGCCAACTTAGGGCGAACATAGCAAAACCAAAGGGGATGATGGACGGAGTGTTGAACATTGCAAGCACTCACCCCCAGTCAACTGATCTGGGTTTAATCCATCATCATTCTTTAGCTCACTCCGCCACCCCAGTTCAGACATGGCCATATGCAAATCAGTCTGACCCTGTGCCTCATGGGAACAGTCCAGCCCGAACTGCCAAGCCATGTCTTCCCTGGACCGGAAACAAGCATCCTGGGACCGGTTTCTGGCTTACAGCCGTCATCAGCCAGGCTATCTTGAATCCAGTGGCAAAGTGAGCAAGGGACCCACGTCTGGGCATACCCTGCCAACTTAGGGCGAACATAGCAAAACCAAAGATTCAAGATAGCCTGGTGTTTGCCCCCTTTTGTCTTTTTGCCATTGGTATTATTACATTTCCTTTCCTCTGATTACAAATGTACCTATTTGGTCGGCCCATTACTGAGGAAGAGTGGCTGTTTGCGGCACCATGTCTAGAGTAGTATGGATCTGGTTGGTCTAGTTGGTCCACAAAGAGTAAGATAGTTTTTGTCAGGATGGTTGTAATTTTCCTAATAATAGTACTTGGTATAGCATGGTTCCTGGAGGAGAAATACCCAGTGCATTCCCTGGTTGGTACAACGCCTGTTCCCCCTGAACACACGTTTGTTACTTTGGCCCCCCATAAAGGAGAACATCGCAAAACATATGTAGACAATGTATTCTTGCAAATGCTTCACCACGCCCATGATACGTCTAATGTTACTAATTGCTGGATCTGTGGCCTGCTCCCCTCTGTTACACATAATAGTGATGTTCTGCTGTCGATGCCAATGTTTTATCTGGGGAGCTGCGAGGGGTGGTTTGAATTGTTTACTATGGTATACATTCATTATCATTCTTCTACTATGAATATGACGTCTGCTGATTATCACACAGTGTTAGAATATATATGTGTCCACCAAGGGTTTACCCCAGGAGCACAAGGGACTCCTGATACATTGTCCCCAACAGCCTGTATGAATATATATGAGAGAGAGAAAAATGTAACATGGCTTCGAAATGAAATGCTGGATTTCCAAGGGTTTTAGGTCACTGAATATTTTCGTTCCTTTCAACTGCGCAATATTACTCAGGATGAGCAAATGCCGGTGTCAGTAGTCAACACAACAGCTGGTTTCTGTGTTCGAGGACTTGGGAAGGTGAAAGTGGGGGAGAGTAATTGCAACTATACATACACATTGAGCACGAACAGTAGCCCGCCTTTGCTCCCACCGCATAATGTCTACTTTGTTTGTGGGTCTCAAGCTTATGTTTGGCTCCCTAGGGGATGGTCAGGTATATGTTACGTCTCTTTCCTCCTTTCCCCAGTGTACATAGCACCGCCCAATTACCATAAGGACCATCGATTGCAGCGTAGGAGTGCCCATCTGTCCCGATTTAGAAGGGTTATTAATACAGAAGACATAGATCAGACAGATACCACTCTGCAGCAGTTCACAGATGCTATGAAGGGTATCCTACCCTTTTGGGGCCCTATGTCCAATAGCATTAACATTCGTCGGCTCACCAGAGAGAAGGGGTCATTAACACCACAGCAGGAATTTTGACCAATATTACAGCTGAGCTCCAGGTTACGAGGCTTGTTGCTCTACAGAACCGGATGGTGTTAGACGTCATCCTTGCTGACTGGGGAGGGGCCTGTCATGTCATCTGCAGCAGCTGCTTTGTGTACATTCCAGATCACGCCCCTGATGTATATGCTGCTATACAGAAGTTGCAAAAGCTCGCATCTGACATCCACCAAGAGAATGGTACCTGGACTCTTTCTGGTTGGTTCTGGGGTCTACTAGCATCCTGGGGTTGGAAGATCCTTATCTACCAAGTAGCAATTGCTGGTATAATCTTCACCTGTTGACTGTGCATACATTGCCTTCCTGCTTGCTGTGCTTACTGTATAAAAACACTGACACCCAGACCCAAGGTTCCAGTGCATGACCAGAAGCCCACGGCCATGGTGATGCAGGGTATTCAGGACTTGATGTCTATAGATGACGGGATTTTTGAATATTGATGTGTATTAGCATGTAATAGTAGTCCTCCTAATCTGCAAGAAGTGATTTGTTTCCTAACACTAGACAAAATTGTTAGCAAATGCTAAAAGGAGAGTCTGTTGGACTGGAAAATGCTTTCGATCAACCCCTTCTAGCATTGTTCGATTTAATTTAGCATTTGCGGCACCATTTTGTATTCAGCCGCCATTTTGTACCATGATCGAAACTTAGCTTCTGTCTCATTCTGTTTGCCTCAGCAGAAAGCAGCCTCAATGCTCTCTTTTATTTCTCCAAGGTTGAGTTTCGCTGTACTAATGAATAGACTGTTTTATTATTGCATACCTTTCCCGTTAGATAGGCCCGCTCCCACCCTTACAGTGGCAGGCAGGGGCAGAATAACCTTGGAACTGAGATAGCATGTACCTGGTCTTAGGATTGTAGCTCACCTTTCTGTGTCTCCTTTGTCGGGGCGTGTCTTTTGGGGTACTGGAAACGTATATCATGTATCTACATGTTGGGGGGAGTCAGTCCCTCTGCAGCAATCTAAGGAGGCTGGTCAGACCGGACTCTGCTCAAGCGCATTCTAATAAATAACTTTGGTTTGTATTCTCTACTGTCTGACCAACTCTTCATTTGTATGGAAGGCTGAGAGGTGGTCACGAGTGACCTGGGTGGCCCTAATCGGGTAACTTCCTTCAATACTCCTCCCCGAGGGAAATACTATAGATGAGAGGAAAAGCCATGACTTAAAGCAGTCCTTAACAGCAAGAGCATTAGGCTCGGTTCGCAGTTGGGTCAATCACCTATATGAGGTCCAAAGGGCACTCATTAACATGTCATGAAAATCCCTGAGTGGTCGTACTCCATATAAAATCCTGTTTAGAGTGAGAATGTGGGTCCCAGGCCTGATAATGTCAGTGCAGTAACAATGAAAACACCATTTGACATCAATGAATGTTTGCCTGTTTTACAGGAACTCAATGAATTCCGGGGCGCACAAAGCAATGTCCAAGTAAAACGCACTGCCACTGGGGAAGTGAAGATAGTTCCGGCAAGACCTGACTGGGTCCTGAATATTGGTACTCTTGTTATGGAAAAAATAGTGGACAAGAAAGAATTTGGGCCATCCTACAGAGCACCTGTACCTGTCCTGGCTGTCAAAGGTGCCAGAACTGTACTTCTTCCACCTCTTGCCAGCAGCCAAGACAAAAGGTTTGTCTCAATCGATCTGCTCAAACCACACTATGTGGCTGGTTCTCAACAGTAGGCCATGTGGACTCCTGGGTAGCCACCGCACTTCTCTCGCTACCGTTCTTGAAGTTCAGATGGAAGCTTTAATCACTAAAGAAGATTCCCCTCTCTACAGAGAAACTGTGAACAACAATGAAGTATTTCTTCTTCCTGTTGAAACAACTACAACTGTACAGACAATGAGTACAGAAACACAAATTTCAATTCGGAAAAGTGATGACCTCTATGTGAATATGCCACAGATTGAGTCATCCTCCAGTTCTACAAAACCTGCCAAGCTGCCAAAAATAGACCGGACAGCGTCTGGCTACTTCGTGAACTATGACGACTTCTCATCGGATTCATCTGATCCAGAGACACCTTTGCCACCGCCTCTTCCTTTTAAGCTACAAATGCATGCTCTCTGTCTTTGGCTGAAAAAGACATACTTTGTTACTCCTTGGTTACATCTCTGGATTACAATCAGATTACTATTCCTGGTCCTATGGATTGGTTTGGTGACTGTCTTATTCCTGCTTCTGAATGGTGACTATCTCCCAGAACGCTCTGTAGTACATCTTGTGAACTTGGTACTGAAATCACACGCATCATCACACCATGAGCAAAGGGACCTGTCCCTGGTGAACATTACAGCGGTTCCAGTTCCGGATAGAATTGTGTGGGACAGGGTATCATATGATGTGTATGGTCCTACTGAAATTTTACAAATACCGGATTTGTTTAAAATTTCCTTAAATTATATCATCACCTCTAGTACTTTCTCTGATGATTGGGACATTGACACAGTACATAGCATGCTAGAAGATCTAGAGCAGTCAACTGTGTTTTCTTCTGATGAATTGTATGATGGTACATCGAATTACGGGGATATGTTTTGCTATTAGCATTATGGTCACCATTTTTTACACAAAGCAAGTATCCCACATGCTGTTTATAATTACACCCAATGTGAACACTGTCCAACACCACTGAAAGGTAGTTCAAAAACATTTGCACAAAAGTTTGCTTATTTTTCAGGTTTTGACACTTCAGAACCAGCCTCCTATTATTATAGGCTTGCACCTACACCTGCAAAGAAAAATTGCTAACAAACACCTAGCTGATATATTCTGCTTCCTTTCTTTCCCAGCTGTCTGTACAGGGTTTCGACTTTTGGAAAGACACCATAGACACAAAATCTGTCTGGGGGACAAAAGATTGGCAAGTTCAGTGAATGTAGGCCATGTTTAGAGCATGCCTAATACCACATCAAATGATTTCCCTAAATTAAAAAGTGCAACAATCTTCTTGTCTTGGAATAGCCAAGATGAAGGATTTGAACACACCACGTTTTCCTGCATTCTCAGGTTTTGAGAACTGGCAGCACTTTACACAATACCGTGAGGTTACACTAGATGCCAGGATACAAAGGGGCCGATTCCTATCTCGGTCGGAGGCGCACCCAATACCATTCGGTCGGGAAAAAAGCCATGCGAAAGCCAGTTTCCCGACCGATCCGTACAGCACACCGAACGAGCAAGTACGATGCGCACAACAGCAAAAATTCCGGCCGAGCCGTACTCACCCAAACCAGGTCCTGTTCTCCGACCGAGGCGAATCCGGAAACGCCGAATCGAGTCGCACGGAAGGGAAAATGCAGCCCCGTCCGGCCGGACAAGTACGATGCGCTTCCCGTACGCGCCGAACCCGTCGCTATGCACGGCACGTCAAAGCATCCGGGAGAGGCGCACATAAGCTCCGAATCGCGCCACAACACGATCCACGGCTACGAGACGAACACGGCACCGACGAGGACGACGCGAAGCGACGAGGACGAAGCGAAGCGACGAGGACGACGCGAAGCAACGAGAAGGACGAACGACACGAACCAACCATGAATCCCTTCGTCCCGATCATAGCAATATTCTACATCTACTACCGGAACAGGCACGGACGCGTACGGCGCAGAAGGTAAGCCAGACACCAACCACAAAACACATACAACACGTACACGACACATCACACACATACACGGGGAATCTGAATATACTTACACCAGCAACAGCAGCACCATAGGGGCGGGATGCCCATCACCAATGCCACATATGCACACAGGGGCCTGAATGCGCACCACCACCCCAACCCAGGGGGGCTGGATGCCTACCACTACTACCACCCTTAGCCAGGGGGCAGGATGCCTACCACTACTACCACCCTTAGCCAGGGGGCTGGATGCCTACCACTACTACCACCCTCACCCACGGGGGGCAGGATGCCTACCACTACTACCACCCTTAGCCAGGGGGCAGGATGCCCACCACTACTACCACCCTCACCCACGGGGGGCAGGATGCCTACCACTACTACCACCCTTAGCCAGGGGGGCAGGATGCCCACCACTACTACCACCCTCACCCACGGGGGCAGGATGCCTACCACTACTACCACCCTCACCCACGGGGGGCAGGATGCCCACCACTACTACCACCCTCACCCACGGGGGGCAGGATGCCCACCACTACTACCACCCTCACCCAGGGGGGCAGGATGCCTACCACTACTACCACCCTTAGCCAGGGGGCAGGATGCCCACCACTACTACCACCCTTAGCCAGGGGGCAGGATGCCCACCACTACTACCACCCTCACCCACGGGGGGCAGGATGCCCACCACTACTACCACCCTCACCCACGGGGGCAGGATGCCCACCACTACTACCACCCTCACCCAGGGGGGCAGGATGCCTACCACTACTACCACCCTTAGCCAGGGGGCAGGATGCCCACCACTACTACCACCCTTAGCCAGGGGGGCAGGATGCCCACCACTACTACCACCCTCACCCACGGGGGGCAGGATGCCTACCACTACTACCACCCTCACCCACGGGGGGCAGGATGCCCACCACTACTACCACCCTCACCCACGGGGGGCAGGATGCCTACCACTACTACCACCCTTAGCCAGGGGGGCAGGATGCCCACCACTACTACCACCCTCACCCACGGGGGGCAGGATGCCTACCACTACTACCACCCTCACCCACGGGGGGCAGGATGCCCACCACTACTACCACCCTCACCCACGGGGGGCAGGATGCCCACCACTACTACCACCCTCACCCAGGGGGGCAGGATGCCTACCACTACTACCACCCTTAGCCAGGGGGCAGGATGCCTACCACTACTACCACCCCCACTCATAGGATGGACAATGCATGACACAACAAGCACACCACAACCTAGGGAATGCAAGATTAAGACATCCCCCCACCACCATGACAAGCGTGTGTAGGCTGTGTCAAATGCCTACAACACCGAACATGACTTTCAACATACAATGTGACCCCCTAGCACATGTGCCACACATATATGTGTGTGGCACCCACAATGCAAGCAGCCCATGACCATTGTGGCAATGGGGCCTAAACCCCCATCATCACAGTGACCAAAAGGTAAGTGTGGGGTCCATAGCTGAAGCACATTTTGACCATTGTGGCAATGGGGTCTAAACCCCCATCATCACAGTGACCAAAAGGCAAGTGTGGGGTCCATAGCTGAAGCACATTTTGACCATTGTGGCAATGGGGTCTAAACCCCCATCATCACAGTGACCAAAAGGCAAGTGTGGGGTCCATAGCTGAAGCACATTTTGACCATTGTGGCAATGGGGTCTACACCCTCATCATCACAGTGACCAAAAGGTAATTGTTGACAAAGAAAGAGCTGCAACTGCCAAACTGCATGGATCATTCCTGGTCACAGAACCAAAAACTCATCTGTGGCAAAGTAGTGTATGTGTCCCATTGCAACATAAATTGGGGGAGCCAAATACTGCAGTGCAAAGGAAACATTCCTTTGGCCATGTGCAGACAAACAACACCCATGGGGGCTGAGACCGTCAACAGTCATCAATGACACAATGACAGAAGTGACCATCAGAATGCAGAACCACATATTTGCACCAATGGGCACACAAATGCAGATACCCTGTGGAGACAGCAGATGTGAGGTGAACAGATACCATACCATGGCAGCAATGGGACACACAAACCATGATCACTGTGCTGACCGATGACCTAGGAGTCCCAGGGACAGCAGGGGAAACACACCAAACAACATACAGCCAATGGCACACCCAAGATATGCCAATGCAGTGGTGCAGATGCACAAACACAAACAGGCAGACCAACACTGTCATCATACACAGCAGGTGAGGGGTGGGGGTGCCAGTGTCCCCAGGCAACCACACAACACATGAGGAGAGCTGAATACCAATCATAAAGATGTGCATACACTGCCACACTAAGGTAACTCATGGATCCAAATCCCCTATGTGGGCAAGCAGGCATTGTCAGGTGAGAGGGAGCACAAAACACACATGTCACACAGGCACGTAGGAACAACAACTGACACAGCAAGTCACAGACACACCACAGCACCACCCCCAGGGCCCCCACAATGTGGTGACCCTGGGCTGAATAAAAATACCACTGTGATGACAAAGCTAAATGTCGTTCACACTGTGAACCACAGTCAGGTGTCCTGAGCAACAAACTACCATCACACCTACACAAGCACAAATCAATCAGCATGGCCAGTAAGCCAAGGCCAACATGGAGGCAGGGGCCTAGCCGGGCAACAACTCTCATCTGCACACACTCAACACCACACCCCTCGACCTCCAACAATGTGCAGCAGTGAAGTACACATGCACTGGTGACATTGCACATGCACCCATGACTATTCCAGGGTGGTGGGTGGGAACCAAGGTGTAGAAACACATCACACATGGACACTCAACAAGACTCCTGAATGTCTGACACACTGCACACTACGCTGTACATGGACATGACGGCAATACCACACCGACCAATGGGATCACAGCCACAGTCACACACCAATGAAGAAGCCAAGGTCACCCACAAAGAACACACATAGACAACAACCAACATTGCAGCCCGGACCCTGAGGAGTGCCAGCAGTCACACACACAACGTGTCACAATCACTGAAAGATAACACAAACTGGAAATCACATGACAGGGGCAAACAACAAGTGCCAAGGGGAAACCTGACTGTGACCCATCTGCGTCTGCACACAAACTCAGCCCTGACAGCAAACACACCTATGGGTGACACCCTGATGACCAGTAATGTGCCATGCACCCACATCACAGAGAACACAGGGAGAAGACTTTGGGGGAACATAGCTCAAGTCAGCAAGCATCACAAACAGGTACAACACTAGGGATCACAGCATGCGCAGATGAATGGAAGTGAACACACAG
Organism: Calotriton arnoldi; assembly: GCA_963921515.1. Classification (NCBI taxonomy): domain Eukaryota; kingdom Metazoa; phylum Chordata; class Amphibia; order Caudata; family Salamandridae; genus Calotriton; species Calotriton arnoldi. Next base: position 12,771 of record CAWUFW010016392.1, on the reverse strand, counting down.
ACATGCACATACAACACACACCTTGGGCGCAGGCAATGTCACACGTGTACACACTGCCATGAGGGGACTCCACTCCTGTGTGAGGAAAGCTGTGCCATATGTTGCCTCAGTAGGGCTCCATCATGTCAGCTGAGCACTTGGTCACACAATCAACAATTAGCACCAAATGAGGGCTCCCATCACATCAGCCTGGTCATGGATGTGCCAACGGAATCATCAGCACAGATCCAACACACTTGTATAGCAATGTTGCACTGACTACACGGATGAGTCCCTCCCCATTGATGCCCAAACCTGCATGTCCACTGGAGATGGCAACACGGTCAGGGAAGTAGACAAATGCAACGATGGCAGGCACAACAGATGTGCAGGGGTGGAAGCCACAGATATGAAATTGCCAATGTAAGTAGGAAACCCATTGCCAAATACTGAACACATGACACCCTCAGATGCTGCTATTGATGACATGGATACACCACATGATAGGACACATTCCCCCTGGACCACATGGGTTCCTGCACAGTAACACTTCATAATCATGAGACCAGATATCACCATCACTGCAGCAAGGGCATGGTTAGCTGCACCAACAACATGTACATCTGAAGCATGAGCACTAGAGAAAAGAAAGTTGCTTTATTCAGCATATGTGTTGTTTGATAACGACGTCCAGAAAAAATTAGAGCAAAGGCCAATGGCCAGTCCATTGTCAAAGTTCAAACAGGGTGACACTGGCAGATGTCACCCTACGCATGCCTGCACAAAACCAGGGACAATCCACTAGGAGGGGCAACCGGGGGGCAGGCCAGGCACCGCAGGGACAGGATCAGGGCTCACCAGGGGGAGTCAGGGAAGGGGTGGTGGGTGCTGGAGAGCCACTGACAACTGCAGTGGAGGTGTCTGACATGGTGTGTGCCGGCACAACTGGGGGGCATGACTCAGATGTCGTGGGTGCCGGCACAACTGCAGTGGACCCTGCAGATGGGGTGGACAGGTCCGCCACTGCAGTGCCCAAGTCAGACAGGGCGGTAGTGGACTCCACTGCAGTGCCTACCTCCAGGGGAGGAGAATGGGGAACAGGCAAGGTGGGTTGGACAGAGGGGGAGGACACCCTCACCACATCAGTGGCACAGACAAGCGCAGCGGGGGTGTGGTGCTGGGAGAGCAAGTGGCAGGGGGAGAAGGCCGGATCCTCTTGGGGATGGTATATCTGTGGGTGGGGGAACCTGGGGCAGGGTGTGGTGGGGGCACCTGTGGAGTGGGGGCCTGAGGGATGGAGGAAGGAGACCTGGTGCCTGAGCTGCAGGGCGGCGGCGGGGTCTTGCTCTTACGACTCCGGGGGGACTTGCGGGTGGGGGCCTCAGTCTGTCTGCGCCTGGGGGAGGGTGTCCGGGGGCGAGGGGCACTCTGCTCCATGTGGGTGGGCTTCCTCTTCCCCCTGGATGCTGGAGCAGCTGGATCATAGGGGATGAGGCCGAGGTCACAGAGGAAGAGCTGCTGTGACTTTGGGGTTGCATGTGAGGCAAGGGAGGGTGCTTTGGAGGGAGAGGGAACTGAGGACTGCGCAGTGCATGTGGATGCGTGTGTGTTCCAGGGCCCCATCCCCTGTGAGTCTGGCTTCAGTCCCCTGAATGTGCGTGCGTGTGCGTTTTGTCATTGGCGTGTGTGTCAGTGTGCTGGATGTGTGTGTGCTGGTGTGTGCCTGTGCCGGTGTGTGTGTGCTTGGGACGGGTAAGGTGCTGGGGAGTGTGGATGGAGCAGAGGCAGGAGGGGTGAGGGACCGTTTGAGGAGGGACACTGCTGCCGTCAGGGAGGAGTCCATGGACCTATTGCCCCTCTGTAGGTCAGACATGCCCGATGAGATGCCCTCCATGAACGACACCAGCTGAGTCAACAGCGCGGTGTGCGCATGGAGGACACTCAGCATGGCTGTCTGCCCTACATGGAGCTGGCGAAGGAGGTACACAGACTCCTCACTCAGGGCAGCAGGGGACACAGGGGCAGGGGGTGCGGTGCCTGGCCCAAAGGAAACACGCTCCCGGACATGGGAGCCTCCACGGACCTGGGGAATGGGAGCCGATGGGAGGGCGGTGGTGGTGCTGGTGGTGGCGGGGACAGCAACACTAGCTGGGGTGTGGTGGCTGCTGACACCCGCCTCCATAAGGGAGTCATCCTCCGAGTTGCTCTGGTCCTCAGCTGAGGTGGATGCTGCTGAGGACTCCTCGGTGTGGCTCCCCTCGCCCTCCGTGCCACTGGGTCCCTCCGACCACTCCTCGGCTGCTGACCCAGTCTGGCTCTCTGGCTCCTCCTGGTCCGTGGAGCTGTCCCCTTCCGTGGCCGTGGATGTATCTGCAAACAATGGGGATACAGACAGACATCAGTCACCTGCACATAACGCACACACCACTGTGAGCACAGCACATCACAGAGCAAGCCCTGGCATCATCAGTTGTACATTGCTAAAAGTGCCCTAACTGAACAGGAGAAGTCAATTGTCAGTCTGATGCCAAGCATGGCACTCACATCCCACATGGCCTTGCACCCATCTGTCTGGTGTCTGTTGGATTGCAACACCCCAGTGTTGACACATGCACCAAGTACACAGTAGTTGGACAGTGCAGAGGACACGGTGTGGACACATCACAGCTCTTGCCACTGAGTCAGTACAGGTTTCCGGATGAAAGGGATGCCCAGAGTCAAATAGGAAATGCATGTGATGCATACCAGCGACAGACACCATGATGCACCCATGTCCTGATAGCCAGCGCCACTATGGTGTGCATGTAGCACATGTCACTCCCCTGCAGGCTCACCAATCAGTAGACACATGCCATGGCGGAGGCATGACTGCAAAGTCATACATCACTGTCTCAGTGATGTATGACTTTGCAGCCAGACAACAACACTCTGCACTGTGTCACAATAGTAGGTCATGGGGAATGCAAGTCCTGGAGCTGCACAAGTGCACATGTACATCCCCCCACAACACATCCTCTTAACGCTCATCTGTCCAGGTCATACCTATTGGACATATGGGAGACCTGTGACACTACCCTCTGAACCTGAGCCCCTCACACTCTGCTGTGCATGGGGAACAGCTGCCTGAACTTCACATTTACATGCCCCAGTCTGCATGGGCAGCTGATCAGACACCTATGTGTCACACAAGTATCGTCTCCTATGGTCACATCTCCAGTGGCATGCTGAGCCCCTACCAAGAAACTCCACAGCAGTCCTGGCGACTAATCTACAGCACACTGACACAGAGGCAGACACCTGAGGGGTCAAATCACTGTGCACAATGTGTCCGCTGATACACGGGAGTGGGAGTACAGAGTGTATTGTATGGCCTGGAGTAGGCATGACTGTCCAGCCCCACATGAATGAGGGATGAGCCCTGGACTGTAGGCAGCTGGCTGAGTATGTGTGACACACGTCATATACATACTCCTGGGGCCCAAACATTGTTCCCACCCGCAGCATGGGTGTGTGCCAGATACCCCAGCCACATGTGGTGGATCAGCTCAGCAATTGGACCACAGATCAAAGTGACACGCTGAATACATGTCAGAATACAGGCATTGTGTAAGCAATGGACCCACCCATGATGCCCACCACAGAGTCAGGGAAACAGATGCTGTCTCCCACCTTGAGTCAAGCAAACTGCAAGGACACAGTCCTAAGTGACAGAATTCCCTGCATGTAAGGGCCACACCTGGGTATCAGATGAGGAGTGGGCAGTGCACAATAGAGGGACATGGCTCCTGGACAACATGACTGCTGTACTGTGGCAGTTTAACCAGGCCCGAGGAGGGCACATAGCATGTTAGACAGAGTACACAGTGCAGTCTTTGACTCACCCCCTCCTTGCTGCTCTCTGGCCTTCAGCTGCCCATCCAGGTCTGGAAAGACCACCGCCAGGATCCTGAGCATGTGGGGGGTCAGGGTCCGTGTTCCGCCCCTCCTGCGAGGAGGCGACAGCTTCAGCTGGACCCGTGCAATCCTCCGGGTCCAGCCCCGAAGGTCCTGCCACCTCTTTTGGCAGTTGCGGATCCGGCGCTTGTAGACCCCCACGGACCGGACAGCCCGGACGATGTCCTTCCATATCTCATGCTTCCGATGGGCAGAAGCCTGTCAGGATGACAAAGTGATAAGGCCATTACTACACATGCAACATATCCGTGTATGACACAGTTGCATATACATGTCGCAATCACAGGGGCACATGGTGTACACAGGCAGTGCACGGCTGCCCATGGACAGTTTTCCAGAAGTCACTACATGGTATCATTGCATGGGGAGTAAAACCCTGTTCAGAAGCACTGTCACTGCACCATACCTGTCCAGTGCAAGTCACTACACACTATGGGGGGTGACAACTACTCAGTGAGCCTGCTAGCCAGTGGCGTGCTGACTCTCAGCCTTGCTAGTCAGACAAAATGCACATTCAGAAAGGCAGTGCACAGAACACTCACCTGCTCCCCTGGTGTCCCATACAGCTTGCTGTACTGTGGAAGTAGGCTGTCCAGCAGGGCCTGGTTCTCCTCAAGGCTGAAGGCTGGGGCTCTCTCCACAGTACGTGCCATTGCAGGGTCCAGAGGGGCAGAGACAGCAGCAGTGCAGTGGCAGATGTCGTCCTGGAGCATGTAGTGCAGGCAAGTGGGCTCTCAGGGGAACAGGCAGCAATATATATGTGCTGGAGAGGCAGATACTGTCCCTTGTGTCCAAAGTGATAGGTCCAAGTCGTTTGCATCTTCTGAATCTGGCCAATCCATGGAATAGCAGCACCAAAACACGCCCACAGCATCCTTCAAAACTTCAACTTCATGACATACATGATTTTGCAACATTGTTGTGGGTGACCAACTGATTTTCCAGCAACCGACTCGTTCGAAATTCGAAAACGCGTCCGTTGCCAGGCAAGCCCATTGTCAATGGGTGCGCACCGATCGGTCCATTGCGGTACAACGCGCACAGGGGTACAACGCGTACCCGCACACATTGAAAGCAATGGGCCGGCCGGAGGCACCGATCGGTCCATTGCAGTTCAACGCGCACAGGGGTACAACGCGTACCCGCACACATTGAAAGCAATGGGCCGGCCGGAGGCACCGATCGGTCCATTGCAGTTCAACGCGCACAGGGGTACAACGCGTACCCGCACACATTGAAAGCAATGGGCCGGCCGGAGGCACCGATCGGTCCATTGCAGTTCAACGCGCACAGGGGTACAACGCGTACCCGCACACATTGAAGGCAATGGGCCGGCCGGAGGCACCGATCGGTCCATTGCAGTTCAACGCGCACAGGGGTACAACGCGTACCCGCACACATTGAAAGCAATGGGCCGGCCGGAGGCACCGATCGGTCCATTGCAGTTCAACGCGCACAGGGGTACAACGCGTACCCGCACACATTGAAAGCAATGGGCCGGCCGGAGGCACCGATCGGTCCATTGCAGTTCAACGCGCACAGGGGTACAACGCGTACCCGCACACATTGAAGGCAATGGGCCGGCCGGAGGCACCGATCGGTCCATTGCAGTTCAACGCGCACAGGGGTACAACGCGTACCCGCACACATTGAAGGCAATGGGCCGGCCGGAGGCACCGATCGGTCCATTGCAGTTCAACGCGCACAGGGGTACAACGCGTACCCGCACACATTGAAAGCAATGGGCCGGCCGGAGGCACCGATCGGTCCATTGCAGTTCAACGCGCACAGGGGTACAACGCGTACCCGCACACATTGAAGGCAATGGGCCGGCCGGAGGCACCGATCGGTCCATTGCAGTTCAACGCGCACAGGGGTACAACGCGTACCCGCACACATTGAAAGCAATGGGCCGGCCGGAGGCACCGATCGGTCCATTGCGGTTCAACGCATCACTGTATATGTGACTGGCATAGGTCAGCATGCCTGTCTCAGATGGACATATGCCAGCCACAGATAGCTCCCAGGGAGTGAGGGGCACACCTACATCACGACAGCCTGTCCAAACCTTATCATAAGGCATGTAAGGCTGCATTTCCTATTGTGTGTATGTTGGTGTACATGTTGTCCTGTGGGTGTCACCTGTGGGCAGCCACCCCCAGGCTGTGCACGTGTTCATGGGGACAGGATCCTGGGTGTTACGTGTACGTGACCACTGTGATGTGCAACTGTTCATATCTGTGCATGTGTCATGGTCACATTTCACAGTGGTGTTTGTGTATGTCATGTCACATACCCCGTGAGTCCCATGTGGGACGGTATGTTTGAGCCAGGGTGTCCCAGTGGCACAATAGTGATGGCCCTCCACAGTCTTTGTGCATGTAGTGTTTACAATGTCTCTGATTTCATGTGCACAATGGGAGACAGTCTCCACATCCACGTTGTGTGTGCATGGACTCTGATGTTGTGCGTGTGTGTCACAGACGTCCATGTCTGTCCTGCCATGGCAAGTGTGGCCACTACCTGTGGGGGTCATGTTTGTTTTGCTGTGGTGTACACATGATACTCCAGGTGATGCCAGTGTCCATGTGGCATTACAGGGTCCCTGGGAATGTGCCTGTCGTTGAGCTGTGGTGCCTGGGGCACATCTGTCCTCACATGTCACTGTGGGGGGTGACTGTGACACAGCATCATGATATCCAATGGGCCAACCTGGGACAAATTGATGCCACCTGTAGGACCGTGTTGACAGATGTTGGCCATGTATGTACCATACATGTCGTTCCGGTACTGCACACTTCATGTAGTTGTGCCTCATGATGATGTATGTTGGGATCTTGAGTGTGTTCAATGCCGCATATGTGGGGTGACTGACGATCTTGCTTACTTCTCCTCTGCACTGCAGGGCTCCTGCTGTCCATCGGCCATTCCCAGACCTGGCAACGATGGTGGAACGGGACAGCATCCGACGGTACCGCTTCACCAGGCAGCTGATTGAGGATTTGGCAGTGCAGTTGTCCCCACATTTGCAGCCTGGCCGGCCGTATCCTACAGCGCTGACCCCCAAGGTGAAGGTGATGGCAGCCCTACACTTCTTTGCCACCGGTACCTTCCAACATACTGTGGCGTCTGCTGGTGGGATGTCACAGACCATGTTCAGCCGTGTGCTCCGCGATGTTTTGGCGGCAATGTTGCTCTTCCTGAACCGGTACATCTATTTCCCTAGACTGCGACGACTCACTGACGTGAAGAGTGACTTTTATGCCCTGGGGAGGATGCCGCATGTCATTGGCTCCATTGATGGGACACATGTGGCTTTGGTACCACCACAGGCCCAGGAGCAGGCCTACCGTAACCGCAAGCACTACCACTCGGTCAATGCACTGGTGGTGTGTCTTGCAGACATGACCATCACACACGTGTGTGCCCGTTTCCCTGGTTCAGCACACGATGCCTTTGTGATGAGGAGTAGTCGCATCCCCAGGATGATGGCACAGATGCAGAACCAGCGTGCCTGGCTTGTCGGTGTGTACTGACTTTGTGCCATTGTGTGTGATCTGATCTGTAGTATTCCGCCCACTTTTCCAAGTCAGCTGATGTGCACTTGTCTGTCCGTAGGTGACTCGGGATACCCCAACATGCCGTGGTTGCTGACACCCCTCAGGAACCCTGTGACACCTGCCCAGATGCGCTACAATGAGGCACATGGTCGGACCAGGAGAGTGATTGAGCGGACCTTTGGTCTCCTGAAGAGCCGCTTCCGCTGCCTGGACAAGACCGGAGGGTCCCTCCCATATGCCCCTGCGAAAGTGTGCAAGATTATCATCGTCTGCTGCATGCTACACAACCTGGCAGTGCGGAAGGAGTTGCCTCTCATCCAGGATGACGATGACCAACATCCGCCACCTGTGGAGGATCCTGGCCTGGACCACGATGCCAGTGACGATGATGATGATGATGGTGATGGTGATGTCCGCACACAGCTCATCACCAACTTCTTTAGCTGAATGTGAGTATCCTGAGGTGTCATGTGAATGATGTGAGTTGGCATGATGTGTGGGTGGTGCTCTGGTGCTGTTGGAGTGTGTCCATGGGCTACTTGACAGGATGTGTGTTGCGATGTGTGGTGACAGGTGGGCTGTACTCCCCAACAGTGTTGACATGCTAACTTGGTTCTGGGTGGGTATCTTGTAACATGTATTGTGCATGAGTTTTGCGGTTCTGTCCTGTACTGCATTGCTTTTGACTGTGTGTCATTTCTGTCCTTCACAGGGTACTTTCAGATTCGTTTGGTCAACTGTGTCCACCGACGACGTGATTGCACATCCAGGCTGGTAGCTGTTGTGTCCCTACAGGTGATGTGCGCCACACCCATGGACTTCCTTCCGTCTACAGTTGTTGACTGTGTGCCCGCTACCAGGTGGGGTTACCTTGCATCTGTAGTGGTTACGGCATGTTGCTACTGTGTAATAAACCTGTGCTTCACTTAGTGATGTGCGTTGTCTGTGGTCACACATTTGACTGCCATTTGCTTACTGCACCTGTGGGCTACTTGACTACAACTGGGAATGGGTGTGGTGTCTGTGCATTGCACCGTCTTCCCTGGCAACATCAGTGTAGGCAATGAGTCAGATGGCCTAGGTGTGTATGTGTTGTGTACCCCTGGTGGTGTGTCTCCCTCATATGTGTCACGTTGCCTGTACTCACATGCCTGTGTTGTCCTTGCTGTTGCAGTTCGCATACACAGTGTAATTTTGCAGTTCATCATCCCCATAACAGCACCCACGTTGGAATCACGACAGAGGCAAGTATGGTGTATTAGTGTGTTTATTGTGATACATCTGTGTTAATAGTGCATAGGATGGGTTGTGCTGTACATGAATCTTGCAATCCCAAGTTCCTAGGTGAATTGAAAGTCCAGGTAGACAGGATCCCCAGTATCGGGGCCACAGTTGTCTGACACATTGGTCCAACTTGTACTCCCCATGCAATGTGTGGGAGTAGTGTTGCCGTCAACAGGGTGAACAGTCTGTGCACAAAGGCGAAAATCCAGAACAGGTTCAGGCTTCCTGGGAGTTGCGCTTGGCCATCAGCCTCTCACTTTCCCCTCCTCGGACGACCCCTCTTCTTGGGGGGGGGCCCTCAAGTGCAGGCTGCTGCGGTGCAGGGGACTCTCCGCCAGAGTCCTCCTCCCTCCCTGTGGCAGTTGCAGTTTGTTCGGTACCAGATGTTGTTGGCACACAGGGAGGTGTGGACTGGTTGCTGTTCATCTGGCGGAGGCATTGTAAAATGTCCCTGTGCACCGCCGTCATCTCATGTAGTACATCCCACTTGGACTCCACGCGGGACATGTGGGAGTCCACACGTGACATGTGTGACTCCACGTGGGACATGTGGGAGTCCAAGCGGGCATGATGGGCAGCCTGCTGCTGTTTGATGTCTCTGAGGAGCCCCACTACCTGGCTGAGCTCTCCGGTGCTGGACTGGTACGCATCAGCTATGCGTACCAGTTGTGGGTCTTCATGCACACCAGCAACGTCTGCAAGCAGCGACCTCTGTCTCCCACCCCTCCCACCACCCCTGCTGACATGTGCAGTGTGTGCAGTTGCACGCACAGATAACCCTGGTCCACCTTGGGGGTTGGTGGTGGTGGTGGTGTCCATGGCCCCAGGTTGGTCCAGGGTCACTGCGCTGGTGTTGCTCCTTATTCTGTCCATGTCGGCAGGGATGGTATTCGTGGTGACAGTCGTTGGAGGGGTGGGTGCAGGGGGTGCAGCTGGTGGACCTGCTGGTGCTGCAGCTGGTGGTCCTGCTGGTGCAGCATGTTGACTTGCACCGGATGTGCCAGGTTGTTCATCGTCCGAGGAGGACAGAGGCTGTACGACGCCAGTGAGCTCGGCATCCTCTTGAGCCTGGGACTGGGACTCCTCAGCGTCTGCTGCTGTGTCCCTATCATCACCTGTTTTTGGGAGACACAAACAATGTATGTCATGTTTCTGCAGGCATCAGTGGTTGACACACCTGACAGTTGTGACTGTGCCTCGGGGTGCGGGCCTGTACATTGTATTGTCCTAAGTCGTCACAGTCAGGGGTTGATATTGGTGTGGCACATTGTCCTGCATTATTTGGGCATTTCTATGTATTCTCTGGTGTGTGAACATGGTCTGCATTGATTGTGTTTGGTTGACAGCCAGACCTCCTTCCCACCCACCCACCCAGCCAGTCAGTTATCCCACCATGGAACGTGCTTGCATTGCAGGGAGTGTAAGTTGTCTCTCAGGATGTCAGTCAGTGGTGTCCTGCTGTTTGTTGGTGCACAGTTGGCAGCAGGGCCTTGTGCTCCCCACAGCAGTAGCCAGTGTCAGCCATCTTGTGAGTCCTTCTCCACTCCCTGTGATGTGAGCACGGTTCAGGGTGGTGTTGATGGGACAGTTGTGGGGGTGAGCTATGTCTGTGACTACGACTCCCATCATGCTATTGCCTCCACCCCCTTCCCAGCATGCCCATGCTTCCTTCCTTTTGACTCTGCTTCCCTGTGGGGTGGGCTGGCTGTGCTGACAGGATGGCTGGGAGTGTTGTCCTGGCAGTTGTTTGGCTAAGAGTCCCAAGAGTGTCCCTGTGCTTCACACAACATAACCCAGGGTGGTGGTGCTTTGTGGGATCTTGTGTTAGGATGGAGGGCATTGCATTCTACCAGGTGGGTACTGTGGAGTTTGTGTTGGGGGGTGTGAGGGGAGGTGCTGGTGACTATAGTCAGTGCTGCAAGTCCCCCTTCCCACCCAGCCAGCCAGATATCCCACCATGGAACGTGCTTGCATTGCAGGGAGTGTAAGTTGTCTCTCAGGATGTCAGTCAGTGGTGTCCTGCTGTTTGTTGGTGCACAGTTGGCAGCAGGGCCTTGTGCTCCCCACAGCAGTAGCCAGTGTCAGCCATCTTGTGAGTCCTTCTCCACTCCCTGTGATGTGAGCATGGTTCAGGGTGGTGTTGATGGGCCAGTTGTGAGGCTGAGCAATGTCTGTGACTACGACTCCCATCATGCTATTGCCTCCACCCCCTTCCCAGCATGCCCATGCTTCCTTCCTTTTGACTCTGCTTCCCTGTGGGGTGGGCTGGCTGTGCTGACAGGATGGCTGGGAGTGTTGTCCTGGCAGTTGTTTGGCTGAGAGTCCCAAGAGTGTCCCTGTGCTTCACACAACATAACCCAGGGTGGTGGTGCTTTGTGGGATCTTGTGTTAGGATGGAGGGCATTGCATTCTACCAGGTGGGTACTGTGGAGTTTGTGTTGGGGAGGGTGTGAGGGGAGGTGCTGGTGACTATAGTCAGTGCTGCAAGTCCCCCTTCCCACCCAGCCAGCCAGATATCCCACCATGGAACGTGCTTGCATTGCAGGGAGTGTAAGTTGTCTCTCAGGATGTCAGTCAGTGGTGTCCTGCTGTTTGTTGGTGCACAGTTGGCAGCAGGGCCTTGTGCTCCCCACAGCAGTAGCCAGTGTCAGCCATCTTGTGAGTCCTTCTCCACTCCCTGTGATGTGAGCATGGTTCAGGGTGGTGTTGATGGGCCAGTTGTGAGGCTGAGCAATGTCTGTGACTACGACTCCCATCATGCTATTGCCTCCACCCCCTTCCCAGCATGCCCATGCTTCCTTCCTTTTGACTCTGCTTCCCTGTGGGGTGGGCTGGCTGTGCTGACAGGATGGCTGGGAGTGTTGTCCTGGCAGTTGTTTGGCTAAGAGTCCCAAGAGTGTCCCTGTGCTTCACACAACATAACCCAGGGTGGTGGTGCTTTGTGGGATCTTGTGTTAGGATGGAGGGCATTGCATTCTACCAGGTGGGTACTGTGGAGTTTGTGTTGGGGAGGGTGTGAGGGGAGGTGCTGGTGACTATAGTCAGTGCTGCAAGTCCCCCTTCCCACCCAGCCAGCCAGATATCCCACCATGGAACGTGCTTGCATTGCAGGGAGTGTAAGTTGTCTCTCAGGATGTCAGTCAGTGGTGTCCTGCTGTTTGTTGGTGCACAGTTGCCAGCAGGGCCTTGTGCTCCCCACAGCAGTAGCCAGTGTCAGCCATCTTGTGAGTCCTTCTCCACTCCCTGTGATGTGAGCATGGTTCAGGGTGGTGTTGATGGGCCAGTTGTGAGGCTGAGCAATGTCTGTGACTACGACTCCCATCATGCTATTGCCTCCACCCCCTTCCCAGCATGCCCATGCTTCCTTCCTTTTGACTCTGCTTCCCTGTGGGGTGGGCTGGCTGTGCTGACAGGATGGCTGGGAGTGTTGTCCTGGCAGTTGTTTGGCTGAGAGTCCCAAGAGTGTCCCTGTGCTTCACACAACATAACCCAGGGTGGTGGTGCTTTGTGGGATCTTGTGTTAGGATGGAGGGCATTGCATTCTACCAGGTGGGTACTGTGGAGTTTGTGTTGGGGAGGGTGTGAGGGGAGGTGCTGGTGACTATAGTCAGTGCTGCAAGTCCCCCTTCCCACCCAGCCAGCCAGATATCCCACCATGGAACGTGCTTGCATTGCAGGGAGTGTAAGTTGTCTCTCAGGATGTCAGTCAGTGGTGTCCTGCTGTTTGTTGGTGCACAGTTGGCAGCAGGGCCTTGTGCTCCCCACAGCAGTAGCCAGTGTCAGCCATCTTGTGAGTCCTTCTCCACTCCCTGTGATGTGAGCATGGTTCAGGGTGGTGTTGATGGGACAGTTGTGAGGCTGAGCAATGTCTGTGACTACGACTCCCATCATGCTATTGCCTCCACCCCCTTCCCAGCATGCCCATGCTTCCTTCCTTTTGACTCTGCTTCCCTGTGGGGTGGGCTGGCTGTGCTGACAGGATGGCTGGGAGTGT